>CAFUXE010000342.1:65861-78023 GCA_903364295.1 Serranus cabrilla
GGAGAGGGGGGAGATGATGGAGAGAGAGAGAGAGAGAGAGAGAGGGAAAAGGGAGGGAGGCAGAAAAACAGAAAGAACAAAAAAGAGGGAGTGAGAGAGGGAGGGGTAGAAGTAAAAATGTTTTTGGACAGAGAGAAGAGGAGCAAACCAGAAAATAATAAGATTGATAATGATAATGATAATAATGGGAATTTATCTAGAGTTATTTTGTGGAAGTTAGATGATAGACACAAACATTTCTGGAATTAACGGTTAAAGTTTGGGAAAATCCCAACAGGGCACAGCATCATTTCCTGCCATTAACTTTTAAAAAAAAGGACACAAACGAAAAACATCTAGAAACTAGAAAAACACTCGGAGAACGCCGACCTTCACCAAGGCAATAGGATCACTGACACAACACCAAACTGCACCTGAAGGATTATATTAAAACATGTATTCTGGGACACTGGCATTAAAATATTTCATCCACTAGATGGCAGCAGTTAGTGAAGGCAATAGGGTCACTGACGCAATAATATAAATTCACAATATAAATTCTAGATGGTGTTCCTGATCACCGATCACCACCAAAACCTAACCACCTGTTCCTCGTCTCAACACACACGCTGTCCAAAAATTTCATCCAAATCCGTGCAGAACTTTCTGAGTTATTTTGTACACAGACAGACAAAAACAAACAGACACACGATGGCAAAAACAGAACCTCCTTGGCGGCGTTAAGAATGTTATAAATCATCGAAATGAAGAGCTAATATCAATGATATTTCCAGTCTAAGGAGTGAATTTCATCCAAATCCGTGCGAAACTTTTTGAGTTATTTTTTTACACAGACAGACAGGAATCATTACTTCCTTGGTGGAGGTAATAACGTCCAACAACAGGAGACTTAAGTCGCCTTTACTGCCACTTTACTGCTTCTTTAAAGGACAAAAATAATGGAATAGTTAGGAATTTTTGGCACAAATGCAGGGAGACTGTAACCATAACTACAGAATAGTCTCCTATGTGTAAGATTAACATGATATTACTACTTAATTCTTTTAAAATGTTACGTTATTGCCATTACTGGTATATGAAGACAGAATGGTGTATAATGCTTATAGAGAGTCATTGAAGGCGGCTGGGTGGTCAGATGGGGAGGCAGTCTGTTCTGCACAGACTCTGAAAGCTCTATTGTTCGTTGTCCAAACAACCTCAAGAAACAAATGCTGCTATTTTTGAACTGAAGATTTCACCCAAAGCAGCAGCTGCAGGGGCCGAACGCTCCGTGTTACAGCGTCGCTCTGACTCCTGCAGATATCTGGCAGAGAGAGAAGACGATGCTCAGTTTGCAAAGAAAACCTGCAACATCAGTGTTAAATGTTTTAAAAAAAGCTCAATCAGTGAGAGGTTTGAAGCAGCTGTGAGGCGTTTAATTGCACTGTAGATGCTTTTCTCTGTGTTTTTCTTGCACATTTTCTTGGAGAGTTCTGCTGAAGAGAAGAACACAGTCTGACCAGCATGCATTGCAGCGTCTTCTCCACCTGCAGAGTTAAACCCTGTATGAATATGGAGAAGGAGCTCGTCTCCAGCTGTGTGGGGAGCTGGATGATACATCGTGTGATATGAATTAAAAAAAACGTTGATGTGCTGATAAAGTTGTGCAGCGACTTCGTCACAATGTCGCATATCACAGGTGTAAACATCACACCTTTATTTAAAGATACTCAAACTGTATGCTGTTTTTAATGAATTTCCCTGTTTTTTTACTGCAATTTTTGAGTTTTTATTGTAAATATTTAGAAAATAAATAATATAACTATAGAATTATATTCAAAAAACATCACTACAGTCATTTACTAGCCTTTCTACTACTCTTGAGTTTTTAATTGTAAATATTTAGAGAGAAAAAATAAAAGAACTATAGAATTAGTGGATGAATATTTTTTTTGCCATTTTCTGTTTTTTTTACAACTATTTTTAATTTTTTTAATTCTATTTGGAGACAAAAAAATATATAACTATAGCAGAAATAAGTAGAAGAATTTGGAGAAAAAAAACAATATAACTATAGAATATTTTTTTTAAAAACACCCAATTAATTTTTTTTAAATTTCCCTGCTTTTTTAAATATATTTTTTTTTACTATTTTTCATGACTGTAAAATAAGTAGAAGAATTTGGAGAGCAAAGATAATTTAACTATAGAATATTTTTTTAAAAACACACAAAAAAACAGATTGATTATTTTTGTAATCTGCCATCTTTTTTACTGGTATTTCTGAGTATTTTTGAGAGCATTTAGAGAGAAAAAACGATCACAGGGGTCAAAGTCTGAGGGTTGTTTGACCCCTCAGCCCTCAGCGGACCTTTGTGCTCTTTATATTAACTTCTGCTTTAGAGGCAAAAATCAAAACCAATCAATCATCCCACATTTATGATGTCTGAAAGTACAAAAGAGTGGATTTATTGTAACAACACACACAAAGCTGCCTGCAGGCTCGTCATTATCTTGCCATTAGTGCGAATATCAATACCCGAGTTTGTTTTTCTTTGCAGCCTGTTATTTGGTTTGTGTTATTTGTGATTTGTTTCCGCTCCGTGTGTTCATCTGCTTCTCACAAAGGACGTTTCACTTCCTGAGTGAAGGAGAGACGGACAGGTGAGACCCGGAGAGTCAGAGGTGACGCTCACTGACACGTCTGCATCCTCGAGACGGGAGGGAAGTCTGTACAGGCGCAAACTGTTTTCTCACATTATTTCGGGTGTGTGTGAGTGTGTGTGTGTGTATGGGGCTGTGACATCATCACACAGTGAAACTCAACAATGTCAAGCTGACACCCAACAACCTGCCCACACACACCCACACACACGGGTAATAGCTTTAAAAAATACAGTTAATGTCTGTTTTTAGATGCTATATATACGTAGAAAATATAGGATAAAATAAAAATATATATAATATAATAATAATTAAAAAAATAAATAAATAAAAAATAGTCAGACAGAGAGCAGCTATCCCATCCAAACTGTAATAAATAAATAAATAAATAAATAAAAATTTTAAATGTCAATGGTCTGGCAGCAAAAGATTCCAATAACTTACATGTCATGTAACAGAAATCTTTTTTATTTTACAGATAATTTCTTTAGTTCTTGTATTTACTTTCAAATGACAGTAAAAATTTGGCAATTTTTTATAGTTTTTTTTAATGATTTGTTTTTATTAAATTCAAAGTTTTACTGTAAGAAAAAATAAAATGGCCTCAACTTTACATCCATCAATACTGTGTGTGCTTATTGTATGTTAATATAGAATTTGTTGTAATTTAACGTTAAAACCCATTAAGCAAATACATTTTTTTAAATCTATAATGTCCCATTATTTTGATTTACAGATTTCAACTTTTATTTTATGGTTAATATTTGTAATAAAGGTCATTTACTTTTTTTTTTTGGCATTTGCACTTAATGTAGAAAAAACAATAAAAACAAAATAAAATACTGTTGATTTTAAATTTTTTTAAATGTGAAAGTTATAAAACTATTGTATAAAGTTATATTTTACAATGTAATTTTATAGAAAAGTTTCTCTGTCAATCAGACATCAGACCCTTTCACAATAAAATACCTGTTCCTGTGAAACTGCAAAGTGACCGAAATGAGATTTTAGAGCTGGAATTTAATCCCTGAAGGTCAATGAGAAAAAGCCAGGAAGTAATTTGTTGGATTTAATCAGCTGACATTTATAAAAATGCATTTCAGCGTCTCATTTTTATTCATTTTGCTCCTCGTTAAATTCTTTTTTGATGACCTGTGACTCATCGACTGAGACATGTGACTCAACACACGAGTCTTATAATGTTTCCCATTAATAAAAAAGGAAGCAGACCTCATAAGCGGTTTGTTATTGCTGCACGTCTAAACTGATTGTGAATATTTCCCAGAAGCCTCGTGTTCCTCGAACACACCACCGGACGTACAAAGTGTTTCTTTGGTTCGATGAACTGAAGATGAAACGCGCAGACTTTAAAGTCTCTAATAAATATGTTTTTCTTTATTTTCCTCTCAAAATGTTGGAATATATGTGATGTTTTACTGTGATGAGTGAATGAGCCGAGGCAGCCTTAAATTAATGAATAACTGCTTAGTTTCATAGAAAATAACCTTTAATTATGAGCGTACAGCAAGAAGTCTGGGATGTTTTGCTTAAATATGCATCTAATGCATTATTTTATAAAATATGTGCTTATTTATCTTGTTAAAAAGAATATTTGGCAGCAAAAGTTGGTGATCACATGAATCAAATAACAGAGAAAAAGTCTATTTAGTATTTTAATATACAGATAATATACAGTAAATATCTGTAGAATAACTTTGTTTTATTTTTACTTAAATGCCAACATTTGCTGCTGGAACATATTTTTTTAACAATTTATTTAAACTTTTTTTTTTACATTTAATTTAAATAATACTGTAAAAAATACTGTAACATTTTTTAAAATATCTATAAATTCCAATTATTTTAATTGAAAAATTTCAACTTTTATTTTATGTTAATATTTTAAATAAAAAAATATTTTTTAATTATTTATCTTATCGTTAATATATGTAAGAAAAGTAATTTACTTTTTAAAAAAAACAATAAAATCAATATAAAATAATGCAGCTAATTTCTGTAATTTTTCAAATCACGTGACTTCAGATCAGTGTGAAAGTTATAAAACATTTTCGGCACTAAAAGTTATTTTTTATATGTAATTTAATAACATTCTGTGCTCCGTCTGTCTCCTTTGTGTGTGTGTGTATAAAACTGTCTCACCAGTCTGTTTGTCTGTCGCTCACACACACACTTTGGCTCCTCAGTGGTGTCGAGGTCAGGGCTACACACACACACACAGAGACACACACACACACACACACAGTGAAGAGCCAGACAAGCTGAAGGGCAGCAGGTGTTGTTTGAAGGCACATGTGTTGTGTTACATGATCTCTCCCTCGCTCTCAGACTCACATTCACACATTCGCTCCTTCGCTCCACATTATTAGACGTGATGATATTAAAGTCTGTGTCGGCTGAGTGGAAATGAACGTGGCACTGCCTTCTTCAGACACCTGAAGACCTGCAGCAGGGTTTTTATTGGCGTCTCTCCGCGTGTGGATGAGAAATAATAAACTCTGGTTCCTAAATATCCATAAACAGACCAGAGTTTCTTTCCTGGCGTCCATACTTTTAATTTGGCTGCCAGGATCTCCGATAAAAAGGTCCTGAGTGCAGCTGCAATTAAATAACTGACGGCGGCAGCGATAACATGTTGAATAATTAATCATCTTTCATCTAAATGCATTATTCTGCAGAGTTAATGGGCTTAAAGCCGACATTATTATTATTATATTTAATACAATGAACACGGTGATACAAGCCAGACTGCCGTGTTTGAGCTGGAGATTAGATTGAAGTGTCATCAATTAAGGTTAATGTCTTTCTCGTCTGGGAGAGATTAACTTGTTGTCAGTGCTGTAATGTGCATTTGATGACAGGCGGCTCACACGTCCTCCTCCGCCTCCCAGCAGCTCATTCAATAAACGTTCATTCCCCAGAACACAAGACCAACGTCTGCACACGGCGGCTTTTGTCCTGAAACGTGGAATTTACAGAGAAAAGTCTCATTTTTTAGATTTTAGAATCATCAACGTTCTGCATGCTTGCCTGGTAAATTATTAATCAATTATTATTATGTTGATTCAGTTTCAGAAATACTTTGAAATGTTGCTATTAAAAAAAAATCACTACTGGCAGAAGATGATATTAAGTCTTATTATACAACTTTTATGTAATGGTAAATAAATCACATGTGTAAATGTTAGATAATGCGCCCACAAGTGTATAAAAATATTTTTCCCATATGCTGAGCTGTCTGCAGCCTCTCCTGTCCTCTCCTCTCAGCTCTGTGTAAACAGGTTTTCAGTGAATATTTGTCACGTGACCGTTGGTCTCAGCAGAATCAATCCTGGCTTCACAGAGTCTCTGAGGAGCAGAATTTAATGTTTTTACAGGATCTAGTTATTACAAACTGATTATTTTTGGCGACATTTTAAATTAGACTTTTTTTGAAGAATTTTGACATAAATATCACAATTTTAAGCTTCATTTTGGTCACTTTTTCTAACAGAAAACTTTATAAATGATGATCCATTCAAGGACTGTCAGAAAGTTCAAATAAAGCCTGATTTTATAGTTTCTTTCTATGATAAAAAAGTGTATTTTTGATATGTATTTAGATAGATAGATAGATAGATAGATAGATAGATAGATAGATAGATAGATAGATAGATAGATAGATAGATAGATAGATAGATAGATAGATAGATAGATAGATAAGACATAAATTCTCATTATTATCAGGCAAGAATAGAAATTTTAAGATTTGTTTTGTTTCCTTTTGCAAAAGGAAACTTTTATAAATGATGATGCCTTCAAGGACTGTCGGAAAGTTTGAATTCTGTCGATAGCGCCTGTTTTTTACGACTGTGTATAAAGGAAACATATTTTCCAGTCCAGCTTGGTTCAGAGGGTTAATATCAACAGAAATGCGTCATTTCTCATCATACTCGTAAAATATTAATTTTCTTATGTCTCCTCTTCAGTGAGGAGGCTGGCGGGCACCTCTACGAACACACAGGATCAGCTGTTGTTGACTATTAGCATAATTCTGGGACAAACTGTCCTCGAGGGGAGGGGGGGCATGGTGCGTTATTTTAAATTGGAAAAAATAAAAAGCACAAAAACAAGCAGCGTGTCAGTGAAGGTCAAACACAGGATAATTATTTATCATTTCCTGTCCTGTCGCTGCACTCAGCCGCTCCACGTCGCCGAGTGACGACTGAGGGACGAACACACAACAACAGTCAACAAGCAATCTGGGAACATCTGAGGATGTTAAGTAGCGGAAGCGGGAGCCAGAAGGGGAACATTTCTCAGAAGTGGAAAAAAAAAAGAAGCGTCGGGACGGTCTGAGTCAGGGAGCGTCAGGCAGCTCCACTGCAGCGCCTTTCACAGGAAGTCACTGCCATATATGGCCGTCACAGACTATTGTGTCTGTAGCTACATGCTCCTGCTGTGCTATGTTTCCATGGCAACCAAGACGAGTCCTCCTCCTCCTCCTCTATCTCTTGTTTTCTCTCTCACACACACACATCAGCATACACACACACACGTTCACTCCAGACGAGCTCCAGCCCGGAGATCAGATAGTGTATGACTCATTCTCATAACCTTTTTCCCAAAGTTTTCAAGCCATCCAGAACTTTCTCTGCCTCTCCTCTCCTCTCCTGCCTCACACACAAAAACACACACCAGGGTTTCACACTGCAATGAAGAAAAGCTGCACGGTGTGTGTGCATGCTTCTGCAAAAAATTTTTTTAAAAAGCAGGTGGAACGACTTTCTCTTTGGGAAGTTTCTTGCATGTACGTTGCATCACCCGTCCAATCATCCCAACCATCCTATTAGGTCTCCGTGAGCTCAAACCCCCAAATAATAAGGACAGAAAAGTCGTGTGCTGTGCAGAACTGGGTGTTTTAGGCAAAGCTGTGCAATCAGGAAAAGTCCACACACACACACACACACACACACACTGGTGCATTCACAAAAGCTGCATTAAACTGTTTGATTTGTTGTTTTTGGGGCTTTGCTCCTGCATCAAAAGGCGTTCCTGCCTCACAGAAGCATCATTATCAGGCACAAACAGAGCAGCAGGTAGCTGTGCATGCTCTCAGCGTCTCATGATGTATCATTAGTATGTCAGGTGATGATTGTGGGGAGCTGCAGAACTGAGTCACCAGCCCTCTCCTCCCCTCTCATCCTCACTCCCCCTCTTCGTCTTTTACCTCTCTCATCCCTGTTTGCCTTTTTTTTCCCCACTCCCCAGTGAAACATCCTCATTTGAATTCATATTCTGCATGCAACAAGACACAGCTCACACACACACACGCAGCCAGACACTCTGATATCCTCGCAGTGTTTACTCATACTGTTTTCAGCTGCTGATTAATGAGGAATCACATGAGGATGCAAACACTCCCAACTGTGTCCGTCAGGTGATGCAGGGACACACAGAGAGGACAGGGACGCCGTGCCGGCCTCCCGTCAGAGGGCCGGCGAGCAGGCGGGAGCTTACCCGACACGGGGGACTTGACGTGACGCGTCTGGACGACGTTTCGGGGAGAGCTCCGGCTCAGAGAGGCGGACATCTTCCCGTAGGTCACCGACTTCATCACACGACACTCTGCACGTGTGAGGAGAAGACAGACACAGGTGGTCAGAGAGAGCTCGGACAAACACAGACTCATTCACATTCAATCACTCAAAGGAAACCTAAAGTCCATGAATACAGATTCTAGAGTCTTAAACTAGAACGGCACTTTGAGGGTGTGAACCTCCACCAATGGTGCATTCAGGTGCTCTTCATATTTCCAGAGTTGGAGAATTAAACTCGTTGCCCTCGCTACTCCTTCAAAAATCTACTGAAAACTTTTTGAAGGAATAATTATAAGATCATAAACTCTAATTCCTGTTTGTTCTCTGTATCTGGTTTTTGTTCAATGTTTTCTGTAAAGCGACTTTTAGTACCTTTGTATCCTGCTCCGCCTGTCTGGCTAGTTCGAGGAGTGAGATTAGTTTAGTTTAGGCTAAGATTATCAGGGTTAAGGCTGCTGCTTATACTCTTCTTTGGGAGATCTCGCAGTTTGTTCTTGTTCTTGCACTCTTTTCTTGTGTCGGTCAGAAATTTGGATTTGATGTGTGCTGCTATGAAGACTTCCCAGGAGATCCTCATGAAGTATGAAACCTCCCGGAACAGAACTCACTTTTTTTGTTGTTGTTCTTGCCAACTCAAGAAAACCAAAACATTTCTCAGTTCTTGCTGCAACAGAAGTCGTACGATGGGAAAAAACCCTTTCCAGACTAAAACGGATTTGTAAAATAGTCCAGTGTTTTCCTAAATGAATGTAGCTTTATCACAACGTAAACAAAAGTGAGAAATCTGCTGCTAACTATAATGACTTCCACACCCTTACACCATGAAAACCAGGCCAGACGTGTTTCTCTGAGTCAGACTGAAGTGGAAATAAAAGTGTTGGAGGTAACGAGGGATGGAGGAGGAACAGGAAGCTGCTGCTGAATAACAAGTGTGACACTGTGACATGACACAGCTCAAACACATCTGTCACACCCAAAAAAAAACTCACATTTCATGGATTTCTAACCGACTATTTTAATATTTTTTTAATTGATTTTGACCTTTAGGCACCGAAGCACTAATGTACCAACACAGCTGTAATTGGTTTTACCTTCAGGTGCAAAAACGAGTGCTGACCTTCACTGGGCTCGCTTTCCAAACGCAATTATTGTGGAGTTTCAGGAGTGACAGCTCTGACTCACGGAGGGCTGATATTTTACAGACACACACATGCTGATAAATGAGCCGTGTGACGGCGCCTCCTTTACCCCCCAAACTTTGCTCCTCTGCTGTTCATTAACCCGGCCCCATTATAGCTCATTACACCTTCAGACCGCCGAGTGTGTGTGTGTGTTTTGTTTGCGTGTGTGGCAGCCTTTGTGGCGCAGTGATTAATGTACAATGCAGAGTGTTAACATGATGACAGTGTGCCAGAGCCGCGGCAGAGGCGATAATTATAGTGATGCTGTAGAGGAGGCGAAGTTGTCTGCAGCTCTGACTCTGACGCTCTTTCTGTCTGCTGCGTCTGTCGCTCCGTTCCTCCCGTCTGACTCTCTCTGCCTCTATGTTTCTGCCTCTATGTCTCTCTCTCTCTCTCTCTCTCTCTCTCTTTCTTTCTCTCTCTTCTTTCAGTATGCAGATGTGTGCACGTGTTTACTCTTTTTTATTTCAGCTCAACCTCACCTACACGACCTGATGGTTATTTCTTCTTTGACTTACTGGATCAACATTAAACAACACAAAATAAACCCATAAAAATCATATAACATACTGTAACATCCTGGAAGATCTAATAAATATATTGATACCAAAAATGTAATGAAATCTTCTCGGTAAAGAAGGTGAAATAACGCCCCAATAACACTCAGAAAAATGTAAATTCTTTGAGAAATCACAGCATTCATTTTTTCTGGTGTTTCTCAAGGTGGTGGTGTCTTAATGTGGGATTTTGGAAAGTTTTTTTTGAACATTTTTATCCATTGTTAGGGGGGAAAAAATAGTAAAATTTAGCTCAAAACCTCCTAATTCTCTATAAAACAAGACAGGAGAAAATTTCGTGAAATTAAAAAAAAAAAGATTGCTGCATGTGTGTGTTAGGAAGTCTTTGAGTATCTTTAAAAGTACTATATAAATCCAAATGATTATTATTATTATTATTATTATTATTATTATTATTATCGGTTACATTATGAACCTAAAACACACTTTTAAAAACACAATCATGCTCAATGTAGAATTTTAAATGTTGGTTACAAATATAACATATAGGAGGTAAAATGAGCATCTACTTCTATATGTTTACACTAAATATATTTGACCTGATTTCTGGTTTTATTTGGCCGATCATCATCAAACAAAAACTGTCGTGGAGTTTAAAGTCAGAACTTTAAACAGGAAGCTGACGGCCGGAAACAAGCTGCTTAATTTTTTTACAGCATGACATCATGATAAAAGTTACTGTAAGTGTCCAGTGAATTAAGAAAGTATTGCAATAAATGCAACAAAAACAAAACACTTTAAGAAAGAAAATAATCTACAGTATGTGTAATGTTAGTAGGAGGGACATTAAGAAAGTATGATGCTGATTTGGGCCAAATGAAGTGTATTAGAACAGCATTTATCTAATTTAAAAACCAGGTTTCTGCACAATTTAATTGACTTTTCACTCACAAATCCAGAAATCTCAGTATTTCCATCAGGAAAGAAATATCTGGACCCAGCTGGATACAAACAGACTAAGTGTTTGGATGCTGCCACAACTTGAATCCTCTGAATGACCTTTTTTCAATAGCTGCATTAAATTTAATGGCCCTCAGACTGTGCTCAGACGCTCCCATCTACCATAACAAAAACGGATTCAAGAATCTGCCCTCTGACTTGGATCCACTCCAACATTTAATGGGCTCTTCTTCAGCCCGTGCCACACCTTTCCACTGAGTTTCATGGAAATCGGGAAAGTCATTTTTCCATAATCCTGCAGACAAACTCACGAAGTCAAAAACATAAAGTTCTCTACAAAGTTTAAGAGCATGTCTCAGCAACTGCACGACCTGTTTTCAGACGGATTTTGAAGGAAAATTTCCCCAAACACTGAGCTGAAACTGCACTTCCAGGACCTGTTCCTGAGTTGGGAAGTTTTTCTTATGACTTCCATGTGTTTATGCGAGGAAATATAAAAGTTTCATAGTATAATAATAAGATGCAAAATGAAAAATAAAACTTCTCCGGAACAACAAAATGCTGTTTTATCATGTGGACAAATAAAAACAATCAATGTGAATAAAATAAATTAAAAAATGCTCAGTTAATATACACATAATAATGATTTCTAGAAGTATATTGTGCGTAAAAGTAAGAAGGATTTTCTTTAATTTAATGCCTAAAAAACATAATTAAATAATATCGTGGCCGTACCTCAGAGTTGTACTTAAATACGTGTTGAGTATATTTACTTGGTTGTATTTCACCACAGGTACCTGGTTACTACAACAACAGCGTCTTTGAACTTCCTGTCGGATGTAGGAGGCTGTTTTTTGGTCTTTCTCAAGAGAGAAGAAGGTCAGCGGAAAGAAGCTAATGGAAGCAGCTCATCGAGATATTTTGCAAATGAAAAGGAGAGCAGTGGGGGAGAGAGGGAGGAAAAGGGAAACAAAAGGGGAAGGAGATGGAGGTTGGCGACCCAGGTGGGATGGATGTTATTAAATGGATGAAGGGATACAGAGGAGACAAATGAATTGAATAAAGCTTTGAACAAAAGCCAGTGCACTCATTCATGTAGGAGACAGGAAGCAGAGTGAGAGGGTGAGCATACAGATGAGCTCTAAACGGCAGGAGTCTGCAGACGGCCACGCAGAGAGGGGGAGACAGACGGGTGAGGCGAGGACACAACGTATCCTCAGCAGACCTCGCTGCAGAGACGAGAGGAGGAGAGGGGAGGAGAGG
>CAFUXE010000342.1:102726-115008 GCA_903364295.1 Serranus cabrilla
GAAAAAACCTGCAGTGACACGAGAAATGTCAGACTCAGCAGGCTGAGGCGACCTCGCTGCTCTGCAGCCTGTAATAATCCTCCTTCTCCAACTGTTCTCCTCACAGAAACATGAAGGTAAATAACACCGACAGACTTTTTAGACTCTGTATTAATGATTAAAAAATGACATGTGGAGACACAGAAGCTGCTTCAGAAATGTGGAGATTTTTTGCTTTTTTAAGGCTGAACACCAGGTTTGGGTCAGGGATCGTGTTTCAGGTAGTACTTGAGGGTGGGTAACCTGCTCCCCCTTTGGGATTTCTTCTCCTCTCTCCTCTCTGCTCCTCCTCCTCCTCCATCTTCTTCTCTCTCCTTCTTAGAATCGGCCTCTGCCTTCCTGCTGGTCTGCCTCCCTCTGTTGTAGTGACAAAACATTGTTAGTTCATCAGAAACATGTTACGGAACAACAATGTTTTCTCTCAGATCAAACAACACTGACGTTCTTCTTATTTGTTCTGAGTTTATTTGTCCAGTATAATTATTTAAATAGCTACAAATCAAGAGAGTAGAATAACAAGCAAAGTAAGTGAGATGGCAAAGCAAAATCAGTTTAGACAAAGTTGATATTAATTCACAGTAGTCATGGAGTAAACGTATTTAAAAAATAATTGAAGTCTTGTTTGTTAAAATATTAAACATGTTGGTTTCTTCTTGTTAAATAACATTTTTTCCATCATTTTTAATGAATTCTAAAAATATCTTCCATAACAACTTGAATAACAAATCAGAAATGCATATTTTTATTCTTACCTTTAGTGCTATCTATCATATGTCTCTATGCCTTTTCTCAAATATGATGGGACTATTCGACACTTGGCTTTTGGTGGTCAAAGCGCCAAAAAATAAAAAAAAATAAATATTTGAAAAACTCACAAAAAACTTCTCTTCCCAGAATTAATTGTGCAGTTACGACATTAACTTTAAAGATTTTTTTTTTTGTTTTTTAACTTTTTGTAAAAAGAAATAGTTTGATTGAAAGTTTGGAAACACCTTCTCATTCAATGGTTTTTCTTTATCATTATTTTCCACATTGCAGATCAAAACTCTGATGGAACATATAACTCTGTAGTAAAAGTCGCAGTCTTGTAAATAGTTAATTTGTGGAATTTTTTGCCTTTTTAATGTGTTTGAAACCTTTAAAGCAAGAAGTTCGAAGAATCTAAAATATAAAACATAGTCCGGTTTATTTACACTTTTTTGTTTACTACATAATTCCAGATGTGTTCCATCATAGTTTGGATGTAGAAAATATAACGAAAATAAAGAAAAAACACTGAATGAGAAGGTGTCTCCAAACCTTTGACTGGTGCTGTCGATATTATTTGGTGTCATTTTGTGTGTGTTTATTTCAAAGTTACTAAATACTACATTAAAACGTGTCAAATTGCAACATTTATTTTGCATAGATTATCGTATACGTTAAATATTTTTTCTAATATTCTTACATCTTCTTTACTATTTTAAATAATTAATATTTGTATGTTTGTGTTTTTCTTCTGAGGAGAGCAAGCAAAAGGGAGAAAAAATCCTAGTATGTGCACACGAAAGCTGATTCTGATTAGAATAAATCAAATAAAAAGTGGAAAGAATGCATCAAATAAACTTATTCAGCCACTATATCAAACAAGTAAATGTTTGAGCTCACAAAGTTCTGCTTTTCATTATTACAGTCGTGTTTTAGTTTGTGTGTCACTGACCTCCTCTGCTTGCTCTCTGCTGCCCTCTGTGGCTGCGTCGAGTACTGTCGCCTCTGGGCTTCCAGGGTGGAGGACAGCTGTGGAAGGGGACACAGTGTGTTTACATGTGTGTGTGTGTGTGTGTGTTCACACGCCGTCGCTCTGAATGTAAAGATCTGCTGCTACAAAGAGACAGAAAAGTGTTTTTCTCCGTGCAGCTGCTGTCACTCGGGCCTGCAGGGAGCCGTTTGGATGCAGCAGGAGGCAGAAAGTCCTTGACTCACTTATTTGGTTGAACAGAGATTCAACGGTTACATAAGACGAGCGAGCAGAGCTGGAGGATAAATGAGAGATCAGAGCGAGGCGTGCATGCCCGTCTGCTCTCTGCACTGAAACAACAGCATCCTGCAGCTTTAACATGACCGTTAGGTGAAAGGTTTGACTGGTGATGTTGTATGTGTGGATTGTAGGAGTGCTTACCTTAGCGATTTCTGACAGGTACGCCCGTCTCTCATCATTGGTTTTATGAAATGCCTGATGTTGGAGAGAAACAAAGGGCCTTATTGTCACATTCATGGACCACACTTGCTCCAACTGTCAGTAATAATCTGTCTGCTCAGAGGGCAGCGCTTGTTCTGTGTATTTCAGGAGGTCTTCAGTGTTAATGAGCCACAGATTAGACCATGGATTACTGGCTGCACATGCTGCGTGTTAAACCTTTATTCAGCTAATATCTTGCTGTTTGTTGAGCAGAACAATAAACAAAGAACCACGGCGCCAAACTAAGAGCATATCGGCCCGCGCGCTGCAGCACGGGACAAAGGTTGGGCTCCGGTTTTGCAGAAATTATTGTTGAAAACAAGGAATGCAAAACAAAAATATCAGCCAAATCTTTTTCTAATCCTTTGCTAATGATGGTAATTTGTTACTGGAATATTTATTACCTGCAAAAATGTAAAGCTGCTTGTCTGAGAAATAATAAAAGACGTTGAACAATAAGTTCCCTGAAGTGCCCACCTTTCCCTCCTGCTCGATGGTGCTCTGACAGCCCATCAGCTGAGTCTGGAGGTCCGACTTCTCCTCAGTCAGGAGCGTCAGACGCTGCCTCAGTGTTTCCTGCGGCAGAGTGTTTCCATCAATTAACAACATTCATAACAGAGGAGCATGAAAAGAGATACGTCTAATTAAAAACCGATTTGTAGGAGAAATACACGGTGCTATCTGCAAGGATCAAATAATCACAGAGTACTTAGAGCAGAAAACATGAGCGCAGAAATGGATTAGGCTCATGCATTATTCAGTAACCATATAAACACATTAGATTAGAGCCCAGACACAGAAAAGGCTACATTAGATTTGCAGCAAACAGTAGAGTTTGTATGCGAGTTTAGAACAGTTTCTTATAGACGTAAGCAGCTGCAGTCAGATTTAATAAAGAAAAACACTGTTACAGCATTAAACATCATGCCAGTGGGTGCAGTGTTTGAGGATCAGCCAGGTGTTTTAGTTATAGAAAAGTGTTTCAATCGGTGGTGGAAGAAGTCTTCAGATCCTTTATAACATCAACTAGAAAAGCACAGACCGTCACCAAGGCAATAGGGTCACTTATTAGGATTATATTGAAAGCATGTATTCTGGGAGCACACTGGCATTTAAATATTTCATCCACTAGATGGCAGCAGTTAGTGAAGGCAATAAGGTCACTCACGCAATAATATAAATTTGCAATATATGGTGTTCCGGATCACCGATCACCACCAAAATCTAACCACCTGTTCCTCGTCCCAATACACACGTTGTCCGAAAATTTCATCCAAATCTGTGCAGAACTTTCTGAGTTATTTTGTACACAGACAGAGACATACAGATAATAACCTCACCTGATAAAAAATGTTATCAGATGATTTAATGGCCATTTATCAGCCATTTTAGTTCATAAACATGGGCGAGTAAAGACCTGCTCCACCTGCTGGTTTGTCTGCAGATCTTTACAGTCTTCACTCCTATGGATCACTAATGAGCAGCTGCCTTAATGCACACACACACACACACACACACACATTTAGACTGTGTTGTGCATGCAGCACTGTAATTATTGTGCATTACTCTCCCATGGTTTGTAATCCCGTGATTACAGTGCTGTGATTAAACTGTGGTTGATTCAGGCTGCTGCAGCTGGTGCTACAGTCCTCTCTGTGCTCAGTCTGAGTCTCTGGCTCTCTCTGCTGGTCTCTGCTCTCCGTTTGTTAAATCACTAAATAACATCAGGACAACAGCAGCGATCGGGAAAAAGCTCAGAAGAAAACTCACCACCGGCATGTCATCATAAGTTCGGATGGAGGCCAGTCGATCTGAGAGAAGAGACGGAAGAGACAGCGTGTGAGCTTTATGCAATAAAGTACAAACTGGCCTTGAATATATAACTATAACACACTAACATTTCATTTCCAGCAGCATCAGTGCTGTGCTGCTTAATGTGGAAGATTTCAGGCAATGTGGTGGAAAAAAAGAGAAACTTTCAGGAAAAAATGACTCAAACTATTAAGAAACTTCCTCAAAATAATGACTCACCTATTTTTAAATAGTGACATCTCAAAATGTTTACTAACTTTTATAAAATAACTACTTACTTACCTTGAAATAATTACTTTATTTCTCGAAATGACTTACTTAAAATAATGACATACGACTTTCCAGATCTCCAAAATAAAACTTAGAAACAGATCATAATGAGAAAATGCTAAAAAACTAAAGGTTTTATATCTTTAATTAGTGACTATGGACAAATATTGAGGAATTTTATCAAAAATAATGACATATGACTCTAAAAAAAAAGACTTAGTAACAGATCATAATGAGAAAATAACAACTAACTTATATCAAAAATGAATGTTTTTTTTTAATTATTCTTTTATTGGTATAAAAAGTGACATTTTGGCAAGTAAGTAAACCACACTGTGAGAGCTATTAGACTCTTATATGATGCTTCATTATAACGTTATGGATTCCAATAAAAACTAACAACATATCAGCAGCCTGAGCCTTTAAAAGCCTTTAAAGGACTCACCCATGGGGTTTCCTCGCAGGTCCTCCAGCCTCTCGTGAATGAGGGACATCTGTCTCTGCAGCTGGCCGTTCAGCTCCGTCTGCGTCTCGTACCTCGTCTTCCACTCGTTTCCTGCAGAAGAAACAGGACGCTGTCGCACTACAGTCACACATGAGTCAGGACACACTGCAGAAACACTGCAGACAGACACCAGCTGGATGAAACGGTGTTAGAAAATAAATACATTCAAGGGCATTCCAGCATATTCATGCAATCTGCAGCTGTAAATAATAAATAAATAAACTGCATTCTTTTTATTTATCTAATAAAACACTACAAGAGCCCTAAGTGGCCATGTTTTTTTAATGTAACTTTTTACCATATAAAACCATATAAAATGAATAACATTACCTGACATTGACCATTATATATTTTGAGGAGTGTAAGGTGTGTTTTTTTTGTTTTCCTGAGATTTTTTTTTTTGTGTGATCTCAAGCAGATTTACAGAAGAAGAAGAAGAAGAAGAAGAGGCAGTGGGCGGATGGTGCGCAAGGTAAACAACTCAGGAAAACCAAAAAAAAACTCAGGAAAACAAAATAAAATCTCAGGAAAACAAAAAGAAACTCAGGGGGGGAAAAAAACACACCTTACACTCCTCAAAATATATAATGGTCAATGTCAGGTAATGTTATTCATTTTATATGGTTTTATTTGGTAAAAAGTTACATAAAATGTAACTACAGCACTTTAATGATTTACTTAATTACATTCCACCACTGATATTTATTTATGTATATCATGTCTTATTGTTTTAAATTGTTACTTTAATACTTTTATATCTTTGTAGCTTCACCGTCTGTATCTTGAGCTGCTGTGACTGAATTTCCCCACTGCAGGATAAATAAAATCTTATCATAATTTATCTTTTTGTCACGGATACTTTTCATGTATATCTATGCTTGTAAATTCCCCTTAAAGGTGACTGACCTTCCCCGTCCACACTGTGCAGCCTCTCCTGCAGCTCACACATGGTGCTCCGCAGGTCGGACACCGACTCCTCCAGCATTTCTCTGTCAGGAGGCAAGAAAATGTCATTTCCGCGGTGAAAATGTGACTTTATTTTACTCCAAACTAACTTACTTCATCTCCCGCTCCTGCTCCAGTTCAGCCTGCAGACGAGCCAAGTCGTATTTGCTGTAGTCACTGTCTGCGGTCATGTTTTCGTCTCTGCGGGGAAGTTTGTGTGACTCTGCGTTTCCATGGACACCGCTGTTTCCGGTGAACGAAATACCGGGAGATTTCAAAATAAAACGTTCTCTACGGTGTAATGGAAGAAGATGAAGAAAACGAAGAAGAAAACGTAGAAGAACAAAACGAAGAACAAGAACAAAACGAGGAAGAACAAACCGAAGAAAAACGAAGAACAAGAATACTTTTTCTCGAAGTAACTTTGTATTTAAAAAAAAAACCGAAATAAATAAATAAATAATACATTAATATCAATAGTCACTTGCTATATCAAAATCATTACATATTTACCGGTATCTTAAAAATAATGACGCACAAATAGCAGGATCTCCAAGAAAACTAAATAGGGCAAAATAATAATAAATTCTCTCAAAATATTGATTTACTTACCTTCAAATTATGAGTTTGTATCTCCAACTCGTGACTTCCTTAAAATATTGAAGAACTTTCTCAAAATAAAGACAAAATAATTAATTAGGATCTCCAAAACACGACATAGTTTGAACGGCCTTTGAATAAATAACTCGTAAATTACATATTCGTCACATACTGTGATTATTTTTTTCCCCCTTTATGCGAGTCGACATTTTTATGAAGCTCATTTCGCGCTTAATTAGGCCTGAAAATTGACTTCCTCTGTACACCCGAGCTCTTTAATTCAGCTGTTAACATGAATGGCCTATAAATGCCAGTTGATTTATCTCGCAGTGTATCTTATCATAATTGGAAAAACGACATACAATTTGTGTAGCAGAGCTGAGCACGACTGCAGCATAAAAAACAGAGCTGATAGGTTTGTTTTTGTCCCTCTGTAGCACACTTTTCTTCTAATAACACCCAAAATAAACATGCATGTCTGGTAATTATGGTTTCAAATGTGCAGTCTATATATTATGTACATTTATTTCTGTTTTGCTTTACATTATTATTGCACTTTTCATATAGATTTATAGAATCATACGTCTGTACTGCATTTTCTGTCATACAAAACATACACAAAATACTGACATATTAATAAACGACTTGGCTTAATATGCTCCCACAAAAATATAAAACCTATAGATATAAATAACTAAATATCCACTCCATTTTCCTGTATAAAAATATAAATGAGTTGATCGAGAAACCTTAAAGAGAAGCATCAAAGTCATCATTTTTTCCGCTCCTCCTCCTCTTTCTTCAGCTTTTCTTTCCCGTGCGTCTCTGCCTGCAGTTCTCGTTTCTGCGCCTCCTTCCCCTCAGTGCCCGAGCTTTTGACCATGGCCTTGGCGGTCTGCTTGCCCGCCGTCTTCAGGATGGCTTTGATGCCCAGATTGTCGATGTTGTACGCCGTGACGCCGATGTTGACCGCTGACCTGAGACCAGTGTCTGTGGCTGCACCTGCGTCGTTACCGTACCTTCAGCACCAATAACACGGTCAGGGAAGAGTGGTTTGGTGCAAGAAAATAAATACAATGAGCTATAAAATATGTGAAAATGTTGCTGTTGTCATTCCCACCAAAGGTCAAGAATCAGTCAGATTTCACTTTTAGTGGTTTTATTAGTAACAAAGCAGGAAAAAAGTGGCTACAGATCATGTGAAGAGCAGCAGTAAGACCCAGGAAGACAATAACAAGTCAAAAAACAGCCCAAAACACAAAGTCTAGATCTAAATGAATCCCAGAAAGTCAGTTAGATGAAACAGAAAGATAATTCTGTTTACTTTTTGTGTTAGATTTGGAAAAATGTCTCATTTATTGAGGGTTATTCTGTGACTTGATCTGGGTTTGAGTGAACGTGAAAGAGTTCTTCGAGTCTTTGCCGTTACGCCCATGTGAAGTCATATGTTGCTGGACATTTTTATTAGACTTTCTAAGCCCTTAAATCTGAAAGAAGAAGAAAAGGTGTGAAAGCAGATCAGATTCCCAACGTACCAAGAGGAGAAAGCAACACAGTCGTTCAGTTTCTGATCCAGTGAAACAGAATCAGAAAAAGATGGAAATAACAGTTCATCAGATCCGTCGTTTTCAGAGAATCATGTCAGGAAGAAGAAAAGAGAAAAGTGAGAACTTACTTGTACGTCACAGTGTTGACAGTCTCTGCTGTGACACTTTTGCCAACGAGCTTTGCTCCGTTCTCCAGACTGGACCAAACAGTCGAGAAACCTGGTTTGGATGTAAAAATAAATAATAATAAAAAGATGTTTGAGTAACCGAGAAAAACGTTTAAAATGCCAAAACACGACTCAACATTTAAACATTTTATGAAAATATAAAATATGAATTTATTAGTTACAGCAACATTAGAAAGAAGCATCAATAAAATAACAAACAAGAAAGTTTGAACAATTTAAGCAAGAAGAAATAAAAAGTATGAACACTAAAATTATGAACAGTATATTTAATATAAACAGACTCAGTGTAACTTGTGTTATACTGACACTTGCCTTGTACGCTGCTGGCTGCCACAAACTTTGCTCCGTCCCAGTTTGACGGGCCGTCACCTTTCTTCTTCATGGCCTCCGGGACCAACTTGGCGCCCTGTTTCTTCACATGAGGCGCCACTTTATCTGCCACATGTCCCGCCACCGTGCTCACTCCATTCACTGCAAGCGTGCACAGACAAGCAGGTGCAAAAAGTTGGATTTTTACCCAAAAGTAGTTTGATTTTTACCATCATGCTGCTGGTATCGTTTGTTTGAATGTTTACCCAGGAACTGGCTGACCCGCACGGCGCCCCCGGTGGCCTGTTTGGCCACCTGCAGGCCTTTGTGGACCTTGGGGCTGACCTCTGAAGGGGTCTCCTCAGGCGTCATGTGGTCCCGGATCTTGGCTGCTCCTTTATGGATGGCCCTCCCGGTGGCCTCGGCTCCTTTTACAAGCCCCACACTCAACCGGGAAGCTCCTGCACACACACACACACATTAAGATGAAAGTTAGCAGGCTCGATGATCGTCGTGTTGGTAAAATATCTTGGACAAGCAAATGAAGACGTGGGAGGAGAAAGTTTACTGCTCACAGTACAAGTCCTGCATTCAAAACTTACTGAAGTAAAAGTACAAAAACATCAGCATCAAAATGTATCAAAACAAAAGTATCCACTCAGACTGATACATATATATTCAAAATATATTATTATATTGGATTATTATCCGTAATGCATTGATGTAATTAGCATTTTACTGTCATTTTGACTTCTTAACATCCTGTTTTTATGGTTTAATTTATAATCAGATATGATAATTTGAAATTAATCATGTTTTTTCATGTTAAAGCTTTTATTTAGTGGAGGGAAACATAAAATATTTACCTTAGTAGAGGTTTAAAGTTACATCAAATGCAACTACTAAGGTGAAGTACAAGTACCTCAAAATTCGACTTAAATACTTGAGTAAATGTACTTAATTACATTTGAACACTGCCTGCTGCATTAGTAAACGGCGCCCTCTAGTGGTCATAAACAGAGGAACATCTGCTGTGCCTGTTTATACACTGTGGTGATATTTTTTGGATTTATTTCCTTGATCAGAGCTCACAGAAACACACCTGTCAGGATTCCTTGCGCCATCTTTTCGCTCCATCCAGGAAGCAGCGGTTTGTCCTTGTCCCCTGTCGGCGCCGTCAGTCCTCCGAGCTCTTTCGTGGGACCCAGAGGGATCTTCTCACTCAGGTTGACGACCTCAGCGCCCGCCCCCTCTGGACCCTGTCAGGGAATCCATATTGGTAAACAGTTATTAAGGTAAGGTGCTTTTTAAAACAGCCAAACACGTCCCTGCAGGCCGTGACTCAGCTCGCTCGAGGTGTTTTCCCCACAAACAGTTTACTTCCTCCTGCAGCATCAAGAGATAAAAACACACCCTGACCTGGACCCTGAGCTCAGCGAGCTGGGAGACGAGGTCCTTGAACGTCTCTCTCTGGGCAGCAGGCAGCTCCGAGGACAGCACTATGCCCACGTAGGACCCCGGAGTCTCTGACAGGGTGTCAGGGAACATGAAGATCCCCGAGTTCGCCAGCAGCACTGGAGTGTCCGCTGTCAGTGGGTACAGCCAGTCACACACCTGTAAGAGAGAACAAGACACAGAAGAAAGGAGGTCAGAGGTCATCACCTGGGTACCATCGTTACTGAAGGAGGTTGAACTCACATAAACTTACCCTGCTTCCCAAAAAAATACATTACCTGCACAATGCATTCTCATATCAGCTTTAAGAGAAATGTATTTTCTAACAGTTTACGTACAATTTTTTCAACATTTTTTGCTTTTTTATCTGGTAGTGCAGCTAAAGACAGACGGGAAATGTGGGAAGAGAGAGGAGACATGCAGCAAAGGTGCTGCGTCAGCATCAAACCAGCTACCAGGACGCTGCATCATACCTGTTTCTGTTTCTCTGTTTTAACTTGTGTGCAACTTACACTTAACATTTGTAACATATTTAACTTGTGCAGTACGTGTTTCTGTGATGTTGAACAGCAGGATCACATTCTGCACCTTTTCATTTGTTCATTTATTGTTTGCATTACTACATACAACAACCTATTCAATGGGCATTATCTGTGAAATACAGAATACAAAAAAAAAACAAGAAATCCTATGTGCAACATTAATAATAAATGCAGAATAGCAGCCAGTATTTTATGTATATAAGGTGAATATTATGTATGGAATATATGACTTTATTCTGTTTTTGTATTGTTGTAAACTCTCCTGTCTGCATCTTGAAATGCGACAAAATTTCCACACTGCAGGATAAATAAAATCTTATCTTATCTTATCTAAGTTACATAAGAAACTTTATTATTTTAGCCCAAATTTTCTTCCTAAACCTGACTTAAGCAGGTTTGTTTTAACTCACAGTATGCAATTTTTTGTTTAGTTTCCCTCAAAGAGTGATAGAGAAAGCAGTTTTGTTGAATGGGAACATACATTTTAAGAGACAGGATTGACACTTTTCACCCTGAATTCTTAGCAATAATTCTCATGTGTTCCAAAACTATTACCCAATTAATTTCATATGTAAAACTTGGTTTCTTGTGAACTCAGAAGGGGCACAAAAAAGCACTGTCATTCCCTGATGTTTCCCCTCTGAAAGACACATTACAGAGTTTAACCCCGTCAGGCTGCAGTCAGTCGTCCACACAGACAGACATGATGCAGCCTCTCTGCAGCAGCGTGCCCCTGGTATGCCGCCTGACAGTGACCCCCTGTGAGGGCGCAGGACGCCGACCAGCGGCACAACAGAAGCGCAGAGTCATCTGTTAATGGGACCATTGTCCTGCTGGAGACAAAGCGGGGCCAGAACACAGGAGAGCAGCCCACCAGTCATGGGTTACACGGCATAATGCGCGCTTTGTACCGCGGCCAGAATACCTTATTGTTACTTTATACGGTTTAGATTGAGTCAATATAAAAATGAGCACACAGGGAGCAGCAGTAAAGTCACTGATGGGAGCCATAAAAAACAAGAGAATAAGCATCTGAAGTACACTTTTTAGCAAATGCAGTAGCCATAGTGGAGAGGAACAGTTCCCAAACATTAATACAACAACAATTTGACAGTTTAAGTCAATTATATATGAAGTTTCACATAACTCAGGCGTATTTTAAACATGACTGGAGTAGTCAGTTAAATGATTAGTCCACTGACTTGAAACTATGATTAGAATTGGATCAACATTAATTCTTCTTACCTAAATGTGAAATGTTCCTCTTTTCTTTGTCTTATATAATAAACTTTGTAGTTTAAATTACAAATAGTGAAATCAGTATTTATGTATTTTTTTGCTATGCTCAAGGAGTTATAGACTAAACAACTTATTGGCAAAAAAAGAAAAGAATTATCAGATTAATGTGCTAAAGGAAATCATCATTATTAGTTGTAACGTTATTATAAATTCAGTTAACAACAAGTCTTCTTTAAATCAAGACGTTTTTATTTACATTTTAGCCTGTTCTTATTTCCTTTCTCTTGACTCTTTTTTTATTGCATTTAAATATCCTTTTATGTAAAGCCCTCTGAATTGTCTTGTTGCTGAATAATGTGACATAAATAAACATGCCTTTGCCTTAATAAGTACATTTTGGAAAAAATCACTCTTTGGCAGTAAAAAGTGGAAAAGAAATGCTGCCTGTTGAATGGTGCATGTGAGCAGAACATTTCTTTGTGACTAAAACTCTTTTCACACACTGATATTCCAACATAATGACTCACAGTTGGTTCTGAAACTGGTCTGATGGTGATGAAGTGGTTCCTCCTGGGGGAGTTTACTCACCTCGAACACACACACACGCCCTAAA
>CAFUXE010000342.1:119553-143305 GCA_903364295.1 Serranus cabrilla
CTGCTCGTTTTCCGACAGCACACCGAGGACTGTGCGCGGCTTGGCTCGCTGGACCTGCAGAGCATCGGCTTTGCTCGGAGGTGGAAAGTTTTCTTTGCTGGTGTGAATGCCGCAGTGGGCATTTGTGCCGAAGTTCATCTTAAAGAAAGGAAAAGGAGAAGTAACAGGAACACTGTAAATTCATCACTTTCCTGTCTGTGGTCAGAAACCTGATAAATGCTGCAAGATAAATTTAACATGATGCAAATAGAAAACAAAAAACACCTTCGTACATGAAAATTATGTGCATAGTTCAATTTAAAATAAAAAAAAATCAAACAAAAAACAACCTGCTTTTATTAATGGAGTATTCACTTTTCATGTTATTTACTTCAAATAACACTAAATATGTTAAATGCATGAAATAATCGTATTCCTATCTGGCAGGCTTGTGACTGAATACTCTCATCAAGGATTTAGGCCACAGAACACGAAATTTTCAAGAAAGAAAAAATTTAATTCAAATTTAAGATTACAAACTTTTCTATAAAATTAAGGCAGAAATATTCACCATAAAGTGCTGGGAAATAATCATTGTTAATGCGGATTTGTCAAGCTAGCAGTTCTGTTTGAAAAAATACTAAAGTTAAGAATTGATTATTAAAAAAAGTAATCAACAAATATTTGAATAAAGTGACTGTTATTTTCAGCTCTGCAGATAAAGGTCTAAAAACAGATAAAGACAAAAAACAAAACGAACTTTCACTGAAATTTAGAAGGAAATGTTCACTTGCCTTTTATGTGGAAAATAATAAATAAATAAATAGCTAAATATTCTAGCAGAATATCTAATTACTGCTTTTAAAATGAGTAATTAGCTCTTAACTCTCCTGTGCGCAGGCGCAATGAAGATGTCAGAAATATTATTACCATGGTTACAAGAGTCAATCCGTCCATCAATCACAGAAACACAAACTGCGACCGACAGATTAAAAACAAAGCTGAAAAGTGAAGAGCATCGCTTCATTGCATCAGCCGAACATCAGTTTCTTGTCTGTCTCAGATATTAAACAGATTTTCTCGTCTGCAAACTCACCGTGAACAGGATCCACGGAGCGTTAACAGTTAAACGTTAGATTAGGAAAGCGGACACCCGTTTATTCCACTGAAGCGGAGAAATCACCGCTGACTTTCTTATTTGTGGTCAAACTGCGACCTCTGGCTGCGTTCAGAGGTTTAAATCAGCGTCCTGAGCGCCGGATGATTGAAATCCTGCGGGATTAAAGTTTCCTTCAGGTTTCCGTGTGAACTGATCAGCTGTTTCCTCTGAACGGCGCTCTGACCAATCACGAGCCAGAGCGCAACAGCTGATGACGTCACGCACCAGGAAGCCCTGACTGGATTTATTAATGGATCATTTAATCTATAAATTACATTAATTAAAGGTTTTTTACTGTGTTTTTTCAGTTCTACCAAGTACAAGGGGTATTTTTTATGATGCAGTTATCCATTAACTGAGAAATAATGAGACATATTGGAAATATTTGGAAAACTATACCTGAAAGAAAACTATTTTTCAACTGTTCTCTGAATATCTCAAATTTTCCAAGATGTCACTTCACCTTTAAACCGTCTGTGTACCGTATATATTACCCAGCATATACTAATCCCTCTTTGTATTCTAGTTGTATTTGAAATACTGTCACATTTATATTTGTTGTTTTATTTTATTTTTTCACAATAAAACAAGGACTAGAATTGTGCAGGTGAGGTTACCTCAATAGAAAAAATAGGAAAAAATGTATACAAAATTTTTTTGTAAAAACAGAAGTCATGCAATCCATAAAAGCAATAAAATAAAATAGTACAGTACATTGTTTATGTTCTATTTTGTTATTTTATAGTCCTACATTATAACTGGTGGTTTTCTGGGGGCAGATTCTGCTTTTAATTGTGTAATTTTTGTATTTTTTTTTTAATATCAATAATTTTGTTTGTACCTTGAACCCTATGATTTAACTGCCAACAACTGCTTCTGTAATTTTTTCGTACATGGTGGGAATAAAAAACTTGAAGCAATGAAATGCTCAGAAAGCCTATTTATCTAAATATATTTTAATATTGTGACATGTCTGGATTTCCAGTTTCCATTCTTACTTTTTATCTACTTTTATAAACTATAATTTCCCTTTTTTATACAGATCTTGACAAAAAAAAGAGACTTCTTTTTGGTTTTTAACATAAGAAACGTTCATTTTGCTGCAGGTGTTTCAACACCAGCTCAGAAACTCGGCTGTGTTTGGGTGGTGAATCATGAGAGAAGCTGATCTAAAGAAAGCTTTTGTCACCAAGTCATGAGATGATGTTTGAACTGTTGGTAAAGTTGTCGAGCAACAACATCAGTCTCACACTCTGAGAAGGTGCTGACAAGATGAGCTTTAGTCTAGAAGTTAGAGAGTCACACACTCTTACATTTATGTTTTGTTATGTTATTTATGTTCCATAATTTAACATCAACAATTACTTTTCCTTTTAATCCCACTTTTTGCTTTACTATCAAATCATCTTTACACTTATTTAATAAAAAAAAAAACCTTAAACACAGTTTGACAGTGACTTTGTTTTAGCTTTGAAGATTATTTGTATCATTTTACACCACACATGTGATTTTACAAACAACTGATTTGTGTGATCATAAAAACAACCCTTATTAAACAGCTACCTCAACACTTCCACAAGCTTTGCTTCACAATAAAAGGTTGTAAATGTTTCACATCTCCAGGACTACTCAATATGAAAAAGCTGCAGACAGCTGCCAGTTTAAGCAGAGGGCTAAATATGCTTTTTATGTCCAATCTGTTTTGTCTCCGTTTCCAAGATTTGTATCCGAGATTTGTGCTTGATGTCATCATTAAAGCAGTTAATCGTAGATTTTACTGGGATTTGTAATGCTCACAAATCAGGATTTTCCCCTTTCGGCTGGCAACTGCCACCACTTCCCTGCAGCTGCTCCTGTTTTTCTGATTCTACAAACACAGAAAAACATTAATGGATGAAAGCAATATTATGCATGGCTAAACGCCTGTCAGCTCTGTACTGTACATTATTGAACATGCACGCTGCTGCAGAAGCTGTCTGGCTGCATCAGAGAAGTTATTTTCCGTCCTAAAAATCTAACACAGGAAGCGGATGGAAAACCAGGATCGACAGCAGATCGAGAGTCAGAACTGTTGGTAATCTGCACTCCAGATATTTTAAATATCAAGATATTTCAACAGGATAAAAGAAATAAAAGTGATACAGGAAGCCTGTTTCTCTGAGTAACCTGCTGAGTGCCTGCAGTTCCTTCCCTGTCCAGCAGATGGCAGACTTTCTCTTCAGAAATACAGCTGTGATGCTTCTCATCTGCACTGAATCAAGCAGACTTTTGACATGTTATCTACAATTTTACTGCCTGTCAGATTATGTAACCTTAGAGATGCATGAGTGTGTTAACAAGGCTACAACAGCAGGAATAAGTTTCAATACATTTATATTTAATATATGACTCTGTGGTGACCCTGCTCACACTAATTTTACAAATTACCACAAAACCTTTGCTCCATCAAACTCCTCAGGGACGCACATGCTGCAAAGGAGTGAAACTCTCATCTGATTAAAATATCAAAGTGGTGTCTTTCTGCGCCTGCAAAGCCAACGGATGTTGCTTGAAATTGTTATTGTTATGACGACGATGATAATTCTGATCACATCAGCAGACTGAGGAGTCAGGTATGGAGCGTGGGAGGACCCGGGGGCTCTCACCACAGCGCCGTGCAGCTGCAGCTGAGCGGCTCCACTGGAGCAACAGGGGATTAAGGATTGCAATTTGCAATCTTTTGGTCACAAGGCTGCTTCTTGAACCTGCAGCCAAGCGACACTGCAACACTTTCCTGGAAGCTTCCTCCAGTTTTTGTTTGAATTTAAAGGTTGGACAATGTTTTAATGTTTTATCCAGTGTTTCACCTCTGATCCAATGCAAGAGTTTCTCTCTCTTTGTATAATTTGGTTTGTAATATCCTTCAATGCATCATTAATCTATCCTGGTCAAACACTGCACACTCTTATCTAAAAAGGCATATTTCATCAACATCGACCAGAAATCTCAAACATGTTTGGCTAATGGGAACAAAACTTAGATATACTTTAACTTTTTGCAAAATTAAAACATTCCAGCACAAAATGCATGTAAGAACTATCACAATATATATGGAACAGCATTGGTGTATATTTCTCTGTTAATGTGTCAGACCCAGATTCTGTTATAGAGCTAATGTTATATTAAAAATGTAAAACTATAAGACTGGAAGCCAAAAGTTAGCTGCTGCTCCTCCAATATTACTATTATTTTATTTATTTAACTTATTTTTTCACTTTACAATTATTATCTAATCACAAAAATATATATACTTGCAGGGATGCTACAAGTAAAAGAACGTGACATGTAAACAAAAGGAAACTTCTATTAACTTCTGCACTAAAGTGTTTTTAGGAATATCAAAGGCCACCATTTGTGTCCACTGAAAATGAAATGTTGTATTTCCTTTAGTGTTTTCTGGGCTTTTCTAAGCAGAAATGTGAAGAAATCTTCCAAGTCAGCCAAACTGTTTGGCTGAGAAGTGAGTTTTAATTACTGTTTTTTATTACTGTTGTTGCCAAGAAATAAAATGGCGGGACAAGACTGCTGTTTTTGCACAAAAAAACTCTCTAATATTTAGAAGAAAAGTAGCATTTCCATGTGAACAAAACTGGTATGATTAGAAAGCGTCTGTGTCTAAGAAACTACAAGAAGCAAAATCAAGTATTTGGTATTTTTAAACTCATAATAAGTTTAATATCAGGGATATGCAATAATATGTTATATAAAAGAATCCATAAGGAGCAATTTTATGTTGACAATGTTTGTGTTTTTCCTAATTTTACAAAATAAATCCTGACTTTGACTGTTAATGAAAGTTGTACTGTTAGTATGTCTGTACCACATTTTTTAGACTTTTGGATAATCAATTGCATTCGAGATAAAATCCTGATTAATAAATGTAGGTATTTGCACCGTGACTCAAAAGCATATTTAATTTTTAAAAAATGACATTCTGACCAGATTATATTTGCTGTTATCTGGACAGATAATCATAAAGTCACAGATGATTAAGTCATTTTTCTCGGACCGACTGAAAGTTGTTGTGCAGCCACTGTGTAGTTTATCGTTTGTGTACGATTTCACAGGTTGTGAAGCTGAAAAACAGATATCGATACCAGCTGCCAACACAAGGCGCAGTGAGTAATTTTCTCCCTGGCAGATAAGATGCATTGGAACTTTGTTCTAGGGCAGAAACGATGAAATATCCTCACCTATTTGGTCCAGGAGAGATGGGAGATAAGGCTGGGGCTATTTTCTCCTCACAGAATAAAAAAAAATAAAAATCAATATCTGGTCACACTGTGCTGAAAGAAAAGACAAACACACACACATGCATTCATTCTTACACACAAACACAAACACGGCACCTGCTTGGGGGACACAAAGCCTTCCTCCGTCTTTTATCCCTCTTCCTCATTTCCGTTCGGTCCCTGAGCAGATGCAGATTGCTTATGACAGATAGCATTGGGCTGCTGCCATTTCATTAACGTGATGTATTGCTGGTGACAGGCTCGGGCCAGATGGGTGAAGGGGGGGGTGGGCATCACCTCAAAAACACTGTGCCAGGCAGGAAAATCCCTCCACCTGCGGATGGACACGTCTGATCCACTGGTGTTACCCCTGCTGGGACGGATCACAGCTGGGACCGTCTCTCACCTTGCAGCACAGAGAAAAAAATTAGTTCAGAAAACACAAAACAGGCAACTAACCTGCAGGATAAAGAGATGAAAGGAGAAGCAATGTGCCGAGGTTCATCCCGCCTCATCAGGCCTTTTCTTCATCTTTTGTAAGAGCTGAAGCTGATTAACTGATCACGACTCAATCCAAATTTGAGAAATTCCCAGTTAGCTCTTTATCTTCTTAGTGGCTGTCATTTCACCCACAATGCACCTCTTCCACAGTCACGACTACTCAAAGAGAGAGACAGTAATCATCCGGGCAGGTTAGTAAATAATCATCAGATTACAGTGAGATAACTGGCTGAATGTCGACTCTCCTGTTTGTTTGTTAAACTTTACCGTTGGTTCCTATGGGGAGGTTATTTCTCCAGACTTTGCTCTCTTTCTGTCTCCATCTGTTATGTACTGTATGTTTGTGTTCTCCGGACAGAATAAAACAAACACCGATGGAAAAGGTCTTAGACTGAACACTGCTACACATATTCTCATGGTCATAGACTGTATGTAGCCACCGTAACGTCACTTGTAGGCGACTGTTACAAGGCTGAAAGTTTGGCACATTGGCTGTCACCATATTGGTTTTTTGGGAGCCACAAGAAACTTGGACCAGAGGACCTGAGGACATCATGCACACCTACAGATACTGGACTTTGTCTGCTCCTGGCTCCTGGCTCGGCATGCTTAGGATTACATATTAATACTTTCCAAAATAAAGACGCTGCTCTTTGAGTCTATTTAAACTGGTAGTCATGCTGGTAATGTGTAATGCACAGCAGCCACCACCAGAGGTCAGAATCTCAGCAGCTTAGCTCAGAAACATGACGACTTCCAGGACTTTTCAAAGGGTTTAATCCTGAGGTCAAAGGTGAGTCAGCCAACACAGACCAAGCTGCTTTAGGGGAGATTTAAGTGATGTCATGCCATCCTTCATTGCCAACAGTTGACAGTCATCGACCACTGAGCCTAAGGAGAAACTAGATGAGTAGTTGAGTAAAAATTGAGTAACAGTAATTGATATCCAAAATGCATACATTTAACAAGCGTTTTTTAAAAGTTTATAAAGAACAACAATATCATCTTTAATACACCAAGAGTACCTGATACTCTTGGTGTATTAAAGATGACTTGAAAAAAGAAATTTAGACTATAAACTCCATTTACTGAGTTCATAAATCAAGTGAGAACTAGGGTTATTTTCTCATTGACTTCTATACAACCAAACTTATTTTGCAGCTAGTGTAGTCGCCCCCTGCTGGCCATCAATACAGTCTAGGTTCATGTTAGGTTGAAGGCCAATTAGCAGCATTTACTGGCTCTTGCAATCAGAACTTTGATATAAACATTTTAAAATCATCAAGAGGCAACAAACAAAACTCCAAAGAGGCCAAATCAAGCTTCAGGAGCAGTACAAAATAATTCAGCATGCAGAAGAACTCATGACAAACACCAACAAACTACATCAAACATGAGAAGACGTGAGTCCAAAAATAAATTCATCTGTGTTCCTCTTTGTCTGCAGTCTGGAGGTCACATGTTTCACACGTTCTTTGTGCTATAATAATGCTTTATTTAATGATCCTCGTGCTGATCAAAGGATCTTTTGTTAGGGAATATGATGTTGGAAATTTGGTGCCAATCTGCCCCATTAAAAATCCCATCACTGTAATGAGCCAGAGGCACGAAAAGAAAACGAGCTGGGAGGGAGGAGGGGGGGTGTAATGTCAAGACTGAAGGCTCTTATTGTCTGTTTCTTATGATGGTGGAATAATTACGCTGCTCAAAACCCAGGATACCACAGCACACACACACACACACACACACACACTTTATGGAATATCACAGCATGGGGCAATAACCATAACGATGCGACAAACCTTTGATGAAAGTTTAATTGTTTACTTTTTGGGGTCTTCGTTCGTTTCATTAACTATTCAGAGTGAATCAGAGGGAGAGAAAGTAATATTCACTGATTGATGAAATGTAGAAATACATAAACTGACTCCGTAATTATGCACAAAGCGTTTTGTCCTTGACTCGTCTTTACCTTTTACGGCTAACTTATATCAAATATCCCCCCGTCGCTCCATGCCGGAGCCATAGCACGTATGAATTATGAATGTCTGAAGCGTAAGGGCTTTTTTTATTTGCAATTTAAGGGCCCCAAATCTTTTGGTGCACTAAATTATTCATATATTCAAATGAATCTGACTTTGAGGACATTTTTTCCTTTCTTCTCTTCTTTCATGAATTTAGAGTGTATACTCTTCAGAGGCACTGGGCAAAATTGCCAAGACTATTAGTGGTAAGGGTTTTAGTAGAGCGGTGATTTCAGTCCACTTTCCCGCGCCGCGCTCATACGTGCTCCGTGTGTGTTGTCGTTTATCCCAGTTATCCCCACAGTGCCAATATCACATTTCCATCTCTTCTCATTGTTATTCCGGACAAGCACTTGCCTGTCAGGCTGCTGTCCTGTGTGTGCATGTGTGAGTGTCACTGTTATGCCTCAGTATGTTTTCTTTGCTCGACGCCAGCAGATCTGAGGAGCTCCTTTTGATTGGCACGACACTGCCACGAGACAGAAAGCTCGGGTGTAGTCTGTGCATAGTTATTGATCTGCAAAATCACTAAAAAACCAAACCAAACATCACAAATAATTCTGCAAAACATGGACAAAATGCATTATAACGGAAGTGTTTCTGCAAGATTATGGCTGCAAACACTTTCTCCTGTAACAAGGAGAAGACAGGCAAACAGTCAGCTTTCCTGCACTCATCAAAGTCATGAATTTCTCTTTTGTGAGCTTCTCTCCCAGTAGGGAGCTCTGCAAATTGCTGCAGATCATCAGAGATGTAAAGCACATCTGGCAGTGCATTTACAATACTCGGCACTCCATTTGAAACTAATATCTCGACACATTCCTGTCTGTTATCTGAGACTTTAAAGTGTGACAGAATGAGCTTGTCAAATCCCCAAACATGCACGCAAACTTAAGCCCAAAATATTTCTCAGACGCAGTCTCAGCCCCCCTCTCATTTCTGCATGTTTCCTCCTTATTAACATGCAGTGCAGAGACTGGTGTCCTCACAAGGGCAGTGTTAGGATGGCATGGAGTCAGAACAGGCTGGGATATCAGGGAATGACACGGAATTGGCGGCCACGCCTTCTGGGATTAGTGACAAAAACCAGCTGAGGCCAAAGCTCTTATCTCCATCCTTCAGTCCTCTCTCACACACACACACACACACACAGGCTACACATGAACACTGGAGTTTGCACAGAGACGAGCACATGTAGTCACACAGACATGATTAGCTTTGCCAAACATATTCCCTCTTTAGGAAAATAAAGAATTGTGCGAGTGATAGGTTTAGAAATGGTCTGGATTAGCAGAGAGGAGGTCAGGGGAAATAATTATTGGAATAATTAAATGATGTTCCTGTTTTCTGTCCTTGGTTTCTCCCTCAACACTGTCAACACCAGTGAAACCGCCTCGAGCACCTCATTAAAAATATTTATCAACAGTTTTTTTTTTGCCTCCTTTGGGTGGTTCGGATTAGGAAAATATTCACAAACGAATATATGCTCCTCATTTGAATCCCAGACCTGTCAGATTTCTGTGTGAAGTATACATGAATAGCAGCCATGTGATGTGAGGGAAAGCTGGATCCGGATGTGGAATAAAGTCATGTTCCTCTCATCTCCGCTCTCTCTGTTCTCCGATGCTGCCCCCCCCCCTGGTGTCTGTGTCAGCGGGCAGATGGTGGAGGACAGAGGCATCTGTGGGAGAGGAGGCGCCTTTTCCCCTTCACAGAGCAGGGACAGGTGTCATCTGCCACACCAGAAACACCTTCATGAATATCATCAAGGTGCTAACAAGCTCCTACATCAGACTCAGGGTCAAAATCTAAGTTTATGAACTTCATCTGGAGTGTTTACTTTCAAACTTTCAAGCCATGTACTCTCACAATCAAAGTAAAGAACTTTAAAGTGTTGGTTTAAACACATTTCAAAGTCAGATTTCCTTTCTATCAAAGGAATAAACTGCTCTGTGGATTCTCCAAAGTAACATTAACACGGTTTCAGGAAAACATCGTAGTGTTAAATGTTTTGGCACGCTTTACGGCTGTTCGAGATGCGAATGTTGGTCAGATTATCAATCAGGGAACCCACTATTTTGGTAAAACAACTCGATAATTATGGGATGAACAGACTTTAAAGGACGAATGCAGTAGTCGCATTTCCATCAACTCATTTTTAAACATTTGCATGAGAAAAACTTGACGGAAAGACTTTCGAAAATTTGCATTAAAGTTTTTATGCTGCCTGTGGGTTTTTTTTGTCTTTTGCGTAAAAAATAGTTAATGCGCTAAACGGACGATGGAAACGCTTATAACGTTTCTCCACTTTCTCTTGTGGGTGGCCAAAGTTTTCTGATAAACAAACTCTTTTTTTATATTATTTTTTCGCTCTTGTTCATCTCTTCTTCTTCTACTGTTTACCGACACATTAGCAATACATCACACTGCCATCTTCTGACCAAATTATGGTACTGCAGCTTTGTTTATTCACTCTAAACCAGTTGAAACGTCCCAAATTTACATTTTTTTTAATGCAAAGTTTAAAATTCGATTGGACTTCAATAGAAACACGGCTAGTGACTCAGTGACTCTACCTTTTCCTGTAGCGCATTTGCACGTTTACCTTTGTGATTTAGAATGAAATATCTTTACAATTTCTGCAAGATTGGTAAGATTTACGGTGAAGTATCTCAACACCCAGAGATATTGGGATGTTACAGACTTTGCACAAACATTCATAGTCCTACGATGTTTTCTACATAACTTTTACACTTTTCCTCAAGCCATCATCAGGCGGAAATGCCCCATAATTTGGTTAATGACCAAATACCTGTGACAGTAATCACACCTGTGCTTTGTCTGGCATTAATATGCATGCAGCTCTCAAGTGGCTTTAAGTAGAGGCATGAATGCACTCAAGATGCACTGGGGACACGTTGAGGTAAAATGACTATTTTTGTCAGTGGAGTCTGGGGGCTTTGAAGAGAGCGTAGATAATGTATGGTAGACTTCTCCATCATGAAGGGCTGTTACAGCAAGCTTAAGTGGTGACAATATTCTAAATATAACATACACTTAAACTGATGGTTTTCAGGTGGGACTTTTTTAGGTGGCTAAATTATGTTTTGCAGCAGCTGCCGTCCACAGTGATACATCTTATTCTCCTCGAAGCTACCAGACTCCTTTGACAAAATCAGTCATTTTACCTTTGTTGATCCAATGCCTCGACTAATGACTCGTTAGTTTGTGTGATTTTTGGTCTTAACTAATATGCATCCAAAGCAGTGTATTGCTCAATCTGTCATGTAATCAATAATCAAATAATCACGCAATCAATGCTTTCAGATTCACATATAAATCCCACCTCCATTGTATTGTCATACAGGCAGAGATTGAAGATCCAAAACACAAAATCTGTCCAAATAAATCGGCATCTTACATCTTTTAATCCCCACATGGCATTAAAAAAATATCTAGTTTCATAATATAACCATATGTTCAACTTGAATGTGTATAAAACGATGTGTGCACTTTTACAGAACATGTGTTTTCAGCTGTTTTCTCAAGACAGAAAAAGAGCGACATGAAAAGGCAATTTAAGAGAAAGGGAGGCAAGAAAAGCTGCACTGAAAATTGAGGTGAAAAAGGCTGTTTGTGTTTTTTTTTTTTCTCCAATGGTCGCCGTCTCCCATTCATCTGGCGATTTGGGGTCTCATCTGAGCAGTCGAGTCTGCCAGCACAACAGCAGCCGCTTACTGCTCACCCCTGGATACTGTCTGCTGACGCAGTTTGCTGAGAGCAGAGACGAGGCCGCGTCCGTCACACAAAGAGGGTGTGTGCATGTACTGACACATATTGATTCACTGTTCAATTATCAAACTATTGATCCGGCGTGTCTGCTTCTCCAGCTCTCTGTCAGTCCGTGATAACCAACTATTGAACAGCTTGTTTAATGTGAGGAGTGTGCTGAGTGAAAAGAGCACAAAGGGAAGAACAGGTCCGACTGTTAATGTGATTATTATTGAAAGGTGATGAGCAGCAGGGAGGAAAGTAGGAGGGAGTCACAACAGAGAGAGGGGATGGGATTAGAGCGAGCACTACCCTCTCTGCTCTCTCTCTCTCCACCACTTCTCAAGTAAAAAAAAAAACATAATTCATTAGTTACAGCCTCTCAGTTGCAGACCTGGTGCATGTGTGTGTTCCCTTTTGAATGTGAGCCCATTCATAGAGACCAGCAGCGTCTACTCCAGCTGTAGTGAGACACTGAATGACAGAGAGGGAGGGAGAGAGAGAGAGGAATAGAGAGAGAGAGCGGACAGGCTCATAGGAAGATCTCAGGGGGCAACAGATCTGGTTTGCTCGGCTGAAAATACCAAACACAACGGGATGGATTTCTGCACGACGTGAGCGCGAGGAGCGAGGAACACCTGCCTCACACATTCAAACACAGGTCTGTAACTTTTCCTTTTCTGCAGCAATTTCTCAATCTATGCTTGCTGATGCCTCAGGCTGCTCTTTGTGAAATCTTTCCAAATTGAGAGGGAGACAGAACGGGAACGGTGTTAATCTGTTCTGAAAGAGGGGGATTCCTGCTGAATACAAAGAGCCATTATTATTATTCACCTCAAATGATTCTGTCTCTTTTCACTTGGCAGCAACTTTACTCAGTGCCTTTTTTCACCGCCTCGTAAGAGAACAAACACAGAGAGATGACAAAGCAGGCACGACGGGAAGATGAAATAGTAAAACGACGAATAAAAAGGCGGAAATGTCCCATGCACTTGCAGGAAAGAAGCATGTTTGTTGTGCACCAACTTGGGAAATCTGCAGGCTTCCTATGTGGCAGTTGAGGGATGACTGAGGCAATTGTGCACAGACTTAAAATAAGTGTCCTTTCAGGGCAATTAGAACAAGAGCGGGGTTTGTTAGCGTTTTAAAGGCATGACTCAGCCTGCTCGCCGTAATAAACACACACGAGTGAAAGCGAGCTGGACACGGACACACAACAGTATCAAATGTAATGGCAAGAGCACTCAGAAGCATCAGGAGTAATTAACAGATATGAGAACGAGGTGTAAAAATACACTTCACCACAGGGATGAACACACACACACACACACTCAGACATCAAAGCAGCAGCGCTCATTATCCACGCTGGCCACTGACCAAAATATCTTCCAATACTTCCTACTATTCGTAACAATCAGCATTTCTCAGATTTATCGTCCTGTCGATTGGAGTTATAAGCCCTTTGGAAAAACACCTTTAAAAGATCTCGTTACAAATTTTAGCATTTTGAAAAATCCTCACATTCATGCTCTGGATATCTCAGACAATTAGAGAGCATTGGGGCTCGACCCCTGGTGCAGCTCTCAAGTGTGCTCAGGTGTGCTGTGAGATCGGATCATTCAAATGTAAAAGCAATGAATAAAAACAAACGTTAATTGTCCAGCTGATTCTCTAATTCTGGAGACTCTTTTGTCATTCATTGGGATATGTTACTTCTGCACATATCCTTCCACAGGACGTCGTTTTTAAAGTCAGAAACAATCCAAACTGGAGTGAGATAGACTGCTCGGTGTCTTGTGGGAAAATGGTTGAGTGCTTCTGACGCATTTCGAAATATCACTTTCTTCATACTTTCATCATCCCTGCATATCTCTGACCCCTAAGTGGGTTATCTCTGGTATTTGGGGCTGCAGAGGCGATTTGGAATTCATGTGCCTGAGCCTCAGGTCTGTTTTCAGCTGATCTGGCGCAGAATATGAAATATCCAACATGTTTGAAATCCAGGCTACTTTTTTATCTCCTGGCAATCTGCTGGAAGAGTGTGTGTGTGTGCGTGTGTGTGGAGGGAAAAAATCCCTTTTATTTTTTTACAAATATGGATGGATGGGGATGAATGTGATGTTTCTGCTATTGGCTCAGCTTGTCTTTGTCTGTCCAGGCATGTGGTATGAATACAGTATGAGAAAGTGTGCATGCACACACACACACACTGACACACACACACTGACACAAAAGAATATGGCCCAAATGCCATGACATTTTGCCCACATGGATCCTCTCCATTATTCATGAACAGCTAATACCACAACTGAAACAGACACACAATGTGTTTATCTGGGGTTTTAAAGGTTTAAGTAAATGTTTGCATATGCTGCATGCATGGACTTTTAAAATGGTCCAGTAATGGCCGTGGATATTTCCTGTCACTGAAAAAGATGTCAAGGCTTTCATGCTGTTTGTTTGGCCCTGAATGGGCACGCTATCATGAATATAAAAAAGCCTTCTGCACAAATTACACATTTTATAAATAAAACAATAAAACCACCAGACTCTAGTGAATCTTCAGAATAAACAGATAAAAATATGAATTGATTGAATCTGTTATAGCTCAACCAAAAGTCAAAATCATAAAAATGCAATCTCTGAAAACAATAATTGCTATATTTTATGATACTGTATTACTGTTATTAAAGCGGATTGTTCCCCTACAAACACTTCAAACACATTTAGAGCATAAAATGCTGAGGAATGAACAGCAAATGTTCTCATTTAAATAAAACAAATGTCATCATGTGCACGTAAAAAACACTCACTGCACAAAATACAAATACACTTTAAACAAAAACAAGAAAAGAGCAGGATCTGTATGTGGCAGGACTCCTCAGATAAGACAAATGGTGCGACACTAACAGTGAGGAAGATTATAGGGAGATGATGAAAAGGAAGGAGGTTGAGGAACAGATTGAGAAAGTGGAGCAGAGGAAGCTTCACGGCACAGAGTCTCAGGAGGAGTTTTGCTGAACAAACTCAGCCAGCAGAAGATGAGATAGTTTGAGGAGTGACTTGCAGAGATTGTGCAGCTCAGAAAAGGAGTTTGATCAGGACAAAAGGGAGCTTTGGGAGTCAAGAATCATACAGCCCGCTTGTGGACAAAACACTGAAGTCAAGACCTCACGAGAAAAAGGTGGAGCGGAGACAGAAGAGAGCTGTCGAACTCGCGAGGAGAAATTTGCTCAAGGCAGTCCTGTTCAGAGAGAGTGTGCAGCAGAGATAGCCAAGGCTATGCAGAATATATTAAAAGCTCTTCACATAGCCGACAGGGCAATGCTGACATTGAAAAGGCTGAAATATATAAATCAGGAGAAAAGTCGTAGCTAGGAGTCAAAAGGAAGAGCATTTCTGCCAGGACCCATTGATTAGCTCCAGGCTGGGAGACTCAGGAGGAGGCTGAGAGGCAGAAACCGTCTCTGAGAGCCTGAACTCCACGTGGCCCTGACGGCGGGTGAGGAGATGCTTCGATGTTAAATTGTTAAAGATGGACAGAGACGTAAGTCAAGTGAATGAAAGCGAAAGAGGGTCAGGCTCTTGTGATGTCCAGTCTCAGGGACTACAGCAGCTTTCATTATCCTGAACCATCAGTGAAGTGTCGGAGCTCACATCACACCTGAGTGAGTTTGACACAAAGCAAGACTTCTTCCCGCTGTGAGATGGAAAATGACAGCTATATGGTTTCTATTCAGCTTTTATAACTGTCAGCAGGTGTCTAAAAGAGCTGCCATCAAAAAGCTCTAGAGCCATCAGAAGGTTCAGCAGGTAACTTTTATATCTGCTGAAACACTTCATGTCCTGACAGAAGCAGACGAAGCAAATAATCTGCAAAAACTGGACTGGTTTCCCCTCAAAAACAACAATATAAGGCGTGTTTACAGGCAGCAAAGTACGACTCATATTTACGTTTTAGACGGTCCTCTGCCGCCATCTTGCTGACGTAGTAGTAATAATTGACGGTGATGCAGAGTTTAAATTGCAGATGTCACATCAGTCGAACAAACGGACTGTCATGTAAATACATAAGTAAACGACTTTTTCCCAAAACTTCCATGGTTCCCGATTGTGAATCACTATTTTTACGTAACGTGTTTCTTGTGCAACTTCAGTGGCTCATATCACTTTGGGCATTTACTTCATAAAAGCTCAGAGGTTTTGTAGCCTAAATTCACAGAAACTGCAGCCTTTTTCACAACCGTGAACCGTCCATGTGTGTATAACGATCATATGTGTCTTAACGGCCTATTCTGTCGTTTAGGTTGGAGATCTTGTTGAAATAAAAACAAGTCTCCTTTGACTCCTCCAAGAGCTCCTAACGGCATTTGAAATAACCCACCGCGCCTGAATTACTCAAACCAATCAGAGCCAAGAGGAGCCTCTGACGCAAGATGAATTACTGCCAGTGAGACGGAGACAGTTTGCTAATTCCTCCGTGGTTTCATGCTTTACTGGTGGCCAGCTGGACCAACGGGTCCAACGGTCGCTCCTCATTGCCTTGACAAGCATGTCCGTCTCCGGAGCTGCCTTCCACTCTCCTCCAGCAAAACAGTCTCTTTCATTTTCTGTAACCAGTGCAGAATAAAAGCATGGAGGAATCAGCAAGCAGCATAGTTAACGAGTCAGCTAATTAATAAATAAAACATATCACATAATGCCTAATTTAGGCACCTTTGTCACATGTGGAAAACATGTCACAAAAGGTCATGAAATCACCAAACTTTGTTCAGCTAATTTTCGGCGATTCTTCCGGCTGTGATTGTTTTTATTCAGGTTATTCTTGCAAATGCTATCAGCATAACTAGGGACATTTTTTTCTGTCTGGATAGTCTGAAAGTTTCAACTTCACTATTTTCTTTACAAAATTACCACCTAAAAACATTAACCTCTGTATTTTGTTGACATTGGCTCAGTTTCCTCATTGTTTAGGATCCAACAGATCACACTTGCATATTATTCTCACCACATTTTGTCACATTTTTTCATCTGAGCCCAATAACACCCAATATGTCAGGGTTCTGGCACATGCTGGCTTTGCACATTTCATGAATTTTTACAAGCAATCCTTAAAAAAAATAGGAAAAGTGATGAAGTGTCCAGCAGATAAAACTGCTTTGTTTTTGCCAATAAAACAAGCATGTTGTTTTTTCACTGTAAAAGGAGTCCAGAGGTCTTCAAGACATAAAACAGAACATTAGGGTTGAGCAACAGCCGAAGTTAAGTCAGTTCCTTGTTACAGACACTCGAGAACAAGTGAGATTACAGCTCAGTGGGAGAGGGATAAAAACCAGACACAAAGGCCACACAAATAAAATCAAGTCCATCTTCAAGAGCCAGCAATTTACTCTCTCCGCCTGAGAGAAGAAACGCAGGGAGGCTTAGCTGACCAACTGACCAAAGACTGTGGGATGTGGAGAGAATCAGCTTTGAGACTTAGGATCAGCAGGAGGCTGCAGCCAGCTGAATGAGTAGCAAGCAAAGCATGATTGCAGAAAATTGCATCTTAAAAGAAAAAATAAAACCCATCGCATTCAGAGGAAAAACTGAGATAAGATTAAGATAATTTAAAGAGTAACTCCACACATCCCGAAAAGCTTATTTTTGCAGACCAGTAGAGTAGATTAAACGTTTAATATGTACAGACATATGTACAAACCGTCACTTATAACACAGAAGTGTGTGACAGTGTGTCTGTACAGCAGAAGCCCTGCCAGTATATATTCTCTTTTCTTCCTGTTTTTCTGCATGGAGGACGTTTTTGGCCATCAGCAAGGAGACTGTCAAATGCAAACCGAAGCCAATAACAGCAGGCAGAGTGCAGTCCGTCACTACGACTTCAAATGCCATTGTTAATGCCGAAACACATTGCACACAAGGCAACCTTTAGTGTCTGAATGATAAAAAAGTGGCAGGATTTGATTTTTTGCCTCTCCTGTGTGCAGCAGAGTGCCGCCATGTCAGTCAGTGTGTCTGTTTGAAAACACACACACACACACCCTGACAGCATGAAGCTCTTATTCACCAAAAAAAACATGAAATTGGTGCCACAGTGAAACAATCAGAAAACACTTTGTTCCTTCAATTCCCTGCTTTGTTCTCCTTACTGCCGCTCCCTCTCTTCGTTCACTGTCTAGCTCGCTCGATCACGATATTTTTAAAACATATTTTGGCATTAATCTCTCACCTTTTGCACATTTAATCTGGGATGTTATCAGTTCACAGACACCTCACTACTGCGTGCAGATACAAGTGCAACAAAGAAAACCTTTGAACAACTCTTGAAACTTTCAACAAGACAGAAAGGCGACACCATGAATGTATTATAAGACCTGATACCAGTCCAGAAGAAGTTGCCTCATCAGTCCTGATCTGGCAACTAAACTAAGAGTTTCTACCTTCTGGATTAACTTTGGCTGTACGTGAATTACTGAATATGTGCAGATTTCTTAATCTAAAGTTTACCAAATAAGGCACCTCTGTGGATAAAAGGTGACTTTGTTTGCAGATTTAGGTTTCCCATCAACAGATTTACAGGCATTTATTTTCTAAAAATGGTCTTTGGGAACAATGCTTTTTGGGCAGCAGAGATGCCTAATACATCCATGATTAAAACACTTTAAGCAAATAAGAGAAAGCAGAAATCTTGCTGTGTTGCTCAGCAGGAAACTCAGAATGCAGAAGACTGTTCACTATTTGGAGAAGATAATAAACTCAGACTCTACCTGAATCACATTAAATGTCAAGACAATATTGGTATAATTGTCGTCAATACAGACACATCATTTTCCCAATTAGCCCCTGGTGTTCTCTGTATTGCGCTCGTAGCTATTCCTAAGGAAGATAACTACCGGTATTCATGTAACGTAGGCGGGTGTGTGCGTGTGTACATGCGTAATTCTGACCTCTTCAGCCTCAGCGGGACTGCACGGCCTGCCCTCTTAAAGTAGATTAGCTTGAAAAAGAACCGAACGTACCTTGTTGCCTGGATACAAAAAGCATCATTAGGCCCAATTATCAGCCACTTCAGATCACAATGAACAAGCTTCATCACGGATTTGAAAACAACATATCATTAACGACAGCAACCTTTACAGAGCAGGAAAGAGTAGGAGGGGAATGACAGGAGAGGGCCGGTGGGTAAGACGAGGGGAAGGTGGCAGAGTGGAAGAAATTAGCAGAGAGATGGAGATGAGCTGGTAGGAGGGATCAGTGTCAGGATAAAGGACATTTCTGAACAGCAAAGTGGAATATAGAGTTACAGAATTATCTTTACTACAAGCAATTAAAACTAGAGCCCGACCGATACGGGACGTTTGAGAAAGATTCTTATTCTACGATTCTTATTGTTATTTGATAACAGATATGGTGGCCGACATAGTAACTTTTTGAGCTGGAATTTATCTGTTTTTATTTGTATTGTCAGCCATTTATTCACCACTCTGCAAAGGTCGACCGAGAGCTACTTTCTCAAACATTAAAGATAAAGAGTATTAAATAATATTCAACATTGAGATACATTATTATAAATCATACAAATGATGTATCACATTATTAGCCAATGCTAAATGAAAACTGAAAATTAAAAGAATAACTAGAATTAAAATAAATAGCTAATTTAACATCACTACTGTTCAGTGTCGGTCAATTTCTGACCATTTAAATAATGAATAGCTAGCACCATTTCTTTATCATGACAAGCAATGTTTTCTGCGTTATATACAGTATTAAAAAAAAGTTTTAAAAACAGCTCACGACATGTCTTTACTAGGTCGATATCGTCCGATAATATCCACCGAGCTCTAATTAAAACGTTAAATGAAAAAGTTGTTAAAAGACCTTAAATCCAGATCAGCATTGATTGAGGATAGCAAAGAAAAAAACAGATGGGAAAGATTAACAGTTAGAGGACGGCAGTGAAGGGCAGTCCATGTGTGCAGCGAATATCAAAACTTCAACTCTGAAAAGTTTCAGGCGAGAAAGAGACGAAAGAAAAGCGGCAAGGCAGATTTTCATTTGGCTGGGAAGACCACTGGGAGTGTTTGATAAAGAAAACAGAGTTGGGGCAAGAGAGCATGCAATCACAGAAAGAAAGAGAGAGTGGCCTAACTCTTCCCTCCTCATTATGCTGTGTAACTCCCTGAAGGTACAGTGGGCCGTAAATTAAAGAGAGCAGAGTTCTTGACAATTGTACCATCCAGAGAAAGAGACAAACAGAGAGAATAAAAGGAATAGAAAAAGTGAAGAAAAGAGTTTGGGGACACAGTGGCGTGCTTGAAACTTCAAAAGCGACATTGCTCAATAGAAGATTAAGAAAAGGGTTTGCTTTTTTTTGGCCAACATTGACAATGGTTTCAGGCCAAGAATAAAATGCTGGGTCCAAACTGGTGCAACTCACTTTTATATTACTATAATTTAAAGGAGTTACCTGTGCTAAACAAATTACTGGCAATAGTCTGCAAAGTTAGACGACATTTCATCAACTCCGTAAACTTGAAACTCTGAAAGGATGCTACAACAACCACATTACACATACAGCAATAAACATATTTCCACACATGCATGAGCGTGGGCAATGCACAAACAACTATTTTATAGGTTAAAAAACAACTTATTGTCCCTTTATTGCATTCACTGCATAGCCTAGGTAGCCCACCATGACACCTGTGCTTGCTGGTTAATATATAAACCCTCTGAAAAGTATGTTTTCTGCAAACCATCACCAAAAATACCCTGTTTAACATAGAAATAAACAGTAAAAACTTTGGTCCTTGAAGGGATCATAGTTTCCATTAGAAAAAGTATCCAAAACAAAGCTCAAAATTGTGATATTTCTGTCACAAAAGCCACAGTGAGTCAAATATAAAACGTATCTATCAAGTTACTATCTCTGATTAAACCTAGTTAGCTCACCAGCCTTCCCAACTAATTACCTTCAGGCTAACAGGTGCGACGATGCTAGCTAACAGCCAGTAAACACACCATACGATCAAACAGTCTCAGTACAAATTAAAATAATACCACAAAATAACTACTTGGGTTGGTAACAATTTACATAAAACTCACTTAAAGTTTACTACGACTTTAAATGGCTGTGTGCTAATGTTTAGCTGCCCTTTGAATTGCTGACGCAAATGCTAATCGCCGATTTCCAGCACATAGACACATCCCAAACATTTACAGTAAACACATAGCGTATTAAGGGCGGTGTATCCGACCCTAACAAATGATAAAAGTGTACAAAAGCTGATACGTTATTTTGTCACCAATACAGCTCAAATATAGCTCTCTTACCTGTGCAAACACAGCCTATCAGCAACACTCCGTATCACCTCCGGTGCCCGACGCTGTAAAGTTTCCATCTTGACTGTGAACGTGACTACATGCTGAAAACGTATTTTTTAATTATTTTATTTTATTCTTTATTTTGATCTTATCAGAAATAGTAGCCAAGCACAAAGGCTTAAAGTAAAAAAAAAAAAAAAAAAACACCATAGTAAAAATACAAATTGTCCACATTTAGAAAAGAGGCGTGTTTTATATGCATTTTCGCGTTTCCGGAAGTACTTAAGTGGTACATAAGTTAGGCGGAAGTCATGTTTAACGCACAACTAATGATGATTTAGTCAACAAATGATCAACCTCACTATGATTTTATTAAACAATTAAGGAATTTACTAAATCATCCCCTGTCTAAATTTTCTATTTAATTACGTTAATGCAGTTTCTTGAACATGTAAACAACAACAATACATTATTATAACCAATTTTTTTTCTCTTTTTTTGTTAATTATTTTAGTTTGTTATGTGGCTCTTCTGTTATGTTAATCTAAGTTGTCTTTATACTGTATACTGTACCCTTACTGTACTATACCTTTAATAAAGTTACTTTTAACAAGTCAGGGATGTCAAATTAGTCAAATAAGCTGATCTGAGGTGCATACAAGTATATTACAAACTGATGCATCTGCTGAACCTCCCTGAAAGCAGAACAGTAGGATACCTTAGTATGAAAGTCCATTTTCCTCTTGTTTGTCCATTGGCACCTGCTAGAATAGTTTAGATTAGTTTAGTTTAGTGCACATTTTTTCCTTAAAGTTCCTATTTCTGTGAGAATAATTAGTCAAATATCAATTACCAGACTAAGTGCAAATGAAAACTTTTACTGAACTAATCACCTGAAATCACTGATTATTCATGATGAGCAACAGAAATTCATGATGCGTTCTGTATATTAATTCATGCATTATTCAAACATTACTTAATATGATTTGCACTCTTATTATGAAGTGTTAAAAACTAGTTTCACATGGCACCATCCGGTTCTCTTAATGGTCTGTTAACCCCTCAGGAACAACACATGCAGTTATTGTGTTGCAGCTCATGGAGCAGAAACAGTGAATACATTTTACCCTCATATGTGACATGATTATCCACAGAGGGGAGGTAGAGGAGAGCTGAATGATGCACACACCAGTGACCTCCTGCTTTCATTCTGGTCATGGTCAATCATTCCTCCCTTTGAAGTGTCTTTCTCTGCTGCCATAGATCAAGTCAAGACACGAGGCTGGCCTAACCCAAATACAAAAAAAGACCTTTTCTCTCCCTCCCCAGCACAAAGCCTGGGAGTGTTTCTGCACCACAATGCTCCGCCACAGATCCTCCAGTCAGGTTTGTGCCATGCAGTAATTTGCAGTGGAACATTATTAGCGGTATTAATATGCAGCGGAGGAGGGTTGGCTCTCAGCTGTCTTTGTGAAAGCTGATTATGAGGAGTTTAATTTCATCAGATAAGGATGCCTTCGTTTATGAGCACACGCGGCTCCAGGCAGCGAGCCTGGCAGGCCTTCAACGGGACGAGCACGCCCCCTGCTGTTAGTCCTTATTATGGCATCAGAGCAGCTCCTTCAGCCGGTCAGACTCTCACAGTCACAGTTTATCACCACAACAGATCAGCAGCTTGTGTTTTTAATTTTCTTTGTTGTTCATTGCACTAACTTTTAGTGATAAAGCAACAATTCTGCAAGCTTCCAAGACTCATAATGTCACTTTTGCACTAATGTACAGTTTACTTTCTTTATATTTACTATTTTGTATGATCTATTTTTTCTTTTTCTTTTTTAATATACTACTTTTTATAACTTATTGCTGGTACTGTGGACAGCAAAGTTTCTTACTGTGCATATGACAATAAACACTTTGAATCTTGAATCTTGAATATTCTGCCTCCAGGGTTAGCACTTTTAAAACAATTACGGGCATTTCATGCAGATTTTACACGTTCTAGAATAATATTGCATGTATATTCTGCATCTTTGCTGTTTCATTGATTCATATGCAAATATTGTTCCAGGTTATTTATTGGTAAAAACTTCTCAACAACAAGTGTTTTCACACATATATGCTGTAGCTTAATGGCACATCGGTGCTGTTAAACATCTGGGGCGACGCAATAAAAGATTTTCCCGTCAAGAATAGATTGCTGAGTATTTGTAAGTCAATTTGGCGTTTCTTTATTTTCCTGAACTCTCCATCTGCGACTCCACGGGGGCGAAATGAAATGATTATTATTTGCAACTGTTATTTGATAGAAGTCTGTTTTGCATCTGGGGGCTCTTGAAGTAAATTGTTGGCCCTGAGTCGGAATTGCCGAAGTGCTTCTCTGTCTTCCTCTTAATCTCAGCCAAAGCCGAGGATGTGTGTGGAGGCTTGTGTGTCAGCAAGCATCTGCCGCGCTGAAGAGTCCTGGAGGGGGAAATAAATCTGTGGCAGCTTCGGCTGACAGAGGAGAATTCCTCCTATACAGGACATTTAAACTGTGAAGTGTCTTTTTGTTTCTAACAGTAAATCTCACTTCTCTACGGAAGCCCTAAGCGGCCATGTTTTTTTGTTTGTTTTTTTTGTTTTCCTGAGATTTTTTTTGTTTTTCTGAGATTTTTTTTTTGTTTTCCTGAGATTTTTTTGGGGGGATCTCAAGCGGATTTACAGAAGAAGAAGAAGAAGAA
>CAFUXE010000342.1:154463-165741 GCA_903364295.1 Serranus cabrilla
TTAAAGCACCTTGTAAAGGGCGCCATAGAAATAAAGTTTAGTATTTTAATTAAAGGCAGAAAATGTGTTAGAAAGCTGCAAAAAAAACCATCAAAACCTCTAAGAAAATGTAAAAACATTAGAGAAAAATGTTTCCCAAAGTTGATATTTCTTCAATAAAAACCTTTAATAAAATAAAACTGACATAAAGAACCTGCATGTAATACGTACGTAAATGTCCGTTTGTATTTAAGGAAGTCTGCAGCTGAGGTTTAATACATAACTACAGCTGATTTGGTGTTTTTGGGGAAGTTTTTAAGCAGATTATTATTCAAATCTTCAGTAAGACGAGGTGTGATCTCTTCTACAGTTGTGTCTTTGTTCACTGTGTCATAAACATTTTACTAACTGCATCTTTTACTGCAATTTTTACCGGATTTCCATCATGATTGTTGTATTTTATTCATGTGTTATTGCTTACTGCTGCATGTTTGCACATGTCAAAAAAAACCAAACTATAATCAGTATTGTCTGGTTGTATTTTTTGCTTTGTGTTGCTTGCACGGTTTCATCTGAATAGTGGAGTATCAGAGTAGTTTTCTTGCTGACTTTCTGGAGTCTTGTTGTCTGCAAAACATTTGCAGACTTGCACATTTGCAGAAATGTTCATGTGCACATTGTCCTGATAAACAAAGAGCATTAAACTGGGGTTTCCTCACCAGGTGCATGGCGGAGGAGCGCGGTGGGTGTGGCTCGATCAGCAGCTGGGACGGGATCTGACCACACGCCTGAATCTGGGCCTCGATCAGCTGCAGTTAAAGAGACACAGAGGAGTTAACAGAGGAGAGGAAAGCCACATATTTCTGCTTTTCCCTTCCACTTTATTTTCTTATCTTTAAACATGCATAGTTGTCTTTTCTTGTGCTTTAAATTCAACTTTACATCAATGATCCTGAACACACGACACATGAAGAGACACTGACCTCCCGCTGAGCAGCGTCTGCGTTGTCCAGGCTGATCGCTCCCTCGTAGGACAGGAAGTTGAAGACGTTGAGGGCTCGGACGGCTTCTGGTCCTCGCTGCTTGTAGCCAAATATTAGGTCGATCCACTGGTGGAGCTGGCACGACACGAACTCGCTCTCCAGCGCCTGGAGCAGAGGGAGGAGGAGAGAGGAGAGAGGAGGGAGGAGGGAGGAGAGGGAGTCAGGAAAGTTCCTAACGTGGATTTAAAGGCAGAAACAACACACGTTTCTTCATCTCACCATCCGGTTAATGCGGACGAAGTCTTCGGGCTTCTTGGCCCAGGCAGGAAGCTCCACGTGACACACAGACACGCCGTCCTCACGCACTCCCAGCTCGTACTCGTTACTGTTCACAAACATCTCAGGCAGGTAGTAAAACTCTGGGATCAGCTCCTGATGGACACGATAACAACACATCCATCATTCAAACAACATTTTTTCCAGAACTCAGAATCTTTCTGCAGAGGTATTTTTTGCATCTGGATCTACGAAAAATCAGAGGGATTCATCTTTTAAAAATGAATTTAATTTTTACTTAATTAAGTAAAAATTCAGCTGATATAGTTTGTTTTTTATCTTCTGCTTCCATTTTTACTACTTTTATTTTTCCGCCGTTAATTTGTATCATTTACTCTTATATATTTCATCAATGTTTGTGATTTTTTGTGAAGCACTTTAAGTTGCCTCTAGTGGTTTTTTAATGCGACACTGTGAAGAACTTAGAGCTGCATTTTATGCATGAAAGGTGCTATAAAAACAAAGTTATTATTATTTTAATTACATGTTTGAGCCTCAGAGTCTCTTGTGCAACAACATTGGTGACTATTAACTGTGTCAGGAGTGTAATTATTCTCTCTTTGTTACCTTGTAGAGGCTGACGCAGCATTAATGCTTGTGAAGCGAACCTAATAATCCTGCACAGCAGATGTTTTTACCTCAGATTTTAGGAAACCTACACAGACAGACGTCTCCTCCTTCAGTAGAGGAACTTTGCACAGATACAAGTTCATTGTAGTGAACATAAACATAAGAAAAACACACGTTTCAGTGGAGAAATCTGAACTATTTTAGAGAAATGCTTCTTATTTTGATTGCAAATCACTGCAGGTACCTGAACATTTACTCATTCTCCTCACAAACTACATGTAAACTGCAAAGAAATGTTTGATTTTTAAGCAACTTTTTCCCTTTTTTTTTTTGTTCTCACGTAAAAATCCAGACCCTCGGGTTAATATCCAGGCTTTAAATGTGAATGTGGATGTCTTCAAGTGGTTTTTGACACTCAAACATCTAGAAATCTTCAAATTAAATCTAGAATACCAAGAAACATTATGTCTCCAAACTCTGAGACAAAACACACGACCGTCTGACGAATTTCAGGCTGATTTGACGTCTTTTACAGGTTGTTACCTTGACGTCGGCCGTGTCCCTCTGGCAGTTCCTCCACGAGCAGCCGATGCCGGAGAAAGCTCTCTCCGGGTGGTCGAACTTGTTATCGTTCGCGTTGAGGAAAAACGTGGTGAAAGGCTCCTGCACGGGCGCACAAACAGAAGAAATTCATTTTAGAATAAAACTCTGTGCTGTGAGTTCATCTGGTTAAAGTGTGTGAGTCGGTGTGTGTTCAGTGCAGCGGACTCTTACTATTCTGAGCATCCACATCAGCGTGGAGTGAGCCGTGGAGTACAGGGTGGTGTAGTGGTGAGGAGGCGTGCTGTCGTCGTCCCACGTCTCGTAGCGCTCGGCATAAAAAGCTGCTCGCTTGGGATTCAGAGCACCGATTGGCTGCAGGGAACCAGACAGGAAACATTCAGCTTTAAGAAACTACACATGCAGTCTGTTTCTTTATTGTGCTACTGCTTGAGCTATATTAATTAGTGCTTTTTAACACCTTCCTAGTTTTAATTGTCGTGTGACAAACCTTGGAGAGGTCTCTGAAGTTGCCAGGTAGCGTGAGATCGAGCTCCTCCGAATCGTAGTTGGTTAGGACCCAGGGGAAGATGGGGTACTGGTTCAGGTCATTGTAGGTCCTCCCTGCAGGGACAGAAGACGCAAAAAAAATGTCTTTATTCAACGAGCAAGCAGAGACCTCCAGGGCTGAAAACTGAAGCAAAACAGAAGTGATAAAAAACTGCAGTTCCTCCAGCGGCCACTTGAGGCTGAACATGTTAAAATACCAAACTTAACAGCAGAACTAAACATGCTGTAAGTGTAATAAAACAGAGAGCTCAAGCTGTAAACTACAAACATACCTGTAGTTTGTTGTAAGACTGTTTTATTTATAGATATTTCAGATATATTTCAGCATTTTCATGTCCATAAAGGACACGATGCAAATGTTGAGCTGCAGGAATGACTTTAAATTCATCATTCATTTGTTTATCATCACTGTGTCTTTATTTCTGCTTCCTGTTCTTCATGTGGCCTCTTCACTGAAGTCTTTTTATACATCGGTTCAAAACGTCTCACAAAATCTGTCTGTGCAGTTATTTTGGAACAACAAAGCACAACTGGAGCTGTCTTCACAGCAAATAATCCAGAAAGTGTCAAAATCGGAGAGGAGAAAGAAAACAGGAAGTCTCCTCTCATCTAATTCAGATGACGACGTCAGACGCTAATAACCACAGAACGATCCTAGGATTCTTTAGAGGCTCAGATCCCCAAAAACACACTTGTGAGCTCATGTGCTTCTAACCTGCGATAGTGTTGAGGAACATGAGGTACTCAAAGTTGGAGATCTCTCTCCGCTGCCAGCGCTGCGTCATGTTGGACGACTTGAAGAGCTGACGGGGCGTGGCCAAGGAAATCCGCCTGGCAAACAAACAAACAAACATTATTATCATCATCACGGCAGGAAGGAAATCCTCCCGTGCAGAGTTAATACAGCGAGCTCCCACCTGGCCTGTGGCAGGCCGTAACTCGTTCCCACTCCGACCCTTGGGAGGCTGTAGACCACCCGTTTCACCGTGGCCGGGTCGGGGAAGTTAAACATCACCGACGCTGCAGACAGGAAGAGACAACAAACAGAAGATTAAACATCGATGTGAAGCGGTTCATGAGAACGTTCCTGTGAGAGGAAGGAGGAACGGGACACTCACTCCTGTTGGCCATGAAGACTTCCAGCCCCGTGTTCTGCAGCAGGTAACGTCTGGAGAACACGGCGCGGATCTCACTGAACATCCATTTACCGTGCAGACCCTCAGAGTAGGCCAGCACCTGAGGAGGAACAGGACATAAAGACAGACAACACATACAAAGTTATCAGGTTCACTGAGGGAGTAATTAAGAAACTCATAGTTTATATGTAGGGAAACTTTGAAGGGCTGGAAAAAAGGATTTAGGTGTTTTTTGGTTAAATATGGATAGACAGCATCTAAAATATCTCTATAATCACCACAGTTAGGCCTGTCATCATGATAACAATATGGATTTATCATATGATATATTATATTATATTGTCAGCGCCACTTTTGCAAACAAATAAAACATAATTTCTGCTCTTCTCTTCTATTTTACTGAGATTTTAATATAATTCTCACATTTACGTGTGAATATTCTGAAGAATTATACGTTAATTGCTCTTTAAAAGGCTCTACTGCCACTATAATCCTATTATATTATCATTATAAATAAATCATAAATTGGTATTAAAATGACAATAATATCTGGGACGATATATCATGTAATAAAATGTGAAACATGTTCATAATGTCCCCTTATAGCGCTGAATAACTGGCCTGAGAAGAGTTTTTCACATCATTTTGTTAAGACACAATAAAGTTGACTTTTGACTTTTTTTCAACCTTTTTCTTATTTTCCTTATGCTTTTATCTTTGTATGAACCTCACTGTTTATTAAATTTTACAACTTTTAGCTACACTATAAACATTTACTCTTGTAGGAATGCTTCGAGTATGAAGAACATGATATGCAAACAAGCACTTCATCATCATTACTATTCCTGCAGAGACAGTCGGCGTTTTCTTACTTTGGCGTCAGTCGTCTTGAACGTCGGATCCTCCTCGTCCACCTCGAAGTAGATCTCAGTGGTGGTGATGGACAGCGTGCCGCGAGCCACAACCACCGGAGCCACCAGCTGAGCCGGGGTGCTCAGGACCACGGGGCCTGGGGGGGGCAGGGCCCAGTGATTATTATATTATATATACATTAAGTTCAATAAATAAGAGTCATTTCATGTTAGTTAGGATTGATTCAACATCTGGTAAATCAGAAGCAGTGGTGAAATGTAACTAAGTACATTTATACTTGTACTTTACTGGAGTATTTCCAGTTTATGTAACTTTATATTTGTACTCCACTACATTTAGCTGCCAGCTTTTACTTTTCAAGGCAAGATTTAACATTAAAACATGACACATTTAAAGAATTATACTTTTTTTTAAATGAATCCTAGTAACAGTATTTTAAGTAGTTAAAATGAGCATCAATAATATTTTTCTAAAAGTATATTTGTAATATATGAAACAATCTGCACAATGAGCACTTTTACTTTTGATACTTTAAGATCATTTTCTGATACTTTTTTCTGGACTTTTTACTTGTAGTGGAGTAATTTCACAGAGTGGTTTTAGTACTTTTACTGCAGGAAAGTAATCTGAATACTTCAGAGAGAAACCGCTGGATTAAATCTCATCTTTCATCAGATTTTAGTAGATTATGAATCATGATTATCTGGTTAGTGCAGCTGCAGAAACGTTCAGTTGACTTGCCTTTGGAGGTAAAAAGTCTCGGACGGAAACGTACTAAAAACAGAAGTCAGAGAGAGTTTACTGTCCAGGCACACTGCAGCATGCTGAGTGTGTGTGTGTGTGTGTGTGTGTGGCCGTGCGTCTCACCAGCGAGGTTATCGATCTCTTTCTCCTGCAGCAGGCTGACGGCGTCGTCGTCTCCCTCCAACATTAGCTCCGCCTCCGGGTTCTGGGTGACCACCGATTGGCTGCGGAAAGTTTTCTTAGACTTCACCCCCTCCTCGTCCTCCTCCGTACCTGTGTGTGTGTTTTTAAACGTGCATATGAGCGCATGAACACAGCAGATACCCACAGACGTGTTTCCATGGTGCACGTGACTCACCGTACTCCTCCAGAGCTTTGAGCGCCACGTCAGCGTGAGTGGATCCCGACGCATTTCGCACAAATCTCCGTCTCCTCCTCAGGTCGTCCTCCCAGTAGTCTAGACGCCAGAAGTCGTGTAATTGGCTGTAAAGAAAATAAAAAATAAATAAAAGGAGGGACTAAGATGTGGGGGGAAGTAATGAAAGAGGATCTTTTCACAATAAAGTTACAGGTGACATTTACACTCGCAGCTTCCAGAACTAATTGGTTCGTCTTTATTGACCGTAAGCTGAAACCTTCACTGAGAAATACATTCAGTCGACTCAGGTACGACTCAATATGATGAAAAAAAAACTTCCAACAGTGACAAACTTCCTCAAAACGATGATTTATTATCTAAAAAATAATAAGGAACTTTATAAAAATATTAACTAACATAGTCTGTCAAAATGATGCCTTATTATCACTAAATAATAATGATATATATATTATTTTTACACAATAATATAAATATATTTTGCATTAATTAGCTAGACTGTGTGTCTAATTTTCATAAGCTACTAAAAGTATTTTTACTAGAGCTGTCAATCGATTAAAATATTTAATCTCGATTAATCGCAAATTAATCGCACACTTTTTATCTGTTATAAATGTCCCTTGAATTTGTATTTTAATTCTCTTATCAACATGGAAAGGTGGATAGGCTTTCTTTGGGCAAATGTTTTTACTGAAAACAATAACACAGCTTATTAAAAGTTAAAATTGATTTGCGTTAATAACGCGATATTTTTGACAGCACTCATTTTTACACAATAATTTAAAGATGTTTTGCCTGTGGACACCCCCAGATGGTTCAAAGTCTCATGGAAACACTGTAAATGATCCTTTTACACAAATAAAACCACTAAATCAGAGCGGAAATGTGTTATAGCGAGTAACTATAGACTATAGACTATAGACTATGGACTTTAATAACTGCTGCCGTTTTCTCATTTTATTCATGAATTGTTCGTGTGCACTCAGCTGGCCTAACAGCAGTCTGAAACTGTTCCTGAGTATCATGTGACGCGCTCGTCGCCCTCCGGCTCACCTCTGTGACATCGTCCCCCACGCTCCGTGCTTATTGGTCAGGATGTTGAGGATCTTCTGTTTCAGCTGGTTGGCGGTCACGTGATCTCTGTGCTTGGCGGCGCTGATGAGGTGGTCGCACATCTTCTCCTCCTCCCTCCGGTCCGCCGCGTACTGGGCGCAGTTAGACTGCAGGAGAACAGGAGCACAAAGTCACTCTGAATGCACTGATTGTGAGAAATAATTTAGAAAAATAAAAGCATTTGTTGGGGATAATCAGTCGGACTTGAAGCCTTGAAATAATTACAAGTTATAAAAAAAAAGGACAGCAATAATATCTTATTTAGTCGTTATTTTATATTTTCTTTTGTCAAAAAACCTCAGCATCATGTTGTCTCATAAGAGTTTTCAGATTCAGATTCCAGTTATTGTCATTGTGCAAAGTTCAGGTACTGAGACAACGAAATTGTCTATTTTGTATCTGAAGCAGAAGTGCAAAGACAGCAGTAAAGTGCAGTTAACATATATTACATATGGGGTATTAAATAGTATTTACAGAGTCTAGACAGAGTATAAATAAATACAGTGAACAGAAAATATAGTAGTAGGTATAATATATTATAATAGCTAATATTTATATACATATATAGTAAACATTATAGTAATAATTGGAGTTTTCACCTCGAACTCGGCGTGTTTGTGCACGTCCTCTGCTCTCTGTCTGTTCAGGATGAACTCCGCCTCGTTGGCGACGCGCACGATGTGATCCTTCATGGCGTGACACAGGAGTCTGCAGAAGAAGAAACCTCAATCTCAACACCAGCTTCAATCGACACATTCTTTAAATATCACTATGTATCTTAAATGCACTTTAATTACACATAATACAGGCAGAAGCAGCATGATCACAGGCTGTGCAGACGGACTGTACGCTGCAGTGATCGGACCTCCTGCTGCACACTGTGCACTTATCTTGCGCGGCTCTCATTAGGGCTTTATCAGGCCCATTAGCTGTTCAGCGCTGATAACAGTGTTGCTGTTAATGTGTGAATCACAGGGAATCATGCGGGCTGATAATGGGTCCGTGTGATGGATTACCTTCCCTCGTTGATGAGCTCGATGAAGGCCAGGCCGGCGTTCTTCTGGATGGAGTTCTGCCACTCCTGAAACAAGACGACGCGTCAGATTAGAGTTAATAAAATGCAGATTCCTGTGCAGACGCAATAATGAGCAAATCCTCTTATGACCTACATTCATTTATATACATTACGAAGACAAGATAATGCTCATGCTATCATTTATTCTTTCTAAATTTGATCCTTTTTGTTTTTATTCATTTAAAGCGAGAAACATTTAGTGTTAATTTAGTTTAAAACTTGTTCATAGCCAGATTTTAATGCCTGATCTTGTATATTAAACGGATAGTTTGGATGTTTTTTAACTAGAGTATAAAGTATTTATCCACTGTAGTCAGAACGTCGTTAGTTAGGAGCAGTAAAACATATTTTAGCCACCTAAAAAAAATCCTGTTTAAAAAAGAATCAATATATGTTTAAGTGATTTTTCTGTCTGTTAAGCTGTTAACTCTTCTCTCTTCAAAGCCACCAGACTCCACTGTTAAAATCAGTAATTTAACCTCAAAGACCTCAGGCATTGCTGGCCCACTGCTGCATCCATAATTTAGTTTTATTTGTGTTATTGTGTGACTTTAGTGTTTTAAATTCTAAGTTTGGATTCAGCAAGACACACAAAACAAACACAAACGAACCCACAGCGGCAGAGGCAGATCAGCAACTCCTGTTCTCTGCACGGTAAAATGACTGTTTTTGTCAATGGAGTCTGGTGACTTTGAAGTGATTGTAGACGGATTTATTTAGCATCAGTTCCCTGATGTCTGACAGCAAAGTAAAGCTGGGAGAAAAGTTTAAATAAAGAGTAAACTTGATACTGATATTATTTTATTTATGGCACTTTTACCAGACTTTCTAATTTACCTTTTAAAAACCTAAGAAAACAAGATGCACACAAAAATATATACTGCAATAAAGCACTCCTGCATATTAGCTTTCATCATTGTCAACAATGACCTGATGTATATTGTGATGTCATCAGAGCTATATGAGTGTACACTATCATTATTATTATTATTATTATATTGTACAGTTTTCAACTGAATTTGTGCCAAAAAAGGATTAGAAATGTATCATATTGTGTTTTTTATTAAGGGAAATCAGGGTTGTACCTTTGCATGGTCATATTGTTACAAAATAACATAAAATCTGGTATTTTTTTGTCTCATAAATTCAGTATACAGGTCAACATATTGATTGTAGATGGATTTTCTCTCTCAAAAAAAGGTATTAGCTTCAAAAATCCAATATCGGTCAGGCTCAAGTAAAGTACCTCAAAATTCTCCCATCATTTACCATCAGCAGTGTAAAAGAAACAGAATAAGAAAGCAGAAACGTCCTCCGAGTGTGTGAGTGCTTTATGTGTGTGTGCATATGGAGACTTCTGATGGATCACAGAGCTGCTGAAAGCCTCCAACCATCACGGCTCCATTAGCTCCTGCAGCTCTTAAGGGCCATGAAGGACACGTGGGAGCTTCTCCTGTTACACCACCACAGGATCGATATCCTGGCTGGGGTTCGCTCTCCTGGGCCTCTAATGGCAGACGAGGCCGGAGCCGCGGGGTAATACTATACACGCTGACGAGCAGGAAGAGTGGAGGAGGAGATGAGGGAGTGATGAGAGGACAGGCAGAGTGGAGAGGGGCAGAAGATGAAAGCAGCTGCTGCTGGAAACACGGAACTAAAGGAGCAGGAAGGGAGAAGATGGAGCAGGAGGACAGGAAACAAAGAGGAGGAGAAGAAAGGAGCTCGGAGGAGGAGGACAGGAGCTTCATGATATGAAGGACAAAGACGTCTGAGGGGGTAAGTGTCTTTTCAGTGTTATTCAGGGAAATAGAGACGGATAAAAAACTCCAAAAACGATGTAAACTAACAATCTGTGAAGCCTTTGTGTTTTTAATTTGGTTCATAAAAGTAAAACCCAGTCAGAGAAGTTTTTGAGGCCTTGATACCGATGATGGGAAACTCACGATGGCGACATTAGTCGTATTATATTTCACCCGCAATGCGCTCATGACAAAGTCCGCCCGACAACTGGAGCAACACTCAGAAGACACAAATACACTTTCAGGACATTTAGCTGGAATATAAGAATAATTTTGAGGCAAAACTTTTACATAAGACCGACTGATTTTTGGGGAAAAAAACCTTGATAACGAATACTTTGACCTATATGTTGATGTTTTGTTATTTGTGTATTTTTTTACCACTATGACCATGCAAAGGTACAACACTGATTCCCCAAAAAGTTATAAAGCAGAATATGATCATTTCCTTTTATTTTGAAATATTTGACTGAAAACTGTATAAAGAAAAGATGTTAAGGTCATTAAGGACAACAGACCAGACAGGAAAACTATTCATAACCAACATGAAACTTCATTTTAAGTATGCTTTTTTCTAAAACTGTTCTTTTCTTTCAAATTCTTTATTGAAACTTCATCCAATTTTTGTTTTTTTAGCTGTTTTTGTAGTTTTTTTTCACCATGTAGCTTCATAGAGTTAACAAACATGAACAAGTACTTTTTGTTTGACATCTTCAAACTGTGACTCAGTGCGTTAATAAGATTTAGTTTTAGAGTAATTTACTGTGTGGTTTTACTACTTTTACTCCAGTGAATTATCAGAATATTTCCTCCACCGCTGACGTTCAGAGCGGATTTGAAACGGAGACAATTTAAGGATGAACTTCTCCAGTTTTTGGAGAGGAGAGCTGAGCGGCGACTGACCTGAGAACAGAGCAGCATCACGAGCTCCACCACAGACGTGCTCGACTTCATACACACCAGACCTGCAGCAGAGACACACACACAGCACAGTCAGGAGCCTCTCTTTGTCTCACACACACACTCTCACACTCACACACACACACAAACCGCCCCGAGACACAGAAATATCATCAAAGAGGACACTGTAGTGTCAGTGCTTTCTGCTATTGTACACAGTCAAGTTTATAAAAAGCATGCCACAGAGAAGACAGGAACAAACAGCAGAGAGAGAGAGAGAGAGA
>CAFUXE010000342.1:167339-182182 GCA_903364295.1 Serranus cabrilla
AATGCACCGAGAAAATAGTCTCACGGTTTGATAATGTGCATTCATTTGGTGCAAAATTGCCCAATTTCTATGCTTATTCCAAAAAAGGTCCAATTCACAAAGAACAGCGATTTTTTTTTAGCATTTTAAGAGCAGCACTGACAAACTGCAAATATTTCACAATCATAGATTTATCTGTTTATATCTCTGCTGGCATGTTGTCTGATATGCACCAATGTAAAAATTTTATTTAAAGAACATATAATGCGGAAAACAATGTTTGAGAAATGGTGCAATCAGCAGCTAGTTTCTCCTGCAGAGCACTACAAAAATAAAATATTCTTCCTTTTATCACTTAAAGATCCTTCAGTAAGTTACTTCTCCAAAGATGCTGATGTAAAGCATTTTCTTTACAATATATATTAATGTGTATTAATGTTAATATGCTTGTAGAAAGTGATTCGTTTTAGAAAGCAGCTGTCTGAGGAGTTTTGCAGAGTCATATTGCTGCAAAATTCAAATAGCAAAGGTCTGTTTTCTCTGTGGATTTTGCAGATTTTCCAGATAACAAAGTCATGATATCAGCTGTTTTTTTTTTAGCACAAGGATAAATGCAATCTGATGCGAAAAAGGGCAAATTGCATTCAGTTTGCATTGTATAATCCTGATTGCAAAAAAGTTGGGAAGCTGTGAAAAACGTCAAAAAGTCAGGAAACAATGATTTGCAAATCTTTAGCGACCTTCACCAAATGAATACAGCAATTCAATGCAATCTAATGCATTAATGCATGTTTTTTTTTTACGTTTTACACAGCGCCCCAACCTTTTTATGAATCATGCTGCTGTAGTTGATAAAGTGATGTATAATATTGCATTTGAATGTTAAATATTGTAGAAGTTTGTTGAAGAAAGCAGCTTTTTGAGAAGCTTTGCAGAGTCAAATTGCTGCAAAATAAAAAAAGAAAATGTAAACGTCAAAAAGTCAGAAAACAATGATTTGCAAATCTTCAGCGACCTTCACCAAAATGAATACAGCACAAAGAAATCTTTTATTTTTTATAAACACATGTGCTCATTCATCTGATGCATTAATGCACGTTTTTATTTACGTTTTGCACAGCGTCCTAACTTAACTTTTGTGAATCGGACCTTGAAGGACGGAGAGCTTTTGCAAGTCCTGCACAATCCTTTTCTTTGTGAATTTTCCCGTGTATGAGTGTGAGTTACCTCTGATTAAGCACTTTAACTAGCTTTCTGAAGACTATTATTATTATATTTTAATATCAGAATCAGTCTAATTCCCTTTTTGTGGCTAATTCAATGTGGTGTTTTTGTGACTTTTGATTTCTAGTCATGTGTCACGCAGATCAACTATGAAATTAGCACTTAAAGCTCCTGTTTGAAAGTGGATTTTAACATGTCAGAACATTTTTTGTGTCTACGTTGCTCCTGACATTCTTAAAATAAAATAATTATGACTAATATCAGGTATTGTAACCTCACAAAGCGCTGCTGTATAATAATATCAGTGATGACTGTGAGTGAGTTTCTTCGGGGAGGATGAAGATCTAAGTGTGGAGTGAAAGAGGGACAGGAATGAAGTGGAAAAACCGACAGGCACCCAGGAAAAAAAACGGACAAATCAACGTAAAAACAAAAGCCAAAGGGCAGAAGAAGAAATAAAAGAAAGAGCGGGAGGAGAGTGGATGATCGAAGCAGTAGAGGAGCTTTGTCATGTCGAGCGCTCTGACCTCATATTCTCCATCGTGTCTTCGGGCATGGGCGCCACCGTCTGCACGGCGGGCAGATTCTTACTGGTCGCGCCGTTGACGAACGACGAAGAAGAGGAGGAGGAAGAGGAGGCCGAGTCTGTGGCACCTGGACGGGACGGAGAGAGGAGGGGAAAGGAGGGGGAGGGTGATGAAAAAAGAGCTTTATTGTAATATGAATCAAGCGTGACCGAGATTATCGTGCAGGATAACGAGAAAGGAAATGTATGAATGTCCCGGTCAGCCGCGGACAAATTCAATTTGGATCGTGTTTCACCGGATGTGCTGCTGCTTGTCTTCTGGTAATAGCCCCCCGTTATGTGAAAATAGCTTTGCAATCAATATAGAGAATCCATTGCTGGGAACAAATCCCTTCCTTGTCCATTATGCATGTATGATACAGTCCAATATGTCTGGCAGGCGCACAAAGCCGGAATACAAATCGGCTGTGCAGTGGATGTGCTGAGTGAGGCAGCGCTGATCTGCATGTCAGCATATGTGCATTTGATTCTTTGCTTGTTATCAATTTATTCTTATTTAACACCATATTTGAGTCAAAGAATATCTAATATTTTCCNAAAAAAAAAAAAAAAATGCACGGTCCGACATTCACAGATTAACGTTCTCATTAGCGGCCCGGCGTCCTGCGCTCGCTGTGCCGACTCCACTGATCTGCATCCCGGCCTTGAACTCATCATAAAAGCATCTGCTGCTGCTTCAGTTTGTTTCTATTCTAGTTTGTTCTGACTGTCAAAGGACGGCAGAATAAAAAGCTTCACAGAGGTTTTGCAGAAGGAGAAGACACTCTTGGAGGAACCTTTGAATAGCTGGAGGCCTTTCACATAAACGCCTTCGTCATACTGCAGGCGTGCAGCCGACAGATGCACGCTACATGGGCGCGGTGCAAAGATGTTTGTGGGCTAAAATATCCAAAGATCTTTGATTACCACGTCTGATAAGGATCGCAGCATCTTTGAAAGTTGCTCATATTTCAGTTTGTTACACTTAATTCTCCTTTTCTGACATTTGCTGCGATTGCAACACTTTTTAAATGAGTGAATGTCATTTAAAGCCGTGCACTGAAACAGGAACTGTGCATATTATTTGTAAAGTTTCTATGATGTTCTAATATGTTTACACAACTTTTTAGCACCTTTAAAAGCACCAGACTGACTCATTATCTGCTACTTTCTTGGTTAAAATGCAGCTTCACATCCCTTAAATTCAAAAAGCTCTCATGACCTCTTGTGAAGCTTTGGCGACCCGTGGTGGGGGTTAGGACCCCCAGGTTGGGAACCAGTGGCCTATATGAAAGGCATGAACAGGCTAAATAGTGATTTATATTTACTGTAACTTCTCTCACCCGTAGTGTTGATCATGCTCTTGGGCGTCGCTGTCGCGGCTGCGAAGATGTTCGGCGTGCTGCCGGCGGTGGCGGCTCCACTCGTGGTCGGCGTGCCCACCGTGTTGACTGACAGGCTGCCAGGTGGAGGCTTTTTGACCGGAACGACGACGCTCCTGTGAGAGGTGAGACACAAAGACATCAGACACACAGAAGACTTTAATCATTAGTCAAGTCTTCACTAATAGAGTTAATCTGTGTTACACACACAGCTGTTTAACTCCTCAGCAATCAGACACCTTTTATAGAGGATTTAGGGTTGTGGGTCATGGATTTTTAGGGATTTTCATTCAGATATCTTCAGGTCTTAAGGTGAAAATGGGCATTTCCTCACCAAAAAAGCCGAACTTTGGCATGTTATTATCTTTCCCAACAAGATATCATGACATGGTACCAATGGATTCTTATCTTAGCATCAAAGGTTTAAAAATCAACCTGCTACAGACTCTGAAAGGGAAAAAACTGCCAAAAATCACTAAGTCTAATCTGATTTTTTGTGCACCTTATTTTATTAAAGTATTTAGGAGTTGAATGTTTTAAAATACAGAGACCTAGAAAGGTGTTTTGGATGCTGAGCAATGCATCAAATCCAATATATAGTTATCCAAAAGATTATAACTGTCTTTTTAAAAAGCATGAATATTCCTTTCTAAACCTGGTGTGAAGGCTGGGTATCATTTTTCCCCCCTCGGGTTTCTACATGTTAAAAAAAAAAAAAAAAGGTAAAATAATGTCATATAATCCATCAACCCATTTATAAATATGTAGCACAATAAAATCTGATTTATTTCCTAAAATGCCAACATTACAAGCTTGTATCTAACAACTTGTGATGGTAAATATTTGAGAAATACAGCAGCCACTAATGCATCTGTTTTAAAAACATTTAAAATCCTGTTTTATATTAACTGTGTATTTGTGATTAAATGATCCTGCTCGGATGTGTGAAGGAGGTGTGGACATCCTGCAGATGGATATGGAGCCGTTCCTGATCTATTATGCACGCTGTCTTCAATCAATAACTCAGCTTTCAAGGACTGCCACACAGAGCCGGATCAGGCAGACTAAGTGATGAGCAGGAGATGGAAGCAGTCTGCGTGCTCACAGTTTGGACATGACAGGAACATCTGAACCTTTTGTTTACGTCCTGTCATGTGCAGCAAATTTATTATTCAGAAACAGTTTCCCTATCACTCAAGAAAAGTCAAAAAGGAGGAGAGAAAATGAAACCAACAGCGTCTCAGTCATGTTTTATTATCATGGTATCACCACTGCTAAGGAGAAATCAGTGTATTTTTGTTCTTGGATTAAAATCTCAAAGTAAAATGACTGTTTTTAAATAAGTGGCGTGCAGGAAAACGCAAGAAACTAACAAGTCGTTGTGCAGAATCACTCTGGTGCATTACTGGACTTTCACTAAATAAATCAATGCGACTGCTGGCAGCTAAAAGACTTTATGTTTGCTTGTAAATGCTGCCATCTTTGCTCAAAGAGGAGGTCATTTCCTAAATACTAATCAATTGATTTATATGTGCACAAAGTGTTTTTCACTTTGACAAATAGCAGCGCACTAAAATGCATCAACAGCAGATCAGGACCGGCTGGACACATGGATGTATTGACGGACGTGTCGGCTGTTTTCTGTTGTTTTTCTGCGTCTGGCAGGTCGAGCGGCGGGCGGACTGACCTGTCGAAGGAGTGGAACTGCATGGGCAGCATGGGGTGAGTCTTCAGGGCGGGGTCGGGGTGGTACGGCGTGGGCCCCGAGTCCTGTCCCAGATCGCCGCCGTCCACCGGAGCCGCCACCAGACTCTTCAGGATCTCCTGCGTTATCAGAGAGAAAGAGCCATCTGGTGACTGCAGGACTCAAGCTGTGAGGAGTTTAACTTCATCTTCTTGAAGGGTAACGCAACTTTGGAAATGTTGTTTTAAATGCAGGCTTCATGCAAACCGTTCTTATTTCCTGCAACAACTAAACTAAAAACTTTTCCCCAGCAGTAAACTATAAAACGAGACTCGTCCAAGTTTTGACAGCTGCAGTTCTGACAGATACTAACATTTTTATCTGCTACTTCTTTCTGTCATCAGCCATGAACAAAGTGCGCAGTATTGCTGCTTTTTAGCTGTTTTGGAAGCAAGAAAACCAAACCCCATCCTGTCTGGGTTGGACACAGCTTTCCCCAGGAGCTGTGTCTGCATAACTGCCACAAATACAGGTGGTATGAATCCAAATTAAATAGATTTTTCTGTGATTTAATGATGCTTAAATAATGACAACATGATGCCGTTCTCTAAAAAGTCTGAATTCGTGCTTTGTCAGGTCTGTCCCCCAGATGATAAGCTAAAAACTTTTAAATTGCCTTTTTTCTGAATGGAGTTTGGTAGCATGAAGGCTATGCTTTACTAAAAATAATTGGAAATCTGAACGCTGATTGGCTTTTTCAATGCTAATTTCTCACTTGAATTGAGAAATTTTAACTCACATAACTTGCAAACAACAAAAGAAAAATCATGTGTAGCTGCAGGTGTTGCAAGATGACAAGCAAAAAACCTTTAAAATGCTTTTTTTCTGAATGGGGTTTGGATCTATCAGGGCTATGCTATGCAATATCAGGAATCTCAACACTTTTGCACATAATTTCTCACCTAATTGAAAAATTTTAACATATTTTGCAAATGCTGAAAAAAACCATGTGCAGCTGCAGTTTCTGCACATGACATGAATGAATATCTTGTTTATTTGCATCCTTGTGTTGACTTTGATTGTAATCTGCTGCATGAAAAATGTAAACCCTGAACACCTGAACAGCTGAACAGTCTTATATAACCTGACTAAAAGATGCAGACATGGAAAAGATCTTCATGCTTTTTAGATTTTGCATTATGCATATTGCTAAAGATCTGAGTTCAGACTAAACACAGAAGCATTTCCTGACCACATTCAGACGTCTCGGGATGCAGGCAGTCGGCTCTCACCTTGACATTGATGCCTTTGTTTGTCTGGCTGATGCTGGAGATGGACGAGGGCGGGGCCTGGCTGGAGTTTGGGTTGTGCGGAGAATCCAGAAGGCTCTCCTGCGACCTCCTGACATCCGACAGGCTACACAGCAGGTCGGTGCCTCCTCCTCCGCCTCCTCCCCCCATGTCTCTGTCCCTGTCCCTGTCCGTCTCCCTCCCCACCAGGCCGAGGCCCAGACCCAGACCCATCTCCGAGCCGTTGAGGGACCCGGCCACGTGGCCCTCCTCTCCGATGCCTGAGTCCGTGTGGGGCAGGCCGGCGCGGGGAGAGTCGTCCACAGGCGTGGGGGTCTGCTTGTCGCGGTCGGAGAAGGCTGAGGACGGATGCTCTGCAGCGACACACACCACAAAAACAGAGTCAAGAATCTCTACAACACACTGTCTGTTTTTATTCACCCTCAGCTTTTTCCTCTGTTTGCAAGCTTCATTTCTCTGTCGAGTAATATTCTTTCATGCTCTCATTGTTTCATATGACAAAGGTATTGTTGTTTGCCTCGAGGCCAGTATTCACAGCACAAACGCTACAATGATGAGTCACCAGCAGCTCATGCGAGACTCAGCTCGGATATCGAGGATATTGCAGCGAAATAAAAGCCTCGGCTCACCTGTGCTGGTGGGGGAGTTGATCTCGTGGCGGATGCTTCTCCCTGATAGGCTGGTGGACCTGCCGATCTCCCGCTGGGGCTCCAAAATGTCCCGGTACTTTGACACCATGAGAACGGAGATGAAATAGACGACCGCCAGCGCCAGAAACTGAGCCTGCTTACTGTCATCCTGCAGCACAAAAACACACACATGTATTCAGCGAAAAACAAAATATACCAAGTATTTTTTCTTTTACATGAATGCTGTATACACTAAAAATACACATGCTCACCACATCTCTGAAAACCACAGCTCGGAGACGGTTGATGTCGACATCCTGCAGGAGTCTGTCTGGATCCTGCTGCAGACGGGAATGCGGCGCGTCATGCATATGCACGTTTCTGAGTCAGGCTGTAAGTGATGTGTGCAGGGTGTGTGTTTAGTGTGTGTGTGTGTGTGTGGTACCTTGCTGGCGGTGGAGGCACTGTGGAGGCTGTCCTGCGACTTGCTGCTGGTTAAGGACGACTTGCAGCTTCGATCTCTCTGTCTCTGCCTGCACTCCAGACAGTTCCTCACCGCCACGCAGCACACTGACGGACACACAGCAAACTGTGAGTAGTTCACACTGAAAGGGGCTTTTTTTATGTGTCAGCGTTTCTTTTTAGAGGAGAGAAAACTGAAGTGAGGATAAATCTTGAGGAGGGTTTCTTGGCTTTTGGCTCTTTTGATGCATTAAAGCATTTCTTTTCTTTTCTACATTCAATCCAGGAGCAATAACAACAATATGAACATGTGATATCAAATTAGCAAGCTGGACACGTTGTTTCACTGCAGCTCAACTTTCATAGTTTCAGACTCAAAATACAAGACAGTTTGGCAATTAACTCCCGTGTCAGGTTGTTTTCAGGGAATGTTTCCCTCGTTGGATAATCGTCCGGCTGACTGACGCTAAAATTAACTTTTTCTTAAAGGAATACTTCATCACTAAAATTATCATTTATAGATCAATATCTTGTCTTCTTGTACGCCTCCACACAGTGAATCAGGAATCCAAAAAACACACAATTCTTGATGAATTAAAGTAACAATGGGCCACTTTTCACATCGAAACATCTGTTTACAGCACGACGATTTAAGACTCTTTAACATAAAGGAGTTTGTGCGCCTGCAGAAGCGTGAGACTGTTACTACAGAAGTGTTTATATTAAGGTTGTAAACAGATGTTTGCATAGAGTTTAGCAGCTCTTATTTACTTTAACTTATCAGTGATTTTCTCCGTTTTTTTATTCTTGGTTTATTGTAAGTTTTCTTCACATATTCAGTGAAAGAAAAGTTAAGAAGTTGGTATTAAAGTGTTCATTTTTAGGGATGAAGTGTTCCTTTAATTCATGCATAAAGCAAAAATTAAATATCCAGTGTTTCCATAAAGCTTTTCTCTGGTTTATATGACTGTAATTTCAATATCATTGGGTTTTAGACTAAAAACAACTGGAAGATTTTGCTCTTTTTCCGCCGTATTATAAAGACAAACTGATCAAAAGAACACTGAACAGGTTAATTGTAATCTGTAGCTGCGGCCTGTATAAACTTTTGGATCTGGACACACACCGAGGCGGAGACACTGCCTCATCAGCCCTCCTGACGACATGTTCTTCTCCGCTTCGATCTCGCTGAAGTTGAGCGAGCTGGCGAACACCAGCACGTCCACCATGGCCATGAGGCGGGACAGGAAGGTGACGGCCGTCTCTGAAGACATGCCCTGCGTCGCTTCGATGTTCTCCAGCTCCGTCTGCAGCACAGGACGATAAACACACACACACGCTCTCCAGTTATTCAGTGCAAAAACAGCGTGTAGACACATTAAACTGGATGCTCTCACTGGTTTTTAGAAAGGAGGTGAAGTATTTTAGAGTCGTCTTTGTGTGTGTGTGTGTGTGTGTGTGTGCATCATTATGAGTACGACCAGAACAGTCATGGGAGGAAAATCAACCTGGAGGTTCATGCTGGTTCAAGTGAATATTTAGGATGAAATCTGGCAACATGAGGTGTTCTACACGACACACAGGAAGTACAGCCCGATGACACACAGGTGATGGGGACAGTGGGGGCGTGTCGGTGTACACACAGCCTAATGTGCAGGTTTGAATGAAACAAACTCCCCTTTACTTGGCTCCTAAATGTTCTACACTGATAACAGGTCTGACGGCAGCACAGCGGGGGCTTAAAAAACTCGCAAACCGAGCGTGTGGTTTGCCGTGTCTCCGCTCCAGCGAGCAGGACGTGCAGAGTCGACACGGAGCAAGCATCCGGAGGCTCGGTGAGCACAGACATTTGGGGATAACAGACACACAAGGTGAGGACAGAAGGGCTCGGGGGTTGGTGCTCTTAGCTCTTCTGGTGATGGTGAGAGTCTGGGCTCTTTACGCACCTCTCCCCCTGCGCCTCCTCCCCCAGGAACGGGGGTCACCTCCTCTCCCTTTGACCCCCTCTGGGGTGCGGCTCCTCCTGCCTTCTTTAGTGTTGATACAAATGGGACAGGCTTAGCAGATGCAACCCCAAAGGACTTTAGGAAAACTCTCATGCTTTTTCTCTCATAAAACAACCTCAGTCTCATTCCTCCTTATTATCCTGCTGGTACTTTCTATCCCCCTTATTTGTATAATATTCTAACAGAGTTAAAATATTATACAAAGTGTATCCAGAACATGTAGATACACTGAGGCAGAGAGGTCAATACATACAATAAAGGGGGAGTCTTGATTAGCAGCAAAGAAGCACAACAAATAGAAACACTATGGATGTCAGACAAGCAAGGTTTAGTGTCAGTCACAATGGTAAATAACCCAGAACAAAGTATTAGTAGAAGAGAAAAAGAGAGGAAGAAACTGCAACTTACAGTGTTGGCACTACTCTTAGAACTCTGCACATGCAAACACAGACAGAAAGGAGACAAGAAGGCACACAGAGTACACGTAACACAGAGAGGAAAAGGAAGGAAGGAAGAGCATTAAAGGAAATAGATTACTGAACAAATCATAAGTAGGTTGTTGAGTTAAAGGGTTAGAATAAATGAAGGTTATAATACTGAGCAGGAAGTGTTAGATAAAGATGAGAGGAATCTGGGAAATGTTTGAATTAGTTTAATCTTTTTTTTTTAACTAAAAAGAAGCATAAAATCCAAGCTGATGTTTTATGATTTTATACGTTAAAATGCTAAAAAAATGCATGGACAGATCAGCTCTGGAGTTCAGGCTCTTTAAAGTCTGAGTTTCAGTCCCCCGTCCCACCACAGGGGGGCGGAGCAGAGCCACTTACAGAGGGGGAGGTGGCAGCAGACAGGAGCGGCAGGATGCCTCCACAGGCGATGATGATGTTGTCCACCATCTGAGAGATGAGGTGGATCGTGTTGTGGACGAAGATGATGTTCTCGTTGCTGTTCACGAAATCCATCACCGACTTGGTGGAGTGGCTGCAACAGGAAGGAAACAGTTGGAGCACAAAAATAAAAAAAAACAGCATTCAGAGGTTTTTAAACGTCCTCAGCCTGCAGCTCACCTCCTCCACACGTGCACGTCCGTCTCCAGGGCGAACAGCAGGTCGGTGAGCAGCCGCTGGTGCATGGGCGACCACTTGAACTCGGGGATGCGGAACATGGTGGTGCGGGGGCCGGGGCTGAACTGCCGCCGCTGCTCCTCCGTCATGGGCATGCCCCGGAAACCAAGGTCCACACGCAGGTCCCGCTCCAGCTGGGCCGCGGTGCGACCGTGGAGCGCCTGCAGACAAGAGCGAGGGCAGAGAGTCAGTGAGCCTGAGCAGAGCTTACAGTTCACATTCATGAGAGGAACTACAGAAGACTCTGTGGGAGATTCTTATTCCCTCTTTTATTACTGAATTAGCTGCTGTGTGGGCAGCGCTCGGCTTTTGTGTTCAAGTCAAACTGTCTGAGTTTTCTACACTCACACTGTGGCAGCAGGAGGCTTAAAGGGAGGTTGCAGAAAATTATGAACAAGTGTGTTAAATTTAAGATAAAAGACAAGTGTACAAAAAAATAATCCAGAGATTAGGTCTGGTTAAAATAATTTTTCAATAAATTTTTAATATATTTCAACCATTTATAAGCATTTCTTGAACATTTAAAGAGTTCCTTGAGTGTATTACAGTAAATAAATAAAACAATAAAAACAATAATAATATTTATTATTTAACATATAAATCTACATTTTAAGAAATAATAATAAATATATATAAAATGTAATGTTGGTGAACTTCCATAACCAACTGGAGACAACTAAACATTTATTAAAATATATATGAAAAAAATAAATAAATTTGATAACATGGAAACATTTACCAAACTTTTAAAGAGAACGTGTTTTTCTAATGGTGGATTTTCTTAAACTTGAAATATAATTAAACTAAAAAAAACAAGTAAAAAATAAAATGTAATAATTTAATCAAAAATTTAATTAAATTAATAATAAATTATATATTCCAACACAAGATTAATTAATTAATTAAGTATTTTAAATTAATAATAATAAATACATTTGATCAAAATAAACAAAATCAATCAATATAATAATAAAAACAAAACAAATAAAAACAAATTAGATAAAAATATAGAAATAATAAAAATATTTATCATTATATTATATAAAGCTCCTAAACATATATTCTACATGTTGGTAAAATATATTTGACATATTTCAGTCAGGAAAAATTGCAAAAGAAGAGAATAATCAGCTAAATTAATATTTTTTTTAATCGATTAAATAGTTAAATACAAACATTGATGCTCAGGAATGAAACGATGCATTCTTCCTTTCTATTTTATTTATTTGTGTCTGTTTTAATAGCACGATATCTTCATTTGTTATGAGAAGTGGATGAGAATAAATGCTTTGACTGATCAGTGAAAGGAGACGCAGTAACACACCTGAGTGGTCGCCGTGGTTTGGATCTTCTTTGTGTCCTTGTCTTTGCCGTCGTCCGACCTCTCGGTGTCCGAGGTGGTGCTGGCCGTGTCTCCTCCGGCCTTCAGCGCCGCGGCCTCTCCCTCCGCCCCGGATGTGCCCTCCCCCTCTGGGAAGTCCGGTCTGGAGGCCGCCTGGATCTGCGCCTGGCTCTCGGCCTCGGCGATGGAGCTGATGTCAGCCAGCGGGCTCTCGATCTTGAAGGGCCCGTCCTCCGGGAGCTCCCCGGCCGCATGGCTCTGCGTCTGCGTCAGGTCGGAGCCGCAGCTGGTCATGTGGGCCAGCAGGCTGAGGTCGTCGCTGGCGCTGGTGGTGGAGTGAGCCGGGACCGGGCCGGGCGGAGCCGGCTGGTCTGGACTCGGCAGGACGAGAGGGTCTGTGGCTGCCAGGGCGGGAAGCAGCTTCTCATCCACCTGGAAGAAAAGACGGAAAATAGATTTTAATGCGATAATCTTCATATCACACATATGTTGTGATATCTGTTCCCTTGTGCATTGCAATTTCTTTTTTAAGCTCAATTTTTTTCTATTATTATTTTTTTAATTTTATTTAATTTATGTACTTTATGGCAATTCTACACTCTTTGCTGCTGTAACGTTGTGGGATAAATAAATAAAGGATTATCTTATCCTACCTTAAAACATTCTGCATTTATTACATTTAAATATGACTCAACTGAAAAATAAAAATCTGATACACATATTAAATTAAAAATAAAATATATATTTAAACAGATAATAAATTAATCAATAAATTAACAATCAATTCATATAATAAAAAACGAATACAAAATGAAATAAATAAAAATCTGATAAATATATTGAATATATTTAAACAGATAATACATCAAATAATTAATTAACAATTAAAAAACAATCAATATAATAAAAAATAAATAAATGTCGATGTTTTAAAAAACATTTGCTTAACTTTTAAAGAGAACAAAAAAAACTCATAAAAACAAAAATGACATACTATTTATTATTTAACCAAATAATAAATAAATGAATTAAATAATTTAAATAATTAATACATATTTATTTATCATTTAACATATAAAACTACATTTAAATAAATATTTTTTTAAATATAAAAATAAATAAGACCAAAATGAATATAATGTTGTAATATTGGTATAGCCACTGAAAACTACTAAACATATATAAAATATATAAAAATAATAAACAAAATAAATATGTTTTAAGTGACTTTTGAAACATTGTGCAGTTTTCAAAGCCTTTTTTCTTGACCTTTAAATATAATTAAACTAATAAACAAATAAAATAAAAGAACTGTATTAAATGAATGTGACCTTGCTGAAGAGGAACCCGTTGTTGCTCGGGACGCTGTCCTTCTCGTCCGCCAGCGTGATGAGCGGCCCCATGTTCCCGTCATCCTCCAGGCTGACCCCGGCCAGCCCGAGGCCCGCCCCCATCCCGCCCCCGGAGCCCGGCGCGTCCTCTTTCGGCGCCAGGTTCCCGTTTAGCTTCTGCACCACGGCGCAGTACGCGCTGTCCAGGAGGGAGTCCACCTCCACCAGAGGCCCGTTCTCCATCCCTCCCCCGCCTCCCCCGCCCACGCCTCCCCCCAGGCCTTCAGGAGACAAGTCCAGGTCGTCCAGCTTCACCTCCGTGGCCTCCACCTTCTCCGCCTTAATGTCCACCAGCAGGTCGTGCACCTCCACCCTCACGCCGGGCCCGGCGCCCTGCTCCCCGGGCGTCAGCGCCTCCCCGTTGGGCCGCTTCACGGCGCCGTCTGCCAGCAGGTTGCGGGAGTCTCCCCCGGCGCCCTCGCTGTACTCGGCCTCGCTCTCGGGCGTCTGCGTCTGGGAGTTGTCGTCGATCTCCAGGTTGCCGTTGACGACGGGGGCGGGTGCGGCGGACAGTCCGGAGATGGTGGACACGGAGCCTTTCTTCCCTTTCTTCATGTTCTCCTCCTCCTGCCGCTGGTACTCCTCGTACATCTTGGCCAGGTACTCCTTATGGGCCTCGTAGGTCACCTGGGACGGACGGCGAGCAGCCGATTAGTCACGTGACAACAGTTAACCTCCGAACATCACCGGCACCAAAGGCTGCACGGACAAAACTGGAACTCATCCTACTGTACTTACTGTAACTTTATACTTTAAACTACATTTAGCGGTAAATATTCAACTTTATACTCCTTTAAATTCAGCTGACAGCTGATTTATTCTTCAGGTTGAGATTTCACATGAAAAACATGATCAATTTAAAGTTATACTATTATAAAATAAACCTTATTTATTTTTAAAAAAAATGTATATTTAGTAGTTAAAATAAGCCCTGACAGAAAAGTAAAATGCGGCTTAAAAATGCATCAAAAATAATAATACAATAGATATTTTGATTATTATAGTGGAGTAATATTAATGTTGCTTAAAAAAAATGCTATTGCATTATTTTTTTATTTTCAGATGAATTTATCGGTTAATTTTAACCAACATCAAAGGAGGTAAACATTACAGTTTCTCAAGACATATAAATGTAATCTTTATTTGTGTGTCCCTGATCTGCTCTGCAGCTCCATGAGAAACCTGGAGAGTCACATTCCCACCGCTGAACAAACACACGATCACCGACTGAAAAATGTCGGCGTGTTTCTCCCTCAGAGCCTCTAAAGGTCCCAAAGAGTCACAACCGTCAATGTGTTCGAATCGATGAGCTTCAGTCAAAATATCAATAACTACTAATCAATAACATCAGTGCTGAGTCAGCATTTTTGGTGCAGTTGATTTCCGATTTCCATTCAAATAAAGTAAATACTGGATAGAGATCTCAACTTCAGTCAGCGTCAATCAGTATTTTTTTTTGCAAAAATCATAATAAAATAATTGAATACCAACTATGAATAAAGAATATCTTATTTTGTTCTATTTTCTTTTAAATGTCTTTTAATTAGCACTTGCTAAATGAATATCAAAACAAATTATTTTTTTCAAATAATATGTGTATTATTATTATCATCATCATCATCATTATTATTATAATATTATTATCATCATCATTATTATTATTATTATTATCATTATTATCATCATTATTATTGTATTATTATTATAATTATTATTATTATTTATTTATTTATGTTTTAATCCTG
>CAFUXE010000342.1:200472-210694 GCA_903364295.1 Serranus cabrilla
TCGGCCAGGTGGATGTCGCTCTCCGACTTGAACTTGAACGTGCTCTGCGGTGATGGAGAGACAACATGTGTGAGTGTGTGTGTGAGTGTGTGTGTACAAGCTCAACACCCAAAATGGAGTCTGCTTAATTGCAGCGTGAGCCGTGTGTAAACAACACAGCATTAGCTTAATGAACACAGCGCTAACCAGGGCACTAATTCAATTAGCCAAGAATAAGAGATGGAAAGGGCCAGCGGACGAGTGGGAGAGAGGAACCCGGAGCGCTGAATGTACCTCCAACAAAACACACACAGACACACACACAACGTGTTGTCACGTTCCTGCATTTACCCAATATTTGTCCTGCACAGAACACAGATTTTAACCTTTTCCAGCAGCTGCTAAATATTAATTTTGTCAATTTCTGACCATTCAAAAAAAAAGAATAAATAAAAATAAAATAAACAGTTTAATAGCTCTGTGTGTTCTTTATGAGTCTATTGTTGATCATTTTAATAAAGAATAAATAAAAGGAAAATAAATAGATCTATATATTCAGTGTCCATTAACAAGCAACAAAAACACAAAAGTATAGAAATAATAAAGAAAAATTGACATATTTACGTTACTCAGTTCCTTAAATTCGTTAAACCTCTTCCAGAAGCTAGCGATTTGTGCTATTTTTCTTATATTTTTTTTATTGTTGAGAGAATATTAATTCCTCACACAGTAACACCGTTTTACAGACTGACACATTTGGCACGAGGACCCTAAAAAGAACTGCACGGCTCACACGAAAATGATTAATAAACCTGAATTTGTTTTGTCTGAACAGAGACTGCAGGAAGTGTGAGCTGCACTGTGTCTATATCCGTCTGTGGGTCCATGTGTCCCGCAGCGATGCTGAAACACACATGAAGCCCTGCAGATGAAAGGCCAGCGAGCTGCGGCGCCACCCTCTGCAGCAGCTCCAGGAGCGGCTGCGTCCCAGGGCGCCGCGCTCAGCCCGAGTGCACAGGAAAGCCCCGGGCTGCTCACAGACCTGCAGGCCCGTCTCCTTCTCAAACCTTTCATCTGAGGTCTGCTGCAGAAAGAAAGCGCCCTGAGCGGTTTTAACCATGCAGCACGAAATTTCACACCCAAGCAAAGTGCACCGCACAATGGAGACGACTGGAGAAAACAGGCCTTTCACAGCCGAGCATCCTTATCTGCTGGTTTCTAGCTCCGTCTCAACAATCTCCTTCCATCGATTGTGGCACAAAAAGCTTAATTTTAAAAACCTATAATCACAATCTGAAGCGCAATTTCCGCACACACCTACACGCACAATCTTCCCTGAATAATTAGGGTAATTACAGAGCAGGACAGCAGCTGACGAGCAGTGTCTTAAACAGCTGTGTTAAAAAGTGTTTCCATTAAAAGGAACCTGGAATACTGCAGCCATGTGCGAGGATAATCAATCACCAACACAAATAAATTGCTCTTCGGTTTATTTTGAAGGTTAGTGGGCCCTCAGCACGGGAAAAATACTGAATAGCCTGAATGCTAAATTAATACACTTATTAAGATGCACTTTTTTTTGCATGGTAAGCCCATTTATTGTGGTGCTTTTATAAAGTGTGTGCGTGTGTGTTCTTGGGCATAAATGTGAGTTTTTATTGATGCTGCCGTGCTAAAGACGGAGCAGGTCGCTGGGAGAGTAAAAGAGCTTTGCTGACTCTTAAAAGTGTTCAGGGATGTACGGAGGCATTCGACAGGAGTGTTTTTACATATGGAAAGCTTCACACTTCAGCACATACGAACACACACCAGACCTGACAGCTGCAGATACGACACTGGCCCGCAGTGATAACAGCACACACACATTCTGCACCGTTCTCCAAAATGAGTTTTACATGAATAAATACCTCAATAAATACAAACGTAGGTTTGGGAATCTGTTGAATTTCAGTGCAGCCACGCGAGAACTTTACAAAATCTAAAACTGATCGAAAAGCAAGTAAACAATATAAAAATAAACTCGATTAAAACTCCACACAAATCTGTTTTCAGGGAGTGATTCTCTGAAAGTTTATTAAGATGCACAGAAAAAGACAGACTTTAAAGTGCAGCAGGTGTCTCTGGGGACACGTGGGAGTGCAGCAGTTATTTAAGGTGCACAGAAGAGTTTAACTGTATTGTAAACGAGCATCCTCGGTGTATAAACTCAATAAGGAAACAACAAACAGGAAGATAACTTCAAAATATAAATGCACCATGAAATAAAACTCCGTCTTTAACTAAGAAGAGCTCAGTCTCACACTATTGTCCCTCCTGGCTGCCTTACAGTCAAGATGTTAGCAAAGATAACACGGATTTACTCATTTATTCATCTCGTATCCTGTCCAACTTCAGGGTCACCATAACATATCCAGTATAAAGTATCTACAGGTGCTCCTGAGCAAAATAAGACCAAACTTTTCTGTGGATGTGTGTGTTTAAACCACAACAAAGGCCACAAACACAACCTGCAACAGACTGAAGACGCCTTTTGCTTTTCAAGCAGTTGTTGATGAATTGTTTCCGCGGTTAAAGAGGCAGTACACGACTTATTCCCAGCTGACGCCAGAGTTAGTTGTGTTAGTTTGTTGTTGTTTGTTGACAACAAAGAATGGAGATACTCGGACTAAAACACACGAGAAGAGAGATAAGAAAAATAATAAAAATTGCTACCACAGGAGGTCTTCTGGTACCAGCAATTTCATCAATAAAAAATGTTTTCAATCTTCTATTAAACAACTAATAAGAACAACAATGACATTATCTTATTTGAATCCCAGAGACGTAGATCAGAGGTGCAGATCACTAAAGCTGCATCATTTAGAAACGTGCAGATGTTCAGATATTAGGTCAAATAGCCTGCAGGATGACCTGCAAATAGGCCGATGCACACATGACCAAATGCATGATCCCCTGCAGGCTTATGCCCCGCAGAGATAAATAACAGTGTTATAAAACTTGATGAATACACACAAGACATGTGCACGCAAAAACACACACAGGGACATACAATGCAGGTGTCCAGATACACTCACACGGTCCATTAATTACGCTGCGGCCAGATGGTTGGCACTGCTCTGCAATGAGGACATCTGGACTCCTGATGAAGAGTGCAACCAGCGACACACACACAACATGTGAGTGGCGGGACATTCACAGCACACACACACACTCAAAGAAAACCAGCTCCAGAAACTTTTTTTTTTTAACCACATCCCACACAGAAAAACAAGACATTACAGTCCACCTTCTTCTGTCATTAGCAGAGCGTGGAAGTGCTGAACTGCACACACGCACAGACGGAGACTCGGAGCGCGCAGTGTGTCGGCCATCATGAGCCGCGGCGAGCGAGAAGACCTTGAACACCCTCACTGTGCTGAAGGCTTGTTTAGCAGAGCGAGCAGAGTGTCTGTCTGCTTTTTGCTCCTCATTACTGAACAGTAACAGTGACAGAGGGTGAGACCGAGAGGCTCCACACACACACACACACACACACATATATATATATATACATATACTGTACAGCACAGTTCTCTTCAGCACCGATTAGGCAATACTCCAGGATCCTTTTATACCCATCCTCATCTGTGTGTAGTCATGAGAACAAGCTCCGGCCTACGTGCATTAAGGCAGGAAGCTGTGTGACACAAGCTGAGTCCCGCCACCGCCGCCGCCGCCGCTCTCCTTCAGCCCGCTGAAAAACCCGCGCACTCATCATTACAATAGCAGCACCGAGGCCCGCGGCTTTGAAACAACTGAGCCATTTAATGGTCTCTTCTGGGCATCTGAGGAGCCCCATTCTGCAGCATGCAGAGAGGCAATCATCTGACTGATCGGCCTCAGGAAACTGAGCGCCGTGACAGAGAGAGGCATCAGTATTCACGGCCGAGGAGCAGCAAACCCCAAGCATGCCATCATTAGGAGGAACATGAGAGGACTTGGGTCTATAACATGACTTATGAAGTGAGGGAGAGAGGAGGATCTTTGTGTACTCTCCACCGGTGTCACCTTATCAAGTTTTGGTAATTAAAGCAAAATTCCCGATTTCCAACGCCGTGGAAACACCAGCAGCTGTTCTCGCACACACCAGCAGCCTCAGATACCCGTGCAGTCTCGTGGTGCTGAAATCTTGACAGCTTTGGACACCTTCATAAACAAGCTGTAAGTGGCCCGAGGCGTGCGAGTCTGCCAAAACAAGGAGCCGACAGCTGGCAAGGTGTTGCGACATCTCAGCTGTCTCCGATAGCCAGGCCAAAAGGCAGAGACGGTGATTTCTAAAGCTATCAGTGCTCAACACCCAACGTCGTGAAGCCTCATTTGAATAATTCTATAGAGAACGACGGGAACGCAAAGTTCTCTGTCTAGACTTTGAGTTTAAAGGCAAAAATCCACCCGCGCATACTTCCAAACTGCAAACTCCCGAGCATCAATTTGTGATTTCCCAGGAGGTATTTAGTGACGGTGTAGCAATTTACTTTTCGCTGTGCCCCTTTAATCTCAATCTGCTTCATCTACTTTAACTTTATATCAAGACTTTGTTCATTTCCAGGGCTGCATTAAAAGTGAGTGCGGGCAGTTAAATCTATGTAGTCAATACGTCCCCAGAAGATGTGGCTGTAATTGCAGCCACGCCCCTCACTAAAACCACAACATGTCCTTTCAGCGGCACGACGTGATGATCTACTGCGGGGAATTTGAAATATCTGCCTCTTTCTGAAACCGAATTAGAAATGCACACTCATAGCGGAGACGTTCCGGCTGACAGGAGCAGAATTAATCAAGATGAAAAACGTTCCTGCACCTATTAGATTACCTCGATGAAGACAGCGCTGCTGTCAGAAGCACCGCTTTGGACAATAAAAAGTGTTGCATCAAGGTTACAGTATGAGTGGGATTACCTTCTGCACTGAATTTGTCCCTGTATTCTTGTTTAAAAATATATGTAACACATAGATTGCAGGGTCAATTTTTACAAACATTATTCCTAAATAGAAACTAGTATCGTCCAGTGATTCCCAACCAGGAAAACTTAACACAAGGGGGTTCATTGATTCAAACTAAACTGTATAAATATATAAATACAACCACATATTAAGTCAGCTGGACACACAAGTGCTGTGATTGACAGTGTTCAAAACTACAGGTAGTCAACAAGTTAAATATAAAGTTAAAAATAATGCATAAATGGTTCAAACGTTAGCTAAATTAATAGATCAGAACAGTCGACAAAAAGTAATATAAATGGTTTTAAGTAGATAGATTAAAAATACTCTGTTAGCCAAAGGCTAGAAGGTTAAATGCTATGACAGTTAGCTACAATAGACAGTTAAATAATTAATACATTAATATAAACAGTTGAAATAGATAACAAAATGTCAGTTATAAATGTAATTGAAATGGTTATGTTCAAGTGGTTCAAGTAACAGATAAACAATTGAAATAACTAGCCAAAAGTATAAATAGTTGAAATAGTTAGCTTAAAGTATTAAATAAACAGCTGAAATAGTTAAAAGCTAGTAGATAAATGGTTCACATAGTGAGCTAAATAATAGATAAACAGTTGGAATAATGCAAAACGTTGTGTATAAATGGTTGAAATAGTGAGCTAAAAGTAATATATTAACAGTTGAAATAGTGAAAAGTAAAGTCTGATTGGTTCAGATCATAAGCTTATAGCAATAGATCAGCAGTTTAATGGCTAACTTTGGGATAAATGGGGAAATAGCAAGAGTATAGCTGGCTAAAAGAAACAGATAAATGGTTGAAATATTTAAATAAAGTCTTCTGACACTCCAAAAATAGTTGTATGAAGGCACTAAATGGCAACCAAACTACAATTGAACTGACAAAGATTCTCTTTTATGTACACAACAATGTTTCTAACAACTGGTGCAAATCAAAGCAAAACTGAACTTTGACCAGGGTTGGACAGAAGCAGCAGCAACCCTGAATAATGGTAGAATAAGCACTGTGACTGCTACATCTGACACAGACGAACAAAACAAGTTTATTTCAAACCCTGAGCAGACTCGGGGTGTTAATGGAGGACGACTTGAGGTCATACAGTGATACTGTGGTGGGAAGCACGGCTTTCACCCACGCAAGAAGCAGCACTATTTGTCATAAAAAGCACTCTCAGAGCGGATCCTCAGGATGTGAAACCTACAGTATATAGACTAACTGACAGTACCAACCACAAAGGGACCCTGGCACCAACACAGAGGCTATTTCTGCGATTGACAGCCGAGAATGATTGATGGCCTGACGACTGCTCGCCGACAACGTGAGCACTAAGTAACACTGACAATGAAATCCTCAGGTTGCCAGGATATTCTTCCTGCCAAACGGCGCGTGACATCGATGCGCAGTAAAGCGTACAGAGGATATACATTACACCGGTCGATAAGATGGCACTTGGGCGCCGCCTCACCTTGTATCCCGGGCCGAGTTGGTGGATGGCAAAGATCTGAGCCGGGTTCAGAGCTTCACTGAATACATAAATGGCTCCCAGCTGACCGCAAAAAACCCTGTTAGCATCCGCTGTCTCTGAGGAGCCCAGGAAACACTTATCATAGCTCTGGAACAAAAGAAAGAAAGAAAGAAATCAGATATCATATCAAACATTTCAGATATTCAGAGCACATTTAACCACTTGTGCCCCATTAAGGACAGTTTTGTCTATTTAATTATTGTATTTTAATCATGTTGGCTGTGTTCATTTTTGACTCTGTTGCCATTACAGCACAGAAACAAGCATTAAATCAGGCTTTCAATCCAAAACATTGCTGGTAATCACAACCAACCCCAGTCTGTGAAAAAATAATATATTATTCCCCTCAGCGTTTTTTATACAGAATACAATTAGTTTTCTGTGTTTTTTTCTTAACAAAACAACAGTGGTTTTATGTAATGAAACTGTCTTTAAATAGTTAAATGTTATATATAAAAATATATATTTGGAAGATATGATCAGGACTGGTGTTGGTTAATTAAATTTAACTCTTTGAATGTGGAAAAAAATATTAATATATCGTATTTTTATAGCAGTTTTAGGATGGGAAAAAGTTCCCCCAAGTATACAGAAAATAATATTTTTTTATATATATATTTTTTTTATCAGAAAACTATTTTTATTTGTATTCTCCAAAGTAACTTTTTTATTTTTTTTTAATCATTGACATATCCTGGAAATAAAAATACAATCCATCCTTGCATTTAGTAAACAGAAACTATTTTTTTCATGCAAAACTAAAGTGGCATCATGTTAAAAAAAAAGAAAATGAAAAAGAAAAAAGAAAATAATAAAGGAATATTTGGTTATTTTCGGGACAAAATTTTAACTCAGCAAAAGTGGAAAATAAGTTGTTTTTTTTACATAATTTTATAGCAGTTTTCTTATGCAGACATTTTTTCATTAGAGCAATTTTTCAAGGGTAAAACTTTGTAAACTTCTCTCTTACAGATTGTGTGTTTCTCAGTTTCAGGACACATTAACACCTTTGAGAAAATAAGTTTGTTTCTCAGGAGTTCGTTATTTGTTTATTTTCAACCTCTGGTCATAAATCTGTGGTGTTCTCCAGTGATGAACTCAGTGGATGGAAAAAAAATAAACTTTTGATAGCAGCTCGCTCCGTAACAACTTTGCTGCTATTACTTCCTCTCCGTCTGTCCACTCGGTTTCATCTTTCCTCCTTTATCACGATGAAATCTTTGCTCTCCTGCTCCTTCAAAGTGATGAAATAAGTTTTATCTGCAGCTTCCAGGACAAAACAAACCCTGATAGCATCGACACATTTTCAGACCTGTTCTTACACTTGTTTACTGTATGTGTTTTTTTTTCAGTTAGCTGCACGAACTATAAGACATTTTACCTCGAGGCCGAGGAAGCTCTTACAGAGAGCAGCACCAGCTCTTGGTAATTGCAGCAATGTCAAGAGCCAAGCGGGAAGGAAGCGTAATGAAGGCTGCGCTGCCACTGAGAGGTCAGGCTACCTGTCCCCTGCTAAATGGAAAAGTTGGAAGTTGGAGTTTGGGCGAGCTGTGCTGGAACGGGGCCCAAGGGCAGCCGGGCCCCAGCTGACGGATGCAGAGGGCAAACCTCAGATGTTTGCCAAGATCACGATAGGAGGGAAGTGCAGAGCCAGACCGACTCTGGATCTCTGAAGCCCTTTCTGGGATTAAAACTCCTAACGGCAACATATGGTTTATAGAAGCTATTTTGGGATTTAATTTAATAAAGGTGGTTAAAGAAAGTGTTGATATTACATGCAGATGAATGTTGTTTGGCTTCCATCCATGTTTTGCAGGTTAAAAATCTTTAAGAAAGTTTTATTTTTTACCAGAAGCAAAAGAGTTATTAATTTAAATTTCAAACCCGACTCTGTCCTCCCATGTCTTCAAGTGCAGATTGTTTTTTCTTGGTAATTGTTTTTCATAAAAGTCAGTGCATGTAGCAACACAACACAATACAAATAGTTAAGCTGCTCAGAGGTGACATATAAATAAGTTATTTTTTTTATAGACATTTTATTTTTAATATAATTCAATTTAAATTTTCTTTCTTTTTTTAACTTTAAATTAATATTTTATTTATTTATTTATTTTACATTTTTTTTTAACTAATGTGCCTTTTTATCAAGATGTCTGGTTTGGTTAAAATCCATAATCTTTGGCTTCCATCCATGTTCTGCAGGTTAAAAATCTTTAAGAAAGTTTTATTTTAACCAGAAGCAAAAGAGTTATTCATTTAATATTCAGACCTGACTCTGCCCTCCCATGTCCTCAAGTGCAGATTTTTTTCTTTGTAATTGTTTTGCATAAAAAATAAAAGTCAGTGCATGTAGCAACACAACGCCTGAGTGATGAGTCGACGACTTACATCGTTGGTGTTGACGTGCCAGGCCATGTCGCCGTAGGACACCAGCTGACCGTTGACATAGCAACGGATCTCGGAGTTCCTCCAGCGGTTGTAGATGTGGACGATGCTGATCATGTACCACTGAAAAATAACATTCAGAAAGAGAAAAGACATTACAAAAATTAAAAATGCAACAATAGACACAAATATAGAATGTCAGTTTTTTTTGTTTTCAGATATTTGAACAATTTGAGTGAGAGTTTCTCTTCACAACTGTAGCTTAGTGTTGATTTATGCATTTCTTTATGTAGTTTAACTTATAAATTTATTTTTAAATGTTCCAATGCAATTATTTTCACACAAAATAACATTTTAAATATATATATATATTTTAAAAATATATATATATATATTTTTTCTTATAATATATTTTTTTAAAAACATTTTTATTCTGCAAGGTATTTTTGGGGTTAATCATAATAATATTATATGGGGCTTAACATATCCTAGACTCTGGAAAAATGTCCTCCCTAGCATTTAGTATTCACAAAATAATACAAATTTTGTGTTTTTGTTTTTTCATACAGAACAACTGTGGCCGTTGGTAATTAATGATACAAGCTGTCTGATTCCAGATTCATAGCTAAAATAAAAAGGAGGTGACACATAAATAAGGGTATTTTTTTTAGATTTTTATAGTTATTTTATTTTAAATTTTATGTATTTTTATTTTTACTTTTATTTTTAATTTTATTTAATATTTTTTTATTTGATATATATATTTTTTAACTAATGTGCCTTTCTATCAAGATGTCTGGTTTGGTTAAAATCCATATCTCTGCCGTACTGAGACTTCTTCCTCTAACAGCATTAGTTCGCCATAAGCGGGTTATCCAACATGGAAGATTACAATGTGTTAACCTCATTCCCTCGCCAAAAGTCTCCTCCACAGCAACCCAAAGCTCACCTTCATACACCATTAAACATGTGCATGTGTGTGCATGTGTACGTGTGTGTGTGTGTGTGTGATTAGGAAACATTTTCCCTGGTGAAAACACACAGCGGCTCCCTGGAGGAAACTGGGAGGAAGACTGCAGTGGGGGTGAGAAGGTAGAATTTTTTGCTGGTGTATGCATCGTTTAAGAGTGGACAACACCACCCGTGCGTGCACACACACACACATTAACACGTGCACACGGTGGACAAAATGCTGTGAGACATGGCGACTTATAAATTGATCAAATGGAACCACTGGGAACTTTGTTAGGCAGTGCAGAGATTCTGCACGGTCAGCAAATCCTGCAGAAGGCCATCTCATCAAGTGGATGCGTGTTTATGTGTGCATGC
>CAFUXE010000342.1:240135-254582 GCA_903364295.1 Serranus cabrilla
CACACACACACACACACACACACCAGGTAATTCAAACAAAGCAGCTTGTTATAATGTGTGGATTAGTGCCGTGTCGGGTGCCAGACTGAAACACACACACACACAGATGCACACATGGCAGCTAACCCAACAGCGTTTGATCCAAATGTGACGATCCTATAGAAGTGACACCCTCCCAACACACACACACATTTTTAGGAAAACACACAAAAGAGCCAGACACAATGGCACGAAGCAGCCAGACACAAAGTGTGAAATATAAAGGAAGAGCTTCTTTATATGGATATTACTGCAGAAATGAATTATTTATCAGGCCAACAGCAAATGTATCAAATCAGACTTTGATAACCAATTTATAGTTTTAGTCATTTAAGAAGTAAACAAAGAGCAGCTGGTAGTTTCTGTCTTTTGTTGGTTATATAACGAGACAAAGTAAACACTTCCCACACACACGTTATTACTCCCAGCTACAGTCACATTTTCATCTCTTTCTTTAGACGTTTTATTGGGGAAATGATTATTATTAGGGTCCAATATGGTGGAGTTTAGTTTCACAGAACAATCCGAGGTTTTCACTGCAGTTATGAGGCTTAAACACCAAACCAGAATCAGTGTAGCAAGTTTTATCTTTAAGCTTTTAAGGCTGTGATTATTAATTATCTTACACAGATATGGTTTTAATAATTAGAGCCTGACAGATATAATCTAGTGATATTTGTTATTAGACAATATAAAATGCAGAAAATGTTGTTCTGCATGATTTAGAAATGGTGTTATTTATTATTTTTTCTTATGCTAATTTTATTTTTTAAATAGTCTGAAAGATTTATAGTAATTATGTTGATTTTATTCCTATTTATTGTTTATTTTTCTCAGTTATCATGTAAAGAATTGGCTAAAAATGTGATAGTGTTTGTATTTATGTATAATAATGTGTTAAATATTATTTAATAAAGTTTTATGTTGGAGAAAGTAGCTCTCTTGGTGCATTTGCAGAGTGATGAAAAATCTGTGCACAATCCATGTAAAAATGGTTTATTTTCATTCCAGTTCAAACAAATTACTCGATCAGTTATAACTGTATTTTTCACTCTAGAATCAGTGTTGGCATCTATTTATAATGGTACAAATTATATTTTTTATTACGTTTTTCTACGAATAGGACGCCCAAACTTTCTATCATTTTCAGGAAAATGCTGCAAAAAACAACCTTGGAGCTTCATTTGGAGGTTAAATATCATGTTTTACTATATTAATTCTACCAGCAAAACTGAAAACTCGTCCAATACACAGAAAAATATCTAAATTTTTGACAAAAAAACTCAATATAAAAATTGCGGCATTACTGCTGGGTTGCCAACTGAGATTTTTATTTTTAATTTATTTAATTTTTAATAATTTTTGGGGCATTTTCATGCTTAAGCCAAAGAGATTTATTTTTATTAATTTTATTTATTATAATTTTGGGAGCATTTTTCATGCTTAAGCCACTGTGACGCCCCTACAAATTAATTCTTTTTTTATTTATTTTATTTATTATAATTTTGGGGGCATTTTTCATGCTTAGGCCAGGGAGATTTATTTTTATTTATTTTATTTATTATAATTTTTGGGGTATTTTTCATGGGTAATTGGGCGGTAACAGAGAGCCACTGGGACGCCCCAACAAATTAGATTTTTTTTATTTTTTAAATCATCATTAATGTGGATATAATGACTAATTTGACAAATACTAAGTATATTCTGATCTCTCTCACCACCGGAGGACCTGAACTGTGGTTGGATCAGTTTACACTTATCTACATTTCTTCAGGTATTTTCAGTCTAAATTAATAAAACCATAACCAGCGAGTATAATTACTACAAGTTTAATTTAAAAATAGTGAAGATTGATGAAGTGATTACATTTGCAGCCCTGCAGTTGGTAACGAGCTCATGTGAAAATCATGTTTAATTCATAAAATCCACTCGTGCACTTTATTTATGACAGATCTCTGACGTCTGATGGAGATTTCTTTGTTAAAACGGTCAGAAAAAGAGGTCAAAAATACAACGCGGCATATTTATATGACAAGTTAGAGCTTCAAAAAGCCGCGTGTCTGATTTATTTCGGTCTCCGTCTTCGGAGATGACAGGAGGGAAGGTTCTGGAAATAAAACACTGGGAAATGAAATAGAAAAAGTTCCTTTTGACACCTCCCGCCGCCCTCCTCTTCAACTCTACATCCGCCTTAACAAGAGCGCGGCTACGCTGTGGTTAACAGCAAATAGTCTCCCTCCAGGCTTCCTTAGCTGCAAATGTGGCAGAGATGAGTGGAAGGGAAGCAGAGAGGGACGGCGGCGCAGACAGCTCCATTACCTCCTCACAATAGGGATCATCCACATTCATCCAGCAGCCGCTTCACCCAACCAGGGATTCAGGGAGCGAGGGACGAGATTACAGCGCGGGGTTCTGGAGATGGATGAGCTCAGAGGAGATAAAGCACGGAGAGACAATGGGAGCGACAGAGGAGCAACAAAAGGTGTCGTTAAGTAAGGAGGGGACAGTTTTTTCCGTGTTCTGCCCCGTTCCCAGAAGGTGCCCTCACCCCAAATCTGACGAGGCTTATCCTCTGCAGTGAAAAGTAAAATCCCAGCATGTGGAGGTGGCGTGCACGGAGGGACGGGGGGGAATCTGGAGAAGTGGAGCAGATTCCAGGCGCCGTGAGACGCAGATAGGTCATCAGGTTTATCCTGCAGGCTTCACAGCAATCAGACGGGAAACACTGGAGGTGTTGATTTAAAAATAACACCTTTTAGGACTTCTTATTTTAGGAAATAACAACAAAAGCAGGTACAATTATTTAGAAAATAGGGTTGGAAAGCAGGAATTTTTCATGGGAATTAAGGGGAAATTATGGGAAATAACCAGGAATTTACTAAATTTAAGCTATAAATACATGGAAAAGTATTTACAAAATTATGTGAATTTCAAAGTAGGAAACTTTCTATTGGAGTTCAGGGGAATTTATGGGAATAAATAAAAAAGTATGGGAATTACCAAACATTTAGCGGGAATTACCGAAACTGAAGGTTGTTAAGAAAAATAACAAAATACATGTAAAAATATTTACAAATAAGGTTGCAAAATTCTGGGAATTTTCAGAGTTGGACATTTTATGGGAATTAAGAGGAATTTACTGGGAATTTACAAAATTTAAGGTTGTTTAGACAACAACAATAACAACAAAATACATGGAAAATTATTTACAAAATAATGTGAATTTCAAAGTAGGAATTTTCCATGGGAGTTCAGGGGAATTTATGGAAATTAATAAATAAACATTAAGCATAAACATTTAGCGGGAATTAAAGAAACTTTAGGTTTTTAAGCACAATAACAAAATACATGTAAAAATATTTACAAATAAGGTTGCAAAATTCTGGGAATTTTCAAGGTTGGACATTTTATGGGAATTTACTGGGAATTTACTAAATTTAAGGTTGTTTTGACAACAACAATAACAAAAAAATACGTTTTCAAAGTTGGAAAAGTTATGTGAATTAACTGAAATATATGGGAATTAATGGGAATTAATACAACTGAAGGTTGACCCTCAACAGGGAACTTAAACATAGTTGGGGAAATAATTTTTTAACATGATCTTGACTAAAACAACCAGATTTCATGAAGCACACTTGAATATCGATGCTATTCCTAAATCACATGAACATAATCTGCTGAAATGCATTTTAAATTGTATTATTTTGAATGGATGTCTGCTTACGATAAAACCAAATGTTCATATTAATGCTTGGATATGATAAAGTTTGTTTAAATTAGCCCCGATTTCCAGTTAAATCCCATAAATAAGTTTCCAATTTGAAATTCTTCCAAAATCCCCATCTTCACTTCCCATGGAAAGTATCTAGAAATGTTCAGTTCAGTCGCACAGGAGACAATCCGCTTTACAAACTGATCACAGGCCACAAAATCCAGATTCAGGAGAGTCCTGATCCAAACATGGAGGAAGACTCGGGTCCAAGATAGTCCAGGTGTAACAATATATTTTCCCTAGCAGCAAAAACCAGAGTGTTATATTATATATATATGTATTTAATTGTCAAGTCTGGAGGCCCAAAATCAGGCATGTTGCATCCGTTTCTAGATCTTTTGCAGTCAAGGTTCCTAAATCAGTCCCACATTTCAGACACAGAGGAGAAAATGATGGATTATATTCCATAACGAGAAATATGCAACATATGCAAATATCCTCGCTAAAAAGTTGTTGTGATTTAAGCCAAAAAACTGACATAGAAGTTATAATGAAGGACGGATCATTACGGCTGCAAAGATGGTTTAAAAGTGACAGATTCTGTCTTTAAACAGACAACTTCCCGTTTTGATTTTTAATTGGTTATTTGTCTTTCCTCAGATATTTGTCACAGAGTGGAGACAGTTTCTCGAGTCATCCGGCAGCCTTCAGAGCGTGAAACTGCAGCCCTCGCTTTCACACCGGGACGCTAACCGTGCTAACAAGCCAGCGGAGGCTAACCCGGCCGCGTGACAAGTGACTGATGATGAAAAATGGCCAATTAAAAACTAGAAATGTCAAGCTATCTTCGTGCTTGATGTAAAGGAGCGTGCAGGCTCTCGGGTCCACTCGGGTCCACGGGGCTGCTGCTGCATTTCACTCCTCCCATCACCAGGAGCAGAGGAGTGATACACGCAGCGTGATGAGGCGCCACAGGGGGGCCGGATCTCATCAGACCCCCACAGAACAGCGTGCAGCCGGACCGGGGAACACTCCAGAGGAGGAAAAGCACCTGAAGGACAATCACAGGCTTTCTAATTTTACCCTGTGAAACTTTCTCATCATTTCTCTTCATCTCTCCTCCTGCAGGGGTCACCCAGCTGTGTGATAGATCGCACAGTCATCAATGACCTTGCGGTGGAAGCCACGCCCTCTCTCCCTCAGCACGTGAGTGTACACACGGGCATGAAGTGTGTGCATTCAAAAACATCTCTCCTTATTTTGTTTCTTGGCTGCTGGCTGCAGCCCCCCAGGCACAAACTGACTAAGCTTCTCTGCAGCTACGGCGGCTAATCTTTCCCCAAAATAACCCCCAACAGCAGCTCACAGCGGCCTGCAAGACACTCGGTGGAGACTGACAAAATGTGCATCCTCTCTTTTTTTTTTTGTCTTGAAATTTCAGGGTTTTCTCCAAACACTTTTTGTCTCTGTGCTGCAGCGTTAGCCCGAGGCTAATGTTCCCTCTCCTTCATGAAGAGAAGACACAGCAGCAGCAGCAGCGGCTCTGCTGTGCAGAAAGTCATTTAGAATTCATTTAAAACACAACTCGTATTACAGTTGGAGCTCAGATGATTAGTGGGTAAAAAAAGAAGTGTGAAGGGTTTCGGGGGATCTATTGGCAGAGACAGAATATCATCGTCATGGCTGTTTTTCTTTGGTGTGTCATCATTGTTAGCGTCTTCTTCCATGTTTCTACAACCCACAAAATGTGGGATGTTGTCTAATAAAACAGAACGGGATCATTTGCTCCTTTGTGCCATATATTCAATTGAAAACTGTACAAAAACAACATTTAACCTCTGAAAACCCACCTGCAGGCCAGCAGGTAGGAAAAAGGGGAAGACAAGAAAAACATTGTTTTCTGTTAACTGATGTAGTTTCAGTTGTGTTTTAACGAGCAGAGCTGCAGAAACAAGAAGAGGCGACCTTTCAAATGAAGTTTCACACATGCAATTTGGTCTCACAGTTCAAAAGGTTTTAGCTGAAAAACGAAAACTTTCCCCTGAACCTTTTCAGGAGGTCAACGTTCAAACGGATAAACTTTTGTTTTGTAAATATAAAACTCTGAATCTGTTTTTATTACCTCTGTAATTCTCCGACATGCTTGGACAGGGAGGGTGAACTTTGGGTTATTCAGTTACCAATAAATCCTACACAGTGGACCTTTAAATTATCATTTGATTAACAGAAAAATTATTTGTTTCAGTTATTTTTTTAAGCAAAACTGCCAAAAGAAAATCTGTAGTTTCAACTTTCCCAAGTTTTCTTTCTTTGTTTCTTTTGTGACTGAAAACTGATGGACTGGATGGATTTTGATGTTGCTTGGACATTTTTAAGATGAGTTTTTTTTAGGAAATTGTGATGGAAGCTATGAACTATTACTGCCATTTTATAGACTAAACGACAAAATGAAAATTTGCTATTTGCAGCTTTAATGAAAGTGTTTTCTAACTTCTGTTTATCGGCTGTTTTTCCATTTTAATGGGGATTACGCAAGAACGGCTAACAGGCTGTTGGACAAAAAATAATACTACAGGAATAATTGTATGGGTTCATCAGCCGCCTCTACTGTCTTTTACACCATTTAACTGTCTAATACTGAATCAGATTTCATGTGAGAATCACTTGACTCACTATCCAGCCTCACTGTCCGGACATTAACCTGTGAGACGGGAGCTGCAGCAAGATAAACGGAAAAACTGACAGAAAACTCTCTGAAAACAGGTTTATCACAATGCACGACAAAAGTGCATGATGATGAAACAAGCAACGCCCTCTTTGCATCATGTCGGCTAGTTTCAGAAACACTGCAGAGCCTCGTGTCGCCTTAATCAACGGCAATATTAACTATTAGACTTTATTAGGTGCAAGCCAGCATGTAAAAAAACGTGTTATAAAAATGCAAATTTCAAGTAAACGCTTATTGGATTTGTGTAAAAGTTTATCATGGATCAAACTAGCGAGGCTCCACATGTGCACGGCTGTGTGAGCACATGAAGATGCATTATTATTATTATTATTATTATTATTATTCCCCTGCGTGACCATGCAGGCAGATTACAGCGCTGCAGGGAAACAGTTAGCCTCTGCCCCGATCGGCAGCCACAGGGCACGCTCGGAAAACAGTTGCACCGGCAGTTCAAACCACCTCAGGGCAAAATAACATGTCACGTAATAAGTTTTAGTATTGTGTGACCTTTTCCTTTAGAAATCTGTGCGGTATGAATCAGCAGGCCGGTGTCAGGGCTCTGCAGACAGCAGGTCAAGCAGTGGTTAACATATTAGAAAACATATTATACGACGGCTAAAGCTGCTCGAACTTTAATGTTCCTTCGCTAAATTTGACTTTTTTTGATCGGATGCATATCAGAGTTATGTTTCTAGTGTCTGTCTGCATCGTCTGAACCTCTGAGTCAGAACATGTGATGCATTTTCAGGTCCGTGTGTGTGTGACTGTGCTGACTCCGCTGGCTGTGGACTCAGTATCAGGTGACCTTGGTGATTGTGGAGTGTGTGGACAAGAATAATGAGGCGTTTGCTAACAGAGACTCAGTGGGACCACTAAAGGTGCTCAGGTGGGGATTGACGCCGCCAGAAGATATCTGACGCATCTGACGAAGAAGGAAGGTGAAAGAGAGAACGAGAAGCAAAGAGAGACCAAAAGGGAGCCGGAGCGTGTCACCAATCCTTCTCCACGCCTGACAAACTCTCCATTTTGATCCCAAAAAAAGCATTACAACCAGATAAAGCTGCCTATAAATAAACACAGCTGGTGTCAGTACTTCCTGTAGATGCATTTAAAATATAACTTTCAATTCTTCAAATGAAGACAGCAGCCGCCCTCCTTTCCTCTCTGCCTCCTCACCTCCAGGATCCAACATCACAACATTTCCCAGCAGATAACCGCAGCCCGGGGTGCAAGTGGTGGACCATTACCGACAAATATGAGGTTTCAATCCACAGAAGCACCAACGCAGAGAGGGAGGAGAAATCACAGACTTCAAAAGGGACACAACCAGTAAATGGATCCATCAGCACACCGTAGAGTATCTTTCTTTCAGAGTGGATGTGTATTTACGTGGTGCACAACATACAAATACCACCTTCAGACTGTGAAGGTGCAGCAAATCCACTCGCTCTTTGTTTTGTTTTCCATAAACAAAAGTCATGATAGTACCTTGTACTTGGAGGGATTGCCCTTTGTTCTGATGGCCCATTATTCTGAATTCCCAAAAAGTCCAACAGGACCAAAACTATTTGTCTGACAGCCTTACGAGCCACAAACTTCTGTTTGTTTTTCAGAGCAATGCGTGTTTATTTCTGGGTCATTTTTTGGGCTGTTGGAACAAAGCATGTCACTAAACCAGTTTACAAACGAGTTAAACCAATATCAAAACTTACAGATAAAACGATGCAAACCACTAATTGTTTGGAGAAGATCGTCACAAGAATAGTCGCCTAAAACTTGCACAAACCTGCCATCTTTAAGTCGCCGATCTACTGTTAAAAGCAACTCATGATTTTAAAATAAGACTTCACTATTTACACTTTAACATACAAAGGATGAAGTGAAGACGTTCCAGCGTTGGGTTAAAGGTGAAAAGAGTCAACGTATTTCAGCTTGAAGCACCAAAATTCAATAAAACTTTTCAAAAATGTGCATAAACTTTTGTAAGCTAGCTTGAGGTGGTTTTTGTCTTTTTCACAAAATAGTTTCCGACAGACTTTTCTCCATTTTCTCACATGTGTGGCCAAAGTTTTCTGATTAACAACCTCATTTTGTTGTTTTTCTCTTTAATATTTCTCCTGTTTCCTGACAGATTAGCCTACAGCGACACATCACACTGCCATCTTCTGACCAAAGTACATTACTGCAGCTTTGTCTATTTGCTCTAAACCAGTTGACGGAAATTTCCCTTAATTTGCATTTTCTTTAATGCAACATTTCAAAAATTTAATGGAAACATGGCTAGTGAGTGTCATGGAATAGTAGCCAGTCAGTTTTCTGCAAAATACAGAAAACCACTGATACCATGAGTCAGTTTAATGTCTTTAGGTTATGACCTGTTGGACCAAAAAGAGATTTTGTTGGGGTTTCATTTTGATCAATTTAAGGGACCTAATATTCTCAGGTCAGTCATTTTCAGAAAATGAGAGAAACATCTAAAAAAATAAAGGTTTTGTCTGCTGCTCTGTCCTATTCTTCATCTAATGAACCCTCAGATTTATCTTCTAGTACCCAAAAGGAAAGAGAGAGAAAGGAAAATATGAATTCAGGAGAGGAGCAACGTAACAAATACAGATGAATCCGTGTTGGACTCACTGAGCGGTCGGATTAATATGAAAATAATGTGAATCACATGATCTCAACCCAGCTGAACACCTTTCCACACAAAATTATGGAAATTATTTGGGTAAAAACAGTGTCCATCCCCCCATCAGAGACCCATTAAACCATCTAAAGCAGACAGCAGTGGAGCTGCTGTAGTGGTTCATAGTGGCCCATCAGCTCAGACCCTCTATTGTACATAAACTGAAGCTAATTCACTGATGGCCCCTCTTCAATCTAGCTGTACGAGTGTGCTTCCTTTTTCACCGTTATTCAACGATGTGAAGCTTTTCAGGACTCGGGTTCTCCAAGCCCTGACAATAGGACGACGGAGGGACAAACAGACAAAGACGGAGCGTGAGCGAGATGGCGAGGAGCGCCGTGGTGACAGAAGTCCGGAAGTGAAAAGCAACACCAGGTGGTCGAGCGTCTGGAGGCAGGCAGTCAAAGAGCAGTGTTGCCTTGACAACTGTGATGCCGTGTTGATGATAATAACGGAGCACCTCACCGCCAGCAGCCCACACACCTCATGCAAGTGTCTCTAGATTTCATGCATGCATCTGCACATTGGCTTTATTTAAAAACACTGTTATTATTTCATTAGGAACAATAGCATGCCCCGCGTTTCTGCTGCCTCTGTATCAGCAGCAGCACAGGCAGCATTCTGCCCCCGAGAGTTGATTATTATTGTCTTTCCTCTCCCTTTCTTCTCTATCTTTGCAGAGACAGTACAGTTCATCACTCGCCAAAGGCCAGCATCGCGCCGTATAGAAGAGGGAGCATATCTGATCCAGCCGACAAGCCATCTGTTCACCCGAGCCGCAGTGGGATCTGATCAATACGGCCCCGCTGGACGGTGAATGTGGCTGCTGTGGTCTCCCACATTGACTGGAATAATGGATCAGCTTTTGGGTCACAGTGGACTCATTGTACCAGCAGCATGACCGCTGAGGTTCCTGCCTCCACACCTCTTTGTTTCAACTCTTTTAATTAAGGAGCTGGGCAGCAGAATTCCCTAACAGGCTTAGCTATTGGCAGCCTCGCAACCACAACTGATTGTTCAATTCAGGGTTTAGCAAGTAAAGCTTTGTATGGACAACACATAGCGCTTTAATTTGTCAGGGCGCTTTAATGCAACGTTCACAAATAAAGTGCGGGTCCAGGTATTTATGGAAAAGCGGGGTGCATTTCAGATGAACGCTCTGATGAGCTCTCACTGATCTGATGTGCACCAATCCAGAGTCCTTTCCTCTTCCGCTGCATCAGCTGGTAATTTCTGAGCACATAGCCACTGCAGCATCCTACCACCTCATCCTCCTCCACTCTCTCTCTTCTCCTCCCCCACCCTCCCTCCCTCAACCCCCCTCTCCTCCTCCGCCTCCTCCTCCTCCTCCTTCTCTCCACCTGCTTTTAAATGCATGGCGCTGCCCTGCCAGGCCAGTCTATGCAGGCAGCATCTCTCCTCTCAGCCCCTCCAGAGTGAAGGAGGAGGAGGAGGAGGAGGAGGAGGAGGAGGCCGTGGAACAGGATGGATGGTTATCAGTCTGTGCAGCCAGGGGCGGGCGGGCGGAGGGGGGGTTGGAAGGGAAGGAGACAAGGTCGGAGTGAGCCAGCAAAGCCCCCCTTGCTCTCCCGTGTAGTACCAATAATCGATGGGGAGATGAGAGGCGACCTGAATCCGGACAGCTCGCCAGTCTGACTGAGAGCGAAATGGTTTAGCCCAGCTGTAGGCTGTCCTGCTCCGAGTAAATAGGCCACCGGCTACACCAAAACCCTGAAATAGTCCACAAAGCCCTGCTCTGAAGGCAGGTTATAAATTATGTGCACGTTATTCTTCCTCAAAAAGAGAATGAATAATGATCAGAGCCCCCCTTCTTCATGGCACATATGTAACATCATGCAGTACACGCCATCGCCTGATGCATGGAGGAGGGAAAACAGCCCAGCAGCATCCAGCACACACGTCCTATATCCCCCCCAACGCATTAGTCTCCCAGATCTGCTGTACATTTCGCTCATCTGTTTCGTAACGGGAAACACCAGTCATGTCAAAACCCCCCCAGCTGGATTAAATCCTCTCCTGTGCAGGGTAGGGAAGGCCCAGCATCGCAGGCACAGCCGATGGAGGGTAAAGATGGACAGATAAGGGGGGAGGAAGGCGACGTGGATCTGATCCATAAATAAAATGATCTTAGCACAGCAACATAAAGCACCGGCCGCCTCACAGCTACCTATACATCACCGCTCTGCGCACAGGATGCAGGGCCCTGCCACCAACAATGGGCCTATGCATAATTTTGAGCCATACATATGTCGTTGGGTAGCATAATGCTAGTCGGCCTTTGTCCGATTGATTTGGTTTGAGAGCTCGACAGACGTGCATACCTGCGTGATTTCGCTCTTTAGGAAAATAATTCGGGTCTCGGTGTTGTAGCGAAACCGCGAATGGTTACAATGTTGCGCACAAGCTGCTTCCCTTCAGGTACATATCGGGGTCAGCAGCCTGCACACACACACTTTTCATCCTGCCCACTACACTTTGACTGCAAATGTGTTTTGCAGCGCAAACGGGTCATTTAGTCAACAATGGCTGGTGATTAGACGACCCTCCATGCCTCCGCGGGGTCACATGCTCCGCTCAGCTCCTCTAAGGCTTTACAATAATACAGCCTCGAGCTGGTTTATCCTCCAACACACAGCGGGCATGTATGTATGTATGCTGCTTTTTTTATCCGCAGATAATAGAAAAAAGCCCACATCCATCCTCCGAACAAACAAATGACATCATCCTCTGAAAGCCACACAGCCATGGGAGCAGGCATCGTAAATAAAACATAGCGGGTTAGACACACTGATTCTATGGCTGCCTTTCGGTGTTTTCCGACAGTTTGGTTGCACTCACCAGGTTCAGCACCGTCTCCACGATGTCCCTGTTGCTAACCTCCCCGACCTGGATCAGGCCCACCAGCACGGCGAATTTCATCTGGATATTCCTGATCGGGACAGCGGGGTTGATCACCCCGGCCGGGAGGACCATAGAGCCGGCTGAAGACACCATCCTTTCCCCGGTGGCGCCGGAGCCAGCGCCCGCGGCGACCTGCTGCTGCGGCGGCGGCTGCGCGGAGGAGCCCGGCGGAGGATGGGAGTCTGTGTCCGTGAGCGAGGAAGCAGAGCCCGGTGGTGGTGGTGGTGGTGCTGCAACCGGCTTCTCGCTCGACATTTCCCCTTGGAAACAGGGAGGAGAGGAGCGGTCGCCGCTGTCTCTCACACCTGCTCTACAAGCGTCTGCTGCTGCTGCTGCTGCACAAAAAACATCCACTGCGCAGGAAAAACAAGGGAGAGCGGTGCGTTAAAAATTCACCCTATCCTCCTGAAAATGTGTAGGGATTCATAGGGCTGGAAAAAACGGGGGGATGGAGGTTTGACAGAATGGTAGCCTACGCTTCTTTCTCTCTCCCTCTCTCTCTCTCTCTCTCTCTCTCTCTCTCATTGGCAGGTTGCAGTCAGTGCGGTCGTCGAGGAGAGAAACGCCATGTTGACGCCCCCTGTCTGCGGCAGCGCGCTCTGGCCACACATGCGCACTGGGGGGACTTTCTGGTCGGGTGCTGAAGCAGAATAACATGGAGCCATCCATGCATGGGTTCATACAGAGCTCAGCATCACCTAAACAACTGTTTGTTTTTTTAAAAATAGTTATTATTCGTGAGTTTTGAATATTTAATGGCTGCAGAGATGTAAATGTGGAGCCGAATACAGAAATAGCAGCAGTTAATACAGTCGTGCACGCTGTGGGTGCAGTTCAGGGGTAATTCAGATTGAGTTCAAGCAGTTTAGGGAGTCTGGCTTCCAGACGGAGGCTGTTTATATATTCAGAAGCCATCCATCTGTCCCACTTATCGCTGTCCCCAGTTTAACTCCGCTACCTTTTGTTTCCTCATTAACGTCACAGGATCGCTCTCCTGACACTCATCTCAGGAGAGCGTTTGGATGATTTTCTCACCTCTCCTCTTTATTTCTCCAGTGTCCTTTACCTACACACCTGTCTCCTTCACCCTCCGCGTGCCCTCCGATTTACAAAACATCATCTCTTACAGGCCCGACTGAGGAAAATGTGACTCCTGCCTTTATATGTCAGGGAAACAGGATGCATTTTAGCAAACTAGTTCATTTTATTTGCACTTGTCGCTGTTTGATCCTGGCTGAGTGTTTAAGACATTGCAGCAGGCTCTTACTATAAAGTTAGAGAACTCCACTGGTACCAACCGTGTTATATCTTGTTGAAAGGGGGATAAATAACGGTCACAATGAGGCAACATTTTGGCAAGACATGCCCACTTTATGCAGCTTTTGAATTGCATAAATTAGGTGAGTAAAGAAGCCCAATCTTATTCAGGTGGGATAATTTTAGTCCCCATAGTCGCCATTTTATTGTCATGAAATCAATTTTTGCAGCTTGACCTCAGTGTATAAAATGAGCTGCTGTGACCTCTCAGATAATCACAGCCTCATGAAACTTTACAGCCACAAACTAGAGACTGAGAGCTTTCAGAGGATGGGTGGCTTTCTTAATATACTGTATAATAGGGGAGTGTTTTTAGTGATCACAATCCAATCGCCAAAAATGCTATTCTTGCAGAAATCCCCAAAATGTCAAACGTTTTTCTAAACTTTTGTGTTGTTCCTCAAGGTCTTAGTGTCTTCATTTGGTGTGTTGGAGGGATTTTTGACAAGTTTAATCAACACTCTACTTAAGCTAAACTTCTAGCTGCAGGTTTTTGTTACAACCAAGCAGGAGCCAAACTGGCCTTTCATGGATTCATTTGAATCATTTCACCAACAGTATCAATGTCCTGCATGCACAACTGTGTCTGGCAGTTTTTCTTTAAATTTTCTGATGTCATGCTCCCAGCTGAGGCTCACTCATGCACAGGTCCAACCGGTGTCTGTCTCACACACACACACACACACTCACACACACTCTCCCTGCTGGCTGCACAGACCGCAGCTACTGGTTCACTACCTGTGAGCGTACATAAGCCTGTTTCACACTCCATGTGTTCCTCCAACAGGACACATCTGCTGGGCCACATTTCCATTAGCAAAGCCACGATCGAGGCCGATTCGTCTGTCGGAGTGTGTTTTCATATCGGCCTCTTTAACGTCTCGCTCCCTGTTTGGTTTGAGGTGCTGACCGGTGACATGACAGCGACATTTTCAGTGTTTCACATTTTGGCGCACGTGTTTGTGCACACGTGAGATCATTAGAGAATCTTACAGATGAGTACAGGCCATCTCTCTCTCTCTCTCTCTCTGCCTTTTTTTTTT
>CAFUXE010000343.1:0-10938 GCA_903364295.1 Serranus cabrilla
AACAGGTCAAATTTTAAAACGTCTTTATGACTTTAAATGGTTTATTTATACTTTCTTGATACATTTTACAGTATAATCCTTCCAAAAATGACAGAAAAACACAAAATAATGAGATGTCCAAAATTTAGAGGAATAAAAAGTCATGCTATAGTTATACTTTTTCAAGTTGTGACATCCCATAAAAATGTTTTTTGTGACATTTCTGCACAAACTACACTACTATATATATAAACAGAGCATAATAAGACCATTTTGAGAATTTTTGGCATTTCAATTTTTTTTTGGACCTTTAAAAAATATTCTACTATCATGATCAACGTATTATTCTTAAACATTTTAGGCGTTTTTCTGGATCGTAAAAGTGAAAATATTCTGTTAAGATCACATATGCTGTGTGGCACACGATATTCTGCTTTCAGGTTTATTTGTTGTAATTAGTCCTGAGATGTCTTGCATTAATGTTTGTAATCGTCCTTGTTAGTTATCTGGTATTCATATGACTTCAGAAATGTTTTGATGTTATGTTGACTTGACAACAAAACAATATCTAATGATCACAAGAATGCAGCTGTGACAGCTTCAAGATCACAGAGCGATTATTCATGTCTTCTGTGATCTCAACAGGGAAATAAAGTCGCCCCACCTCCCTGTAGTAAAACTGCACATGTATTTTGAATGCATTCTTTCACAGTTTTTGTGTTTATTACCCTCACAATGCTCAAACAATCAATAAAATCTGAATGACCTGAGGAGGAGGGGTGAAAATCAGATCTATTGATTTGAAAATGTCACTCATTATATCTTCAAAATCATAGATTATGTCAGTGATACTCTCTTTTGTCTCTACAGTGTTTCCCTCCAAAGACGGACAGAGTGTATTTATATTGAATTAGAAACCAGGCAGTGTGTGTGTGTGTGTGTGCTGGGAGAAGGGAGGGGTGTGTCAGCCGGTGCAGTGCTGCTGCTGACTTTAGCCGGAGCTGAGAAGCTCCAGCTGCTACTGAGTGTTCACATTACTGTAATCAAGCCCTGTTGGCAGCAGTTCCACTGTTCCTCTCCACCTCCAGCCTCCATGCCAGTGTGCAGGGTTATCTTACATTACTAGAAAGGGCGCTGTTAAAGATGCACGGCTTAAATAAGACTTTTTAGGTGGGCAGATTTTGCACGTGGGAATATTAATTACTAGTGCACTTATTTCCCGCGCTTTAAAAAAGAAAGAAAGAAAATAAATGCCACTAACAGATAAGATAAATAAAGATAAACATGCAGCATCAAGCAAGAAATTCAATAATCTCACCGGATTTCATGATAGGATTTTTTAGGGGTGAGATGCATATCCGTTGCAGTGTGCAGCGCTCACCAGCAGCACTCTCATCACTGACCTATTACTCTGCAGGGTGTGTCACATGCACCAGCAACTACAGCTGCAGCTATTTGTATCCAGCATGCAAGAAGAAAAAAGACGTCTTTTCTTTTAAAATGAGATCATTTTATTTGACAATCTTCTGCAGCAGACAATTAATGACTAAAATAACCAAGCAAGTTTTTTTTTAAATGTGTTTTTATTACGCTTTTTTAGGGGATAACTTCCCAATGTCAAGATCCTTTCTGACTCCTCCACACCCACAAACACTCGGTCTGGTTGTGAGCCTGCAGGTGGTGCAGTAGCATCAGCTTTGGCTCGCAGCTCTGTCTGTCGGCCTCTCCCTGACTGGAAGAAGAGCTGCTGACGGGAACACATTTCCTCCGCTCTTCTCTGCAGAGGGAAAGCACTGATTCAGCTCTTATGGGAGAACCCCGTCTCTGGGGTTAGTGGGGCCGAGGATAACACCGCTGCTGCTAAAGACACCCACATCCATCCCCATCACTCCGTGGCACATCACAGTTCAAAGACTTCAAATATAACACAAGTATTGATTTGCTGTTAAATCAATTAGCTTCTGATGATGCTGAGGATTCTTTTTGCACATTAAATGTATGTTTTACATGAGTGATGTTCTGTCAAAAGAAACATTTATCACAGTGCAGTATTGAGGAGAGGTGAGTGTGAGAGTCGCCTCAGGGTGATGATAACTGATGAGCCCAGTTGCTGGGTGGACGACCTTCCCTGGTCTTTACAGCCTGGCAACACCCTAACACCTTCACATGCCCCTGCAGAGCGTATCACCCCTCTTTCCTCCTCCTTCCTCTTTTTCAACCCCCCCCCTCCTCACCAACCACCACCCTCTCCTGCTACTCCGCATGAATAATGCAAGGGGCCTCCTCGATCGTCGCTACCAACATGCCACGGCATGTTTTATTCACACCAAAGTCAGACAGATCTCCCCTCGCCGCTGCCCAGATCCGTGAGCCGCCCGTCGGCCTCAAAGACACCAGCAGCGGCTCAGTGTGTCTCCTTGACCTGCTCATCCCTGCAGAGGAGAGTGACTCCAGTTTTTAATCGAGGTGCGGAGCCGCAGGTAAATATTTGCATTTAATTCCCTGTCACATCCTGCTGAAAAGAAATGCTCTTCATCGAGTCGTCCTGTTTCCATCCCATTTAGCTGCCAGCTTGTTGTTGTGCGTTTGTTTGTTTCTCAAGGTGGCATCATTTCCACCGTCCTGAAAACACAGAGAAGTCAAATAAACACTTTTTCAAAGTTCCTATCGTGTGTTATGCATTCATTATTCATTGTACTTTAATTACATTTGGGTCTCATAAACGGGCAAATTTTCAGCAAACCTTTGAAACATCACAACAAAAGCGAATAAACTAAACTACACTTTCCATTTCCAATTTGGTGCATTAACTCTTTTCGGACAAAAAGCAGAAAACATGACTTTTGAGTGCAAATTGTTGAATCTTGAATTTAGCTTTTCTAATGCGATTCTTCAAAGAGGGCATAACAATAACTGACTTAAAATATGGCATTTGTACCACTTTCCCCCAAAACAACTGCATTATCAAATACATTTGTGCATTTTCAGATGGATTTCAGTTGCAGTTTCAAACACATGGTTAATATTGTGACTTAAAACAAAACTAGGCTACTTGGTTAGGGTTAGGATGGATCATGGTTTGGGTTACAATAACTCAGTTTGTTACATCAGCTACAAAAGTTAAACATGTTATGGAAATGAACAGTACTGTCCTGAGAGAAAGTCAATGTTTCGTTGTATGGGAAAGTAATATTTAAAACATTTATTTGACAAATTGGACTGTATGACCTCTGACCTTCTGGGAAAGAGCTGCAGAGGACCTGGAGCAAAAAATAAGCATTTAGTAACAGATAAGAAGCATTTAAAACGGCATTATTATCAAGATAGAATAAATGCAAGCAAAAAAGGAATTTGCACAACAAAGCAGAACAAAACAGGCTCTTATTAATGTTTTATGGCCAATCATTACCAATTTTAAACCTTCTATACAAGCTGCATTACACTATAACATCAAATCATATAAAATTTCACAGGAGAAGCAAGATTTGTAATACCAGGTAGTTAGAGGAGTGTGTTTGATTACAAAATAAAAATAAAACATACATTTCTCTTCCCATGTGTTTCCTGTTCTGTGATCAAATCCTTTTCCAACAGACTCACATATTCTGTTTCACTTTTCAATCCATCACATCACAGACACTCCTCTAACAGCCACGTCACCGTGTTTGTGTTTTTAAGACAACGAACACCACACAGCGTTCACCTGAAACAACTGTTTACCTGCACGGTTGTCCTGAAGGTGAGACGCTCCCCAAACCCAACTGTTTTGTGTATCATTTGAACATGCATGCAGCCATGAGTAACCACCTGTGTTCCTGTTTTGAAAACAACACGCTTGCCTTACTCCAACAGACGGTGTTGCCACATCAGAGTTTTTCACCCTTATCCGGCAGCCTGATCACCTCAGCTCATTATCTTATGGCACGGTCCGAGAGAGGGCTCTGGTCACGCCTTACTGACCCTCCATGGTCACGTCAGCGAGGGATGACAGGACTTTGATGGACCATTTGTTCCCCTACGGGACTCTTGTCTCTGCACCTTTCTGAAGTACTTGATTTATTATTCATTCTCGTCCCCGCCGGGGCTGAACGCTCGTTAGCAGGAAGGTCCCCGGTTCAATTCCTGGACTTTCTGTGCAGGTTTTGATCCTATTTCCCACAGTCCAAAGACATTCAGCTCAGAAGGACTGGGAACTACATTTTAAACTATATTAACCTCCTCTACTGATAAAAAACAGGTTTAACAGCAAGCACTGTACCATGCTGAAGTCACTTTCACTAAATAAAATATCTTGCATCATCCCGTCCCTCTTTAGTATGCATCCCCCAAAAACGATCCCTCACCTCTGAGTAGTGAAACGTCCAGTGTCCAGATGGTCCACCATGGCAGCCTCTTCATCCTTGGAAGCAACGTTAAGTGCTAAGATTGGCTGTTACCAGGCACAAAAACTGTTGCTTTATTTCTCTTAGCAAAGAATAAAAGCATTTTCAATATCCCTAATCCTGAAAATGTGATTTTATTATGGTATCTTTCATTTTCTGGTTGCATTTCAGTTAGAAAAGTTATCTTATCTTTCCCTGCAGACCCACATACGGATCATACTTGTTTTGTGTTGCAACAAAGACACAATCACAATCTACTGCAGTATATGATGATTCTCCTGATAACAAATAGGATTCAGACATGACGCATCTGTTTCCAGTAAATGGGTCAAAGGCGAAAATTCCTGTTAATGTTTTGGATTGTTTTAATCTTTCACCTTCTTTATGAGATGTTTACATTTAATAAGGAAAATCATGAGCGGATAAAGGCTTTTACCAAGATTAATCTTGTATAAAATATTCCATAACACTGTCACAGTTTCTGCAGGTGTAGGCAATTTATTTATGACATTTAGTTTTACACATCATGGACAATTACAGCATCACAGCAGTTACACACACAGACATACATATATGCTAATTATCCAATCAGATTACCACAAATATTAGGCCAACTGAACATTTGTAACCTTTGTGAACAGCTGATATATGAGCTTTATTTTATAACCCAAGAAATAATGGATTAAACTGTGTGTTCATCTGCCCTATGTTAGCTGTGTTAGCATGTCCGGCTAACTAGCTTGTTAGCTACAGTTACCCTGCTATCCTCAAAGGCTAAGCATATATATATACTATGCTATACTATACTATACTATACTATACTATACTATACTATACTATATAACTACTATAACCACATTAGTTTTGGGTGAAAGTTGCAAAAGTTTAGACTAACATTAGCATTAGCCAAACACATCGATGAGTCATCCTGAACACCTTTACTCATCAAAATTTAAACAAATAGTCTCCAAACACAAACATTCATGTAAGCTAAGCAGCCAAACAGGATGGTACAACAGTATAATCTTATATTTTTACTTATAAATATATTGCAAACAACAAACTCTATATTTCAGTACAAATGCAGTTTCTTTCAGCAACATGAATGGGTTCTTGATTAAAAACAACTGACTTATTTTTCAAATGTTATTGGACCAAATGGATCAAATCTAATAGCAAAGGAAGTTATGTCGCAGGATTTGTGATGCACACTTCTTTTTTTTTTACCACAAATTTATAGGTGTCTCTTTCTCAATGTAAGTCTACAGGAAAAGGACAAGTGGCGTGCTACAAAGTCCATCGCTCTCATTAGGTCTTTGGCGTAAATGCAAAAATAAAGGACTTAAACAGCAACGCTACAGAGACAGTTACAGTACTCAAGAAAAAAGGTTACATCTCGACACTGTAGCCCAAAAGCCGACTATGGAAAAAAGTTCGACAAACTCCTCATCTGATAATAAACTTTCATTGAGTACATATGGTGTATCAAGTGACCTTTGCCCATTTTACTAGCTCAGATCAATGTTTCAGCAAAGAGCAGCCGCTACCAGTCATGTTGCTACGACAACCCGTTCTTTCAACCGTTGCTGCTATCCAGTTAATTAAACAGGAGGGCATTTTTTTTCTTTAATCTATACAGATAACACTATCATCTATAGGTACAGAATATTTTGGTATAAACATAATAACGGCCTTGTTTATGTTTTCTTAGTGTGAAGATGAGAGTGCTGTAAAAAGAGAAGCTGTCGCTAATGAATTACAACGCGCCATATGACAGCCTCATCTAAAGACCCTTAAAGCGCTCACTCATGTCCAACATGTCTTGTTTTATGGATTATGGATGCTGAAATGCCCTTTACACCCAACAAGGAGCCTCCTGGGATTCTCAGAATCTGCTCCTGTCCAAGTTTAGTAAATAAAAGCCTGAAAAACAGATGTCGCTGCTCAGATAGCTATCAGGAGGAAGGACAGTGGGCCCAGCGGAGCGATCCTGGCCGAGAGAGGTCATGTTCTGTAGTGGGAGAGTAACCGAGCACATCATTGAGTGCTCAACTTGACCCTCGGTGAGTTATTGTGTGGAGGTGGTCTGGTTTGCAGGGAGGCCCTACTCAGATCACTTACATCCCACGCTACCTGCGGTGCTCAGAGCCTGTCCTGAGAGGGCTGTTTGTAGGTGTAACACACTGCTGTTCCTATTACTATCAAGGGAATGCTTCAAAGAGGAAACATTTTAGCTTCAGCTGAAGTAAATTTTTGTGTTTTACTCGTGCTAAATCCATAAAAAATTGAGCTCGGGTACATGAAGCTCTTTGCTTTTCTCCCTGCGCGAAGTGTTCCCATCATTCACTCAGAGCTTACTTAACCAGCAGAGTGGAGATGAAAGCTTGAGCATTCGAGTACCCCAAAGATCCTTTGATGCCCAACCATGAAGTATGTCTTAGAGCTTTTAGCATTCCTGACTCTGGAAATCAGTCAGAAAGATTTTTTTTTGTCTCAGAGAGCAGGAGGTCCTCACGGTGAACGCTTTCCCTGAATTGAATGTATGTTGTTAGACCGTTGAACCGAAATGCACCGAGTCAGGTACGGCGCGGCCGCAGCGCGTCTAATCTGACCATGCTTGTTGCTGCAGATAGCACAACTGCTGGAAGCGAGCCGTTGAACGGGTGAAATAGCTGTTTGTGATAATGTGCAGCAGTTGTACATTGTTTGTTCTAGATACAGTACAAACGTCTCTTTTTCTATTTTGAGCGCAGCTGTCTGTTCGCTGAGTGCCTGTAAGCCAGTTTTACTGCGCTCAGCTTTTTTGTCAACTCTGCGGAGATTTGGGTAATGGCTTCCGCTCAGCTTAAGGAACGGCTCTAAGTGTGCAGACAGACTTCATCTCCTTTCCTCAACAGGCTTTCCTCATCAGAAAGGTCCCAGAGGCCGCTCTCCGCCGCCTGCACGGCCCTCGTGGTCTCAGCTGCTCGGGCTCTGGAGAGCATCAGGCCCACTCAGCTGTCTGTTCCCGTCCTGAGCCCCCCGCCCCGCGCTAACCACCGGCAGTATAACCCCCACTAGGATTGACAGCATCTGTCAGTGTCACTCATTCAGCAGCTTTTTGATGTTTGACCTTTTGAGACGAGAATGTGCCAGAACTGTAAACACCGTTTGTTTTATCATTATTCTCCACTGTTACGCTGCTACAAGGGAATATTACAGCTTAACACAGCTGTAAAGATCCTCTTTCACCACCGTGTGTACGGTCTACGACTTAATGGTGAACATATATCATACACCGGAGTGCATAAGCAGATAAATTACCTGCAGCAGCACTTTTCATTGACCTTTCCTTTCAGATTGGAAATAAGAAACAGGACAGAAGCTTCGTGATGCCGGGGGATAAGATCACGCCTTCACCCTTTTTATTAGAGGCGCTCACTGATCCGCGGGCTCCGTTCCCCTCGCGGGGGAAGTCGTTTGTCAAAGACAGATCCCCTCAGGAGCTCTGCAGGATTTAGGGGTTTCCTCTGCTGTTCATGGGGCACATTTCCCAGAATCACACTCATTCATGATGAGTGAAAGCATCCAGAGGAGAAAAGAGCTGCCTCTCGCCTCCATTCAGCGGCCCAGGCCCCTAATCTCTGCTGGGACGGCCCACAATGAGAAAGGAAGGCCCGGCACTCACATCAAGCACTGGCCTCAGTGATAAAGGCACAATGACAATAGATAACATTTCATGGTATAACATGCGCTGCCTCATCAGCGTATGCTGCAAGAAACTTTTAAAACACTTCAAATGCCTCACGAGTTTTTAAACCACATTCCTTTGTTACACACCAGCAATTACTGTGTTATTGTAATTACCACGTGTGTCACTTTTGGCAGATTTATGAGCCTGGTTTTGAATGGTGCACACTTGTGTTACTTTTCCACTCAAAATATACGACTGACAACATACAGCAACGTATGTTTTGCCAGTAAGTGAGGCTATTTACAAAATAGTGCAGCACAAATATGCACATGGTCCCACACAAAGACACATGGACCAACAAACTGGATTTACAATTGTTCATTCAACCTTTTCTCAACAGTTCCCCCTTTAGTTTCCACTTATGTACCTTTAAAGGAATTCTGCACCTCCAAAGTGATCATTTGTGTGTGAATTCTCACTGTAATCTGCATCTAACAGCAGCATAACTATATCAAAACATCCGTGTACAAACTTCGTGCACTATTTACTTCAATTTATCACGATTTTTCCCAGTTTTTGGATTCATTGTTGACCCTGGAGATAGCAAGAAAAAAGAGACAAAGATCTTTTTACAAACTCAAGGTAACTTAAGGTGATTAGAGGTGAAGAATTCCTTTTAGCTTGTTAAAATCATCTTATTACACTTTCTGCATACACTCTTTATCTGCTTGTTTCAGCTCTTCAGTGAAGCTATATGATGTACAAATGTTTCATGCATCATTTTATACACATTTCCCCCAAATCACCCTGACATATTTGGTATCTTTGCAGAGCTTTGGATCTCTACTAGAATTTTAAACAAAGTTCTGTAGGTTTTTATAACACTTGGCTGCACAAATAGAGTTAGTAATGACCCACGAGGGGGAAGAAAAGCAGCTGGATTTTAACCTTCAAGACACGTTTTATGAGTTTTCCCAGCACATAAAGTTCAGTAATTTCATAATCATTTCCTTCAGAGTTTCCTTAAAAGAGCTGTGTAATTTGGTGCTAATTATTAGGGCTGTTGGTGTAATCATTCTTCACTCATTTTTATATTGCTTTGGGTGCTCGCCCGTATACAGTTCTCACATATTTGCATGTTCAGCTCACCTGCTGTGCACCGACTACAACGCTGTCTTGGTCATGCTTCCAATTACTGTAACTGGAAATAATTAATTGGAGACTGTCTCCATATTTTCCTTGTAATTACTTCCAAATTACAAAGCTCGCTTCCAAGAAACTTTGAGGAAATTATTAGGAATCTACAGACCTTTTTGCATTTAATCATTTAGTTTATCAGAAGTCATTAGTATCACCAAATGTGAATGTGTTTTTTTTTCACATGCTGAATGTGATTCACAGAGATCTTGCATATTATATAGAAATTAGATAACAAAATGTTTGCAAAACTCTGAACTGCTTCTTCATAATGAATTGCTTGCTGCTGCTGACAGTACTGTACATGAATACTGAGCGCCACTTACAGTTCTTTATACCTCGTGTTTTGCTGAGCTCTGCTTGATTTACGCTACATTTTTTGCTTTTTCATCTGTTTTACAAATATAACTTGTACTTTCTTTGATTGACATTGGACCATGATGAGATATGACTATGAATCGATCGTGACAACAGGGAAATCGACTCACCGCCTCATCAGAACATCACAGCAAACACAGAGAAAAAGGTGGAGAAGATAGGCATCAGCTTCAATCCCGACCATATCTCTGAATCAAGTCCAGCTGCTTCATGGATCTTCTCTGTAGAGCGTCCTCGCTGTGAGCTGTGGTGCCTTTTTTCCGTCGAGACTTGGCTGGATCCTGATGTGCCGCACCGTGCCGTTCATCCAGGTGACTCTTCCTCTGTGTGCCCATCCTGCAACCAATGTGACACATAAAATTTATTAATTGGAGACTGTCTCTATATTTTCCTTGTAATTACGACCAAATTTCAAAGCCTGCTTCCAAGAAACTTTCAGGAAACTATTAGGAATTTACAGTCATTAATATCACCATATGTGCATGTTTTTCCCAAATATGCTGAATGTTATTTTCTGAAGATTTTGAGTACTTTATGGAGAAGAGATAACAAAATATGGCCTCCAACTTCACCTCCTTGCAAGCTAGACGCGTCTCCTTCGTCAGTAGAAATAAGAACTGTGACTAAAAGACACAGTGAGAGTATCGACTGATAAGTGTCAACCATTTATTTTTTACTTTAAGGACTTGCTGGTCCTGCCAGACTAGGTGCCTACTTTCCGTTATATTTCTGTGAATGTCGACTTTAATTTAATTGACTCAAGGTGGGTGTTGTATATTTATGACATTACCTCCACCAAGGAGGTCATGTTCTCCTTCGCCTGTATGTATGTCTGTTTGTTTGTTTGTGTACAAAATAACTAAAAAAGTTCTGCACGGATTTGGATAAAATTTTCGGACAACACATGTATTCGTCCAAGGAACAGATGATTAGATTTTGGTGGTGATCGGTGATCCAGAACACCACCTGGAATTTATTTTGAGAATTTATATTATTGCGTCAGTGACCCTACTGCCTTCACTAACTGCCGCCATCTAGTGGATGAAGAGTTTCAATGCCAGTGTTCTCCCAAAATACACGCTTTCAATATAATCCTTCAGTTCATTGCCTCGGTGGAGGTCTGCGCTCTACAACTGCTTTTCTAGATTTTAATTGTATTATTTAGAAAAGTGACTCATTGTGATGTGCCAGTTCTTTCACAATAAATATACTTTGGTAAAAACAACAACTGTGGCCTAAGTTGGCTTCCAGTCGGATGTTGTTTCATCAAGACCCGAATCTACAGAACCTTTTACGTTTAATCATTCAGTTTATCATAAAGATCTAGCA
>CAFUXE010000343.1:11074-21863 GCA_903364295.1 Serranus cabrilla
TTTATCGTTAATATCACCAAACGTGCTTTTTCACAGTGACAGAATGCTGAATGTTATCCCCAAAGATCTAGCATATTATATAGAGGCTAAAAATCAAAATATGTGCAAATCTGTGGCCTCCGCTGACTTCCAGCAGCTGTGGTGACCTTGTTTTTTTACCTCGAGACTTGGCTGGATCCTGGTGTGCTGGACCGTGCAGTTCAACCAGGTGACTCCTCCTCTGTGTGTAGATCTGGCAACCAATGTGACAAATAAAATGCATTGATTGATATATGCTTTGCATTAGTCTGGAATGGAAACAGCAGCCAGGGAAAAGTAAATACTTACAGCAGTGTGTGTTGGCTGCATAATGAGGTGCATTAACAGATTGCCTGGAGGCAGTCTGCAGGATATCAGGCCAGGAAAAACTTCACCCTGTGGCTCCGTGACCTGATCATCACCTGGAGGAACACCAAGGCGCACGCTTCACTCATTTATATTTCACACCTGCTGCAAACACAAACAAGCACATACTAATTTATCCTCTGTGGCTGAACCAGTTCAGTCTGGTGCACCAGATCCGGTGGCCTAGTTTTCCTTTTTTATTCTCTTTTACCAAACAAAGCCAGAGGACGTTTTTTGGTAAATAGCAGTAGCCCTTGGAGTCGGTGCCGCTCTCCTCTTCTGGTGTTGTTGCTAGGAGACAGTGGGTCTAAAAATCTGGCTTCGACTAGGTGCACCTGCTTCACGGGGTCTGGCACATTCAGCGTCTGCACATTCAACACATGGGAGGAAGAAGCCATCTGAGTTGCATGAATCTTGGGGGAGTTTCTCTGCTTTCCGTCCTGCTTCTCGTGATTAGATAATTAAAATCTTGGGGGACAGGTGTGCGTGCAGGTGTTTTCTGCTCCGGTGCCCACACTGTACCCGCACACTGAGAGTTATTCGTGCTCTCCTAAAAAACTACAGAGCGTCCTTCGTCTGTCTTTTTTGCGAGTCAGTAAACACAGCATGGGCCCAAAAGTCAATAAAGGACAAAAGGATTTAAAATCACGCAGCTTATGTGATTTTGAAGTGAAGCAGAGCATCCTCTTTGAAAGCAGTCACACCCACTTAGCAGCTCATCTCCATTAGGTCTGTAAAGATGGAAAAAAGACTCGACTTTTCTGTGTGAAAAATGGGTCAATTGCTTTTATAATTCACTGACATCATGCGGGATGTAAGCTGAGGTGGTAAAAGCACTGCATGTGTGATTATATAACTGGAGGTCCGGCTTTAGGGTAATGCTTTACTGTTGACCAGTCAGCTGGGACCCAACAGCTGCCTGCCGTGACCCTGAGAGCAGCAGGAGGAGCTCCACTGTACACGCCATCAACTCAGCCGGCATACCTTTAATGCCTTCACACCTTTTTATTTGGGAAATACTTCAGAGTAGAAAAATAGACCTCGTTAAAGCTCCTCCCCGTGCATCACGTGAGGATGAAAATAGCGCCTGACTTTCCTTTGGTGCTGCTATGTGTGTCAGCCTCCGTCTGTGTGGCTGCTGGGCTGCACTGTACTGTGCATGTGTCAGACTGGAGCGCCTCCAGCTAGAGTCTGGAAGATGATCAGCTGGGCGCGACAGGCTCAGCGAGGGAACCAAAGCCAACAGCCAATAAACACGTCCGTATCCGCGCGCTGACCCGCTGAGCTGCAGAGTGTTAATTGTGCTGTGGGTCATTAGGCTGAACACAGGCATATTTCAGACCTGGCCTCTTTGCAGGCTTTGACCTTCTGCTGGGCACCCTGGGTAATACGGGGTGTGGGTGCCAGCATCAAACCGACTGGTGTGAGCCGCCAAACCCAAATTATCACTTTCTTCATAAATAATGATGAGAGTAACTGACCTAGTGGCCCTGTTACCACACATCTACTGTACAAACTTCTGGAAGTTTCCTTGCTGGTTTTATATAGAAGAAACCGTTATCACTTTATTTAGGGGGGGTCCTTTAAGAGAAACTTTCTGATATGAACTCCTTTTATGTTCTGTATTTAATCAACTTTTTTGTATATTTATTGTTATTGTTTGTAACTTTTAAGCTGCTCTCTTGGCCTTGGAAATTAGATTACGGATCTCAACCCGGTTAAATATCAGTAAAATTAATGAATAAATAATTTCCATATTTAGTAAGTAGTTGAAAATGATTTTTTTAAAAGTATAGTTTAAATGTTATTCTACCTTGCCATCTGCAAGTGCCTCCATCATTTCAGGTGTTACTTAAATATAAAAATGTTTAATTTCTGATTGATTTATTCCGAGTTTTTGTGATACAGAGCCTTGTTATGCATTCATGTTTTTTTTCCCAATATGTATTTCGGATTTTAGTAACTAAAACACTTAAAATAGTTCAATTAGGAACGTTCAGTCCACTCAAACAAGCAACTTTTCCCCAAAATGACTTAATAATCTTACACCAGGGTCTTTAAAAACCTAAAATCTTGGAATTACTGCATCTCTATACATGTAGTCTTACCAGAAAACCTTTAGAAACAGCCTAACTAGCTGGAAGCTTGACTATATTTATATATATTGAGACATTATTTATAGGCTGTAGTTTTTGTATGTTTTTGTGAACTTTTAAGATAAAACCTAAAGCTTCAGGCCAGTTCAAAAAGGTTTTCTAGCAAGACTACATACATATATATACAAATATAAATCCCAATATGTTAAAATCTCCTCTAAAGCCCTTTATAAATGCTCAATTTTACCCTTTGATGGACCAATCAGCCAGTCTGATTATTCTACCTGCAGCACTCTGTAGATCTGCATTGAACTTCCTTGTTTAAATTCATTAGTAAATAAACTCTGGAAGGCAACACTGTGATTTCCCCCTAAAAAAATAGGTCACAGCAGTGTTCCTGATCACGCCATGAGCCATCGGGACACGACGTCCTCCGGGTGGACAGAACAGCTGATGACCTGAGATGGTGCATTTAGGTGAACCAGGCTTGGTGCTACGATCACCAATAGCTGCCTACAAACTTGATTTAATTTACTTTTTTTCGTGGTTAACCTGTGGTTAACCCCGCTGCAGATACAAAAAGCATGACTGACATTTATACTCAATGGGTATTTACTAAATTCCCACATAGAAAAAGCCATGATACATCAAGTATATTTGATATATTACCCAAAGTATAACATATTAATCCAACTAGTCGGTATGATTTGCAGCAGAAGTTCTCTCTCTCTAAGTATTTCTCACAGTAATGTGAACAGTTACTTCCTTCTGCACACTTTTCCCTCACTTAAAACCCATTTTCGGGAACATTTCAGCACCTTTTCCGACGAGCTCGACCTCACCTCAGCACGAGCACAAACACGACTATCAGCTCCGACTTTCAGTCCTCGGTCTGTGTATTCTACACGGTGTCTGTGTGTGTTTAGCCGCCCTCTCTGATGGGAGCACTTGTCTGTGTTTGTTTTTCTCAGTCACCCATCAGCTGGTATGTTCAGCGGAGAAACATTTGTTTGTGTTCATGGCTCTTTTTTTTTTCTTCTTTGTGCCCAATTAAGATTTACACTCCGTCGTCTCACTGCTGCACCGAAGATCTTTTTGTGTTGGGAGGATTTAGCAGCAGGACAACAATAACACACTTAGTCATCAGCACAAATGTCCATACAAACCCAAACACTTTGACAGGGATGGTTCAGATATTCTGAAGTGAGGTTAAATGAGATACTTATCCATCAGTGTTTTTACTACAGTAGATGGAGAAGTTTGGGGAAGCAATGTACAGATGTGGACGGTGGCAGCAGCAAAACACGCCCTTTCTGACAGGGAACTGAAGCCATCCCATGCTTTCTTTAAAGCCACCAGACTCCATTGACAAAAACAGTCATTTTACCTTGCAGATCATTGTAGTTGTTGGTCTACTGCTGCCTTGATTGGTTAGTTTGGTGTTTAAATTATTGTGGGTTAGTTTACATTCACCAAAGTGACAAAACAACACAAACAAACTAAGTGATCTGAAGATATATATCAGCTTTGAGCTCTTTAAAGACTAACACCAAAATTCTTTTATAAATGCAAAAGTTTTCTCGTCACTTGAGGTGGTTTTTGAAAAATAGTTAATGCGCTAAACAGGAGATAGAAACTATTTTTACGGATACGTTTTGGAGTAGCAAACATTTAACTAACATGATAAGTTCTTTTTGTTCTTCCAGAAAACCAAAAAGAAGAAGAAAAAGCTGTTTCTGCCTTCATCGTCTTCTCGTGGGTGGCCAATGTTGTCCAATTAACCTGCTTTTTGTTGTAGTTTTTTTCTCTCTTGTGCAATCTCTTCTTCTTCTTCTGTTTACTGACAGATAAGCCTACACTGCCATCTGTTGACCAAAGTACGTTTATGCAGCTTTGTTTATTTGCTCTAAACCAGCTGAAGGAAACGTCCCTGATTCGCATTTTCTAGTGCAACATTTAAAAATTTACTTTGACTTTAAAGGAAAACATGGCTATTAAAACTGTTCTGTGTGGTTAAATTACTGTTTTTATCAATGGAGTCTGGTGGCTTTAAAGGAAACACAGATAACGGCTTCAGATCCCTGTCTGACGGCAAGAAAAAGAGATGAAATTATTGTAAATATAGTGCATCTTTAAACTGATATTATTAGCTGCTGCCCCATCCACAGCAGTACATTACTCAGCTTTAATGTCAAACTGGAACAGCAGGTAACACACATCAAACAGCCCCACTTCAATAAATCCAAACTATCCCTTTAACACCTGAACCTACAGTCTGATAAATCACTTTTACGATTATCCAATTTTTTTTACAGTATGTACAAAGCTTCACAATTACTGTCACATCACATCTCACACGCTATCAGAAATCTCCGCAGGGATTCAGAGGGATCCCCCTTTTTTTACAAGAAAAAAAGTAGATTGGGGGCAAAGGAGGAGGAAAAAGGTTCACTTTATGACCCTTTTACCTCGCAGAGAACTCACCTCTCGAAGCCATCACGGTGATTTATGAGCCCACTCAGGTCAATGGGCAGCTCCATTTAAGAAGCTCAGCGAAGCAGACGAGCAGAAAGTACAGTAAGACTTCAGGGAGGCCGGGAATCATCCGCTCGGCTCGTTTGATGTGTCTGTCTGGGGCTGCAGAAGATGAGACTCGGGGTGAGCATTTGATGGCTGGTGCTGCCCGCTGGCCATTCATTTTTTCCAGTTTTTGGGAACAACAACCCGGTGCCCGGTTGGGGGTCTTTTTTTGTTAATGTTTATTTGCTCAGTGAGGCTAAAGGGGCGCAGCGGAAAGTAAACTAAAAGACAGATACAAGCCTGGAGCTTCAGACCTATTTCATCCACCTCTCCCCAAGTTACTGCGTCTAATCCAGCCATCCCCCGGAGGACGGAGCCGCACATGGAAACAGACTATCACAGCCTGGAAAAATCATATATGATATATCTTATCTCTAAAAGGCATTTTGCACTGGTTTTATAATCAGTTACAAGCAATAGTCTTCTTACATCGTCTTGTAAACCTGTGTATAATATGAGATAAAGCTTCACTATCCTAAAAGAAAATCTTAAGAATTACAAAGAAATATAAAGTCTGTTGAGAAATCTGTCCAGCAGCTCAAGTTTAACCACATAAATGTTGGAATTAAAGTCATAAAATGCAATTAAATAATGGGTATAACCTATCAAATCTATATTAACAGCTCACTTTAGTCCTGTTTTCTCTCTGGCTCATTACATTACATACATACTTAAGCACTTCTTGTGAATGAAAGCATTCAGTTGCGTAAAATACTGCTACCATTGCTCCCAATACAAATTTATTCAGCAGTGGTGGGAGACGTTTTTTTAAGTAAAAGTACTAATACCACACTGCAGAATTACTGCACTACAAGTAAAAAATCCTGCATTCAGACGTTACTTCAGTAAAACCACCGGCTCCAACAACAAACCAAGGAAATCTAAATGCATTTGTTCTGATTAGGGGCCTCAGTGACTGAGCCCTGATGGTGTTTCTAACCTCTCCCTCTTCAGATGAACCGTCACGGAGAGGAGGGCGAGATTACTGTCCGTGTGGAACGAGACTTCTTGCTAAAAGCACAGAGAAGGCCACAGATTCAGCCTCCAGAGAGTCACCAAAACTGCTAAAACTGGTTCTGGGTCTCTGACCTTGTTGAACATGTACGAAAAGCTTTCAAAAACGAACCCTTACTTGCTCTGATCTTTTGTGAAACCACAGCTGCGACACTGAAGGTGTAAATATGAATGACTCCACTCTGAGTCCAGATATTAAGAAGCCTTTAATATCAACATTTTCTGCTCAGCTTTTAAATTAAAAAGTTGTCGAGCAAAGACTCAGGATCATATATAAGTGGGAGAAAGTCTGTGGTGAGGCCTGAAGCTGAAGCTCTTATATCATGTTGGGGGCGGATTTATGCTATGGAAGCTCCAGTGCGTCATGCAGCATAATTTTAGACAAAAAATCCTGGCCACAGATGCGTGAAAAATACAGTTTTTTGGCTTAACAAAATCCAGTCAAATATATATTTTTCAAGATTTTTTTTAACATGTTTTCAGCTATTATTTTGCAACTTGTTCAATACATTTTCATGCAAATCTCTGATTTTACCCGAACTTTAAGACTTTTTTCCATGTATATCTGCTCCAGATCTCTCTCTAATAAGCTCTATTTCTGGATATTTGTCGTTGAACTGACCCTTTTAAAACACCACACAATAACACAAACAAACTAACAGATCAAGGCAGCGATTGACCAGCAGCTCCTGTATTCTGCACGGTAAAATCTGTGTTTTTGTCAATGGAGTCTGGTGGCTTTGAAGGAGCATATTGTCCTGTTTCCACCAACATATTTCTTTGCACATTTTAAAGATTTGCATGAGAAAAGCTTGATGGAAACAGGAAACCTTTGAAAATGTGCATTTGCTATGTGATGAACCAGTTAATCTCCATCACCACATCGATGCATTTTAAACACTAAAGTATCTTCTGTTAAATGACACCAGGAGGATAAAATGTTCGGCGAAAGCAGCTGCGGTGGGTTTAAAGTGTTGAAATTCAGTTTATGTCCAAGAAGAAATTCCACTTGACATTTTCATTCATGGTTTGAACCTCTGGGGTGATTCTCGGTAAATGACAGATCAGCAATGTCAAAAGACAGCGAGTGCGTCTCTTTGTTGTCTGAGAGACACTGAGGAGGCTTGTTGTCGAGTGCCACTCCCACATCTTCTGCTCCCACTGTGGCACGAGCCTTTTAACCTTGACTTCTTCTGCACTAAACAGTATTTCCATCAGACGGCGCGGAGGACCCTGGTGGTTTGCATTGATGTCGCAATCAATCTCCTTCTGCCAGCCATCAGGGACCTTTCTCAGGAATCAAACGCCGAGCAGCTACCTTGAATCCCATCGCGCTGAGAGCCTCATTCAGTTTGAACATCACATTTTGTATTCACAAATTGTCTGCGTTTGTTTTATTCTGCCGGGGAGACAAAAGGGAGCTGCAGGAAGCATGACGAGTGAGATGAAGTTTGGAAAATCGCTGGTAAACATTGTGGTGGTCTTTTAAAAATGAGCAGACACAAATTGTGGGTGAGATTCTTTGGCTTTTAGATGGAAAATTGTTTAAAAAACAGCTTAAAAAACACGTTTGTGCTAAAATTAGATGTGCAATACATTTTTAACATTATATTAATATAAGGCGAGATTATTTTACTCACATAGCACATTTTATACTCAATAGTTTTTTTATTTTTAATCATGCAGAATAATTAAGGACACCAATAATGTCAAAATAAAACCAAAATCCTTCTTGTCCTTTGGTATATAAATGTGAAATTATAAAATAAGAGTCCCTGGAATAAATAAAAACATTTATTTATATGTATGTTTTGCCTCATTTATTTATCTCAGAAGCCAAATTTTTATATTTTTAATGGACATTTTTATTTGCTCTCATATTAATTTATTTAATATTGACTTAAATCTCTTTCTATGCTCAGGAAAGTAAATCTGTGATCAAATATTCTAAAAGGTTCATTTACAAGCTTTTTTTCATCTTCAGCTATTTCTTTGTACAAAAAATTTGGAAAAAAATGTATTTCTCTACGTCAAATAGCATCTCTTTACTCTTGCTTTTTTGCAATGACAAAACTATTTTAGTGCATGGAAATATTGAGGGTTTGGCAAATAAACTGTTGTATGTTTAGGGTAAGAATAACTGAAATTCTTCCTCATGACACAGGGTTGTATATCGACTGTTTGTCGTTGACCTTTGACCTGTTTTTCGATGCTGTGGCCGGTTCAGTTCAGGTGTTCACAGACCGCTGATGTTTCTGCTTTCAGTTCAGTCTCTAAACATAAATTTACTCTTTTTTTTTTCTAACGATCTGAATAATAACACCGTGTTATTGTGCTGGTTTAAAGAAATTAAAGATCGCTGTCATGCTACTTAAAGTAAGTGGATCTGTTCCTGAAACAGTTTGTTCCTGGTGGCTCCTGGATGACTTCAACCTTTCCAGTAAAGATAAATACATTCTTGATTACCGTGGTCTATATGGAGAACATCTCAGGTTGCTCTTTCCTAGCAGGGTATGATATGGCAGCACATTCCCCTTTGAGGTTTGGCTCCGGTGCCAGAAAGCACGGACTCGTTCAACCGGAGCCTCGTATTTAGGATTCACTGATCATCTGCTCACCTGCCAACCAGATCCTCATTCCTCAGGTTCCTCGGAGGTCGGTTCCTGGATCCTATGGAGGTCACTGAGTCAGAGCCGAATGTGGAGGTGGGAATCTGCCACATGATCTTAGTCTGATGTTGTGGTGCCATCGACAGGAGGAGGAAGAGCGGCTCCGAACTCTCCACCTGTTGGAGCACATTTACACACAGTTCAGACAGAAAAACTGACTCTGAGCAACATTTTTATGAGACATTATGAGAGTCCAGTGAAATATAAGGTGGATTTCCAAACTGTGCCTCTGCTGAGAAAGAAAGAAATGATTTAAATCTGTGTTAATGAGAGGAGTCGGGCTTTGGATTCATTAGCTACAGCTATTAGCTGGTTAATTAAAAAGGCTAATTTAGCTAATCAGCCAACGTAAAGGCCTAAATGTTCTGTCTTAATACACGGTGAGCAGATCATGTGCATCCGTGTGGAAACGATCAATTTCTCTGACAGAAGCAACACAGACATTAACCACAGACTCGCTGGCTGGAAGTGAGAAGCTGCTTTTGTCAACCTTTCTCTGAAATCAATGAATCTATTGTTTCAAACATTTCAAAGGGTTTCCAGAGGAAAACCTCCGCGATCACTGTGAGCTGCTATAGCAACAGTAAATAATGGGCACAGGGGTTGGAAGAAAGATCAAATCTGAAGATTTTGTGGATGTTTTTTGTAAGATGTGAAGTTTCCTACAACATAAACGTCTGCCCTGAACACCAAACGCCATTATCTCATCTTGTTTTCTGAGGAAAACTGAACTTCTGTCAGTAGTTTTTGCAATCTAGTTTCCAATTTTCTTGTGTTTCATAGATTTTCTGTGTTGTCCTGATTGACGTGATAACCGTTGTGTTGAAATAGGTCCACTGGTGCAGCAAAAAACAGAAAGAACCAGAGGCAGACAGCTTAATCTATAAGCTCCACTTCCCTTCTTATCCTCCATGTTCCTCTTTAATTAGATGCAGGAACATAAAGAAACTACGATCTGACCTCAGAGGACGTTGGCCAGATGTTGGGATGTTGGGACCACCGGCGTACAGACCGGTGACACCAGGAGGACGCTCTGTACTGAAGCCAATTATCCCAGCAGGAAATGAAAGGCTCGTAATATTAGTCTAATGTAGCAGAATACAAGCACAACAGCTTCTCTCCACATCACTGCTGCACCATGCAAACATCAAACTGAGAGTCATTTTCTGCTTGATTGTCGGGAGCAGAAATTGCTTTTAAATGTGTGACGTTAGTTTACCGTCATCTTACAAACTTGAAGAATATTTTAAAACTTGCTTGACGTTTTGGTAAAATGTCAGCCACCAATAGATTTGTTTGTACAGAAAGCCTGCTTTATAAATGTGGAAGTTAAAAGAAGTGGCTATTAACCGGACAGTAAACTGACAAGTTGCATTGTGGGAAATGTAGGACATAGTAGTTTAGAAACTTACAAGCTCACACTAAGGACTTAGAGTCAGGATATCTGTGCAGAGGTCGCAAAAGCAGCTTGTCATTTATATAGAATAAATTGGTTTCTCCCAATAAATCATGATAAATACTCGCCTATTAATGATAAAATTGATTTAAAAAAAAAAAACATTAGGGTAAAAAGTGAGGGTGTGATTGTGCTCAGCACAGTTGAGTTCTGTCCTGTTTCAAATGTTGATATAAACTTTATATCAAATATAATGAAAAAACAAGTTTCAAGTCCATGTATTTTCCTATTTTTCAAATCATAACTTAATTTATGTAAATCAATTACTTTGTAAACTTATGCTGTGTTAACACTGAACTGATTTTCCACCGGTGAGAGTGAGAAGTGCTGGTGTATATCGCCAATCATGGCTGAAATAAACACTACTTCCTGTAATTAGATCACTATATTGAGACCAAAAGTGTGCAGAAATAACTACATCGTGGTGCCAATATTTAAAAAGTCTAAATTCATTCTTTGTCAGGTTTATTCTGCAAGATGACAAGCAAACAACTTTAAAAATGTCTGTTTTCTGAATGGAGTCTGGTCTAGCTTTGAAGGAGAATCTGAGTGCTGATAGGGTCTTGTGACACAGAAGTTAATAAAAAAAA
>CAFUXE010000343.1:26328-68940 GCA_903364295.1 Serranus cabrilla
ATGCACACCCTCTCTCTCTCTCTCTCTCTCTCTCTCTCTCTCTCTTTCACTCACTCACATACATACACACACACACACAGCTGAGATTTATGAAGCTGTTTTCGTGGAATGTGGAGCTGGCTCAACAATTCCTCACACAACTCACATTGCAACTTAAAAAAGACACAAAAGTGCCAAGGGGCCAAAACTCAATGTGTGTCATATGTTCGGCACAGGTCAAGTAGAGTCAAAGGCCAGTAAAAAGGGTAAACAGGGTGGTACACGTGTGTTAGAGCGCAGAACAACACGAGTAATGAGTACTAATCACACCTATAAACATCCATTACGACAGTACATCTCATTAAAGCACATTAAACCTCTTGAACCTGCATTTAAATTACAGTACACAGTAACAGAGTAAGAGAAAAGCTGTATGGTGATGATACAACATATTTGGGCCACTGTTTGGTTACAGTAACACACTGTTTTCCTGTCATGGAGGTCAGAAACAGTTGGTCACCCGCATGCGGTTGCAGGTATTATTTCACAACACTAGTCTCCTGCAGGATGTGTCACACGTAGCTGGACCGTCAGTTTTGTGCGGACAGGACGCTGCCCTGATATACACGGGCAGCTGCACTTTCATGACATTGATGGTAAGTGAATCCGACTGCTGGAGTGACATGTATCATAAGAAACATGATACATATGCACCATTTGTTGGATTTAGGCCATTTAAGGCTGGAAATATTTTGATATTTCTGTCCAACTCAGATTTCGGTCTTGAACTCCACACCAGGGGTTGGTGCTTCGGTCCAGTGGGGGTCAGGATGGTGTGGGAGTGATGGTCCCAGCGCGTCCCGTCCCCCGGCCCCTCTCCTGCAGCGAGGCCCTGCTTGCTGACAGCGGAATGACATCACCAGGGGGGCCCTTTGTCCCCCTTTTTGGGAGCGTTGAAATTTTGCACACAAAGGCTGCGCGGCGCTCCTATCTGCAGATCTGAGTGGACGCAGCACTTTTGAAAATCCCTAACAAGATTAAACCATAGCGCAATCAGCTGTCAGTCCGCACACACTAGCTGCTTCTCAGAACTCACATAGGATCTAAGCCCTGCTGTTTAAACTGAACACGCAAGGGCCACAGACACAACTACAGAGGGTCACAGGGAAGAATATACCGATCCACAAAGCCAGAACAGTTACTATAGAAGCCATATAATGAGAGAAATGGTTTGAAGATTCAAGCTGGCTGGCAAACAGTTTATCAGAGAGCTGATGAAGAAACTGCTGCAGAATCGACATAAGGCCTAAAAAGTGTAACAAGGAAACAGTATCGTGTTCTCAGCTGCTCGGGGTAATGTGTCTCTATTATCCTGTTAGTAGTATATATAGTATATTAAAACAAAATTCCTCTACAATTTAACACACTTAAATATGTGATTTAACTAGCAGCTTAATCACATCAAATCACATTCAGCTGCACTTGAGTCAACCTGCTACTCTGCTAAGCTAGTTACTGTTACCTAATGCCTTAATTGGTTATGTGAAATAATAACAAAAAATAAGAATAGTATCAATAACAAATGAATCCAATTACATTTTAAAGCATTTGATGTAAAGGTATCTGAATCAAACCAAAGCTTGAGAGTTAAAAAAAAGACACCATTTAGAAACTGCTACTCTGCCAAGCTAGTTACCGTTAGCAATAGTTTGAATATAGCTAACTACTTTCTCACTTAGGCTTTTTATGATTAACAAACTGATCGAACTAGATTGATTTCAATAACAGATTAATCAGTTTAAAAAAGTGATTTGAAGGTTATGTAAAGGATGTGGGCACCGACAGGAACTTCATGGTGCATTCAGGCACGTAAACCCAAGATTTTGTTGTAAATACTCATCTGTTAAAAAGACAAAAGCCCAGTCGAATTGTGGCTTTGGAGAATTTTGACATCCCTAAAAGTTGTTTTTGTGCTGAGTTACTTTTCTCATGATGAAAACGCATAAAAACGTGAGCACACCTGAAAGTCCAAGAGTGGAGGTTTAAAATACGGTCACCCTAAGTTTATTATAACTTCTGTGATCCTCCTTTTGGTCTCAGGAATTAAAAGTATGCTTTTAAGTATCTGCTCTTGTGTTGTGTCTGTACAGTCTCGGGCCTGCAGGCCATATAGATGCATATCCATCCTGTTACATCATTGTGCCCTTGAGAGCCGCTGACTAACCGTAAATCAAGGCCATACAAGAGGCTTCTTTCATCCTCTTTAATTTCAAAGAAATGTCTTTCCTGTGCTGGTACACTTCACCCTTGTGCTCATCTTCAGAAACAGATGAGTGGCTGTTGTTGCTGCTGTTGTCCAGATGTACCTACAGTATCTCAACATTTTTTTCCTGAATAAAACATAACTCAAAAGGGGGACACGTGATGTGAATAAATTCCAGCGTTCGTTGTCTGTGTAACAGCATATGTCAGGATTTCACAGCTTGTGTCAGATTTCCTTCTTGTGCAGTTGCTACGCGAGACTCTCCCTGGAATAACACATTGTCATTTTGTCAGGATGCAAACAGCTATTAACTGTGAATCTGCGCCTGCATGATACAGCTCATGTTGTCTCATCATGTGAATCTCAATTTCTCTGCCTTCGTACGCCACATGTCAGGTGCAACTTTCAGCAGCAGACCTAAATATAGAACCGGGACAATGTAAACCTCCTGGAGCCCGGACAGGGATTTAAACTGCTACCTAAACAATTATCTGGTGCCAAGGAACAGCTGATAAAAACATCTTAATGTGAATTTTAACCTTAAACTTTTAGATCTGATTTTTACCGAGCCTCCTCTGGGCTGTTTTTAATTGAAAGAGTCTTCCTCGAAAGAGTTTTAAATGAGCGCCTTCAACAATGGGAAGCTGATTACCTCAATTGCTGTTCAATGCTCATTTGTTTCCAGGCGACTTGCTTTGTGTTTGTGTGCTCTGACCGTAAACACTGAACATCTGATGACATGTGCATGCATATATTACCGATATCATGGCATCGGAGGTAATAAGACGAGCGCCGGGACACTTGAGATGATTTGCGTTAAGGATGTCATGAGATGATGTCTGGGGTGATTTAATGTGAATCGAAACCTAATGAGCATTTTATTGCACTTAATTTGAGACGATGTATATTTAAATAACATGTCTGTTGTGGGCTAAAAACTGCAGGGTTCCTACACCTTTTATAAAATATCTTTTCAAGCCTTTTCAAGGTGCATTTTCAAGCTTTTGCAGCTTTGGTAAATTACACTTGCATATACAGTACATTGTATATACAACATGCTGAATGTTCCCATTAAATTAGACGATTTGGGGCTATAAATAACCAAAATTTGCTCCTATCTATCCTAAAATTAAATCAATTTCATGGACTTTCTTCATATTTTAAAAGTGAAAAACTTCTTGGGTCTCTTGCAGAAATGAGAAAACTTCATTCCAAATCCCATTGTCCTGTGTAATGATGTGATTAAACTAAAAATGCAGCTATGAAAAAGAGCCTTTTGATTTAGATGAGGACAGACGATTTGGTTCAACTCAAAATCGTAAAAGTTAATTCTCTCTCATAGCAACTGTGATGACTTTATAATACAGGAAGTAAACCTCACAAACCTGCTGGGTTTTTTCAGAAAGACTGATGAAAGAAATGCAAAGTGAGGAATTTCAATTAGTTACAGAAGCTAGCGGAACAGAGGCGAGGTCGCTTAATTAAACGATCAATTAAATTAGTTAAAATTTGAACAATGGGTCTCAAGGAATGGAGATGAGCTGACATGAAGACCTTAATGAGGCCGCCAAAACAATGGGAACACAAATAGGTCAGTTTTCCTTAATGAAGATAAAGAGCTGCCTTTATTAGTGAGGGCACTTTCAACGCAGACAAAAGGGCGTCACTTGGCATTTAACTTGTACATTCAAGTGGTGCTACATGAGGCATTTTGAGTCTTAACACCAGTCTTTTTGATAATTGAGCTCCAGTGGTTTGGAAATCAACTACAGATTGAGATCTTCAACATTGTTGGCATGTGCGTTTATGACAGAGGAAGTTTCTGAGGTAAAATCACTTCTACTCATTAAAGGAAAGAAAAAGCTTCCGGCTGCAGAGTCTCTATAGTCAGGGGTTTAACCTCTGGAGTCTGGAGGTTAACACCACAGCTGCAGGATCTAATCAGAGTCTTTGCATAATTAAAAAGAAAATGAACGTGGAACAATTTAAGGATACTTTGCAGATAAGTACTCCTTTCATTTATGCTTTTTTTTTCTTTAGGCCGATGTGGTTAAAAGCTGCAAAGACTGTGACATGCAAAGAAAATGTTCCCGGTTGTGTTTCATAACTCGTGTCACTGCTGCTACATTAAACATTCAAGTGACAACAAAACTGATGAATGCACATCTGTCAAATCACTGCAAACAAGAAATCAAAGGCCTATCAAAGTATGGGTGACCTCCCCACCCCGCTGACCCCGACACAGCCGTCTGCAGATTCAGCCCGCGGAGGGTCAGACTGGTGTCAAGCCCTGCGGTTCAAAGGTGACAATAAGACCAGTGCCGTCCTGGAAATTAGACCAAACCAATTGTCCATCAGTCCACTTTAATTACAGGCGAATCAAAAGCGAGTCTAGTTTACCCGTTCCAGGGCCATGACACCAGGCATGGGCGGGGGCCGGGGGTTATTACGGATGGAAAATTAAATTATGTATGCTGCAGTGCACTGGACACAAAAGCAAATTCCCAATTTAATTAACAAACAAAGACCCTTAAACAAGAAGCAGGCACTGTAGTGGGCTTACAACAAATACAGTGCAATCTTTTGGAAAACAGACTTTTCCGAAAGAGGCCTGTTTGTGTAGCATGTTGCATTTCCAGAAAAATTGAATATATTTGATTAATTTATCCTGAAAGTGGATCAATCTACCAATATTTCACCCTATAATTTAAGTCTCAGTTCCTCCTTCTGCAACATACTCACTGTAGTATATTGTAAACTCAACTTTCATCTATTTTCAGATAAACCTTTTTTTATCTGAAAAGATTTACGTCGCAGTTTATGTCGATCCACACAGCTTCAACGTGAGCCGTGTTTATCATTCCTGCCCGTCCCCGAGGTGAAACCTGACCCTGGTTAAATTGCTCGTTGCCCGGGCTAAATCCCTGCGCCTATGTGGGAATTGTGATTAGCATATTTACATTAGCATATTAGCATTCTTGCTGCTAGTTAACAGTCTAGGCGATCCCACCCCTCCCTCGCTCGCTCGCTCCGGCTGCAGTCTGTTTAACTCAGTCAGCAGCGGGGATCTCCATCTACAGACAGCGAGCGCTCCCTTGGTGAAAGGTTTAGTGCGCCTCCTTTGATCAGATAAATCCTTATGCCAATGGATGCACCACGCCTTCCTGCATTTTTATCCACCTCTGGAAGATAAACCCACTGATCTATAGTCCTGCTAACCCAGGATATAAAATCTAGAAATGCTCTGGCATCTTAGCATCTCCTTAAATCTGTGCAGGAGAGGCAAAAACCTGAAGCACCTCAAAGATGGCACAAGTGCACTTCAGTGTGTAGAGCCGCTTCTCTTGAAAGTGCCACCAGACGGAGGACTATAGAAGTGTGCAGAAGTGGCTTGGACATGTATGGAGCTTGTGCTCGGTTGTTTTGTTGACCCTGATCCTGAAGTATGCTGTAAATGTGTTGTGCTGCTGGCCGCATTCCTTATCTCTGCTCAAAGTTTGCCGCCCAAGGTTTGAGACACGAGCTGCTCTGGAAAACTGCTATAGAATATCATCCTGCAAGCAATTCCTCTCGGTGTGGAATGCCTATTTTTGGCTGGACTGCTGCATTTTTCTGCATGAAAAAAAGGAAAAAGTCGAACCCTCCTGACAGCGCTGCTGAGCGGTCCCAGCCAGCTGTGAAGTGTTGCTTTTAAGGACTCTTACTGTAAAACATGTGGCTGCCTTCCTTAAATCAATCTATTTGTGGCTACATGATTATAGTCTAGACATGCTTCTGCTTTTTAACATGAATCTGGAGTTACATCTGAATCTACAGATAACATACACAGACTCGGAGCAGTAAAAACAAGAGTCTGGTGCCTTGTCAGTCAGAGGAGGGGAAAACCCAGAAATCAGAGGCTGTTTGTTCATGTTATGATTGATTTTGACTAAAAGAGCTGCAGGATTAAAGGGATAGTTTGATATTTTGGGATGTATGCTCATTCAATGTCTTGCCAAGAGTTAGTGAGAAGCTTGATTCTCTCATATCTGTAAACCACAGCCATCAGCAATTAGCTTAGCTTAGCTTAAAGACTGGAAACATTTGTGTCCAGGAATATTAAAGTCTACATAACACTGCGTTTAGGGGCAATAATCAAATAGATGTTGTTTGTTAAATTTGGAGAAAGAAACTCTTGAAGTCACCACTTCCTGGTTGCTAGGTAACCAGCTGAAACTCTACTGTAAGGTGCTGCCTCTTAGCCAGGTTTTCCTAGTGGTCACTCACAGTATTGCAGCTAAAAACTGCAGTCCAAAAACCCTTTTTAATAAACTGTTATGAATTTTTGATCCATGAAGGTGTTACATTTGTCAACTTTCCGCTTTCATTTCATTTTAGAAGAATGAGAGATAACATAAAATAACACTTAAACTAACTCGCCCACATTCGCTCAATGGCATTTAATCGTAAGCAGGAGAAACTGTTTTTTTTAGTCAGAAGTTATTACAAACCTTGTGTTTGGTGCGTACCTTTAAATCCGTTATCAGAACACGTCACTCCTAGGTCAGACACGATTGTGCACGCACATCGGTTGCAGAAGGAACTAGAAGAAGCTGTAAATACAAGAGAAAACTTTAATCACAGGAAGACATATGTTGTGCAGTAATATAATTTTTATACATTTACATATGCATTTTTATACTTGCCTATCCCCGAGTGATAATTTGTTATAATACTGAGACAGCAGCAACAGTAACATAAAGAAATAGTGCAAAAGTTGTCTTTCTTTGCTTGCTAGTTTTCTTCTTGATTTTCTTCGCACTTTGCCAATGTCTGTATACGTGTGTGTTGTATTGTCTTTGTGCCCAAAAACATTAACAATTCCAGTAGAAAGCAATTGTAAATCACTCAACCAGGACAATCTAATATAACTGAGTTTTTTCACTGAATAGTACTTGATTTTTTTGTTGTTTATCATTTGATCTAGATTTAACTAGATCCGCAGACTAAAGGAAAGTTAAAGTGAACCTCACGGCCAAAACAAAAGGTGAGTTTTCAGGTTGTTAAGCATGAAGCCAATTTAAAAGTGTGTTTCTTTAGAAAAGAAAAAGAAAAAGAAAGTTTCACCTCACTGTGACAAAATATTCCCAGGGTGGCAAGTCGTGCCTGAGTCTAGGAGTGAGAGAAAAGGAGAAAAATCCAGGCTGGAAAAGCTTTATTTTTGACATCACAGCTGCAGGATCAGGTCCAAGTGAAGGATGAGGGAGGTGGAGGGAGGGATGTGAAGTTTTTTTAAGGAAGAAAATGAGTTTTCAATTCACAGTGGAGGACGAGAGGCAACACTGGAAAAACTTGTTTAATGAAAATGTATATATTTAACATTACTCAGACACACAAAGGAGTCTGTTATCTTATCGTTATGCAAAAGATCAGAACATGTCATCATTAGATCTTGATTCTGGGCTTTCACGAGAGATATTACACTCATTAAAAACACATGTTTAATGGCGAGCAATTACATCTGAGGAATAATAAATCTGTCCGTATGAGGAGGTTGAACGTACACTGTAAGTTCACTTAATGCTCTAAAGGATAAACGAGCAGCACATGTTGGTGCTATAATCTTAATGTAGACGCTAAATAAATCTGCTTCAACAGGGATTATGTTTAATTTATCGAGGTGTGTTTTAGATATTGTGTGTTCTGACTCGTACTGTAGGTTCATGCTTCATATTAGTGTTGACAGAGAGTAATGAATGAAGGATCATTACCATCACTGATCCCTTTTAGCCTTTAGACGACGTTGAATCGCTAATGCCAATCAGAAGCATATCCATTATGGTGAACACTGTGCAGCCATGAACTGTGTGATCACATCCTCTCAATGTAAAAGGGAAAGTCCATCAATCAAAGTGTCCTTTAGGGGCGCCATGAAAGGCTTGACGTTACGCAAACAGTAATTTGACTCGTCCTACCTCTAAAGGGGGCCTGGCAGTGTCACGTTGTTCCCCTGGCGCTGAGGTTCACAGCGGGGGTCTATACGGGCCCGACCAGGATTCCTGCATCAATCTGGAAGTGTCTCCTCGTTCGGGGAAGAGAGGCCTAATGGGAGAAAATGTACCACCTCATCACCACCTCCCAGGGCTGCCATAATGGAGCATCCATGGTCATTAATGGAGCGTACCTCCCACCTCAAGAGTCTCTATTCAGTCTCTGTCATCATTCACGGCCATCACTTCCTCAGAATTTAATGGCTTTGGAGGTCCCTTTTATCCCATTGTCTCTACGCCTCTGTGTCCCTTCCCCATTTAGGAGCCCAAACTAGAGGACGGGCCTGTTAGTCGGGCGTTGGGGCTGACCTCTGCACCCCTTCACTGGAGACTCCTTCAGCTTTGTTTTGGGCCTCTGTCCCCCTTGCCAAGGCAAATCAGACCCCAGGCGGGTCATGGAGAGAGGGAGCCACTGGGGGTCTCATTGTCTTCCCATTCACATCACAGACAAGTGGCCCGGAGTGGACATCAGACGCTCCCTATAGCCACACACACTGAAGGGACAATGTCCACACAAAGTGACAGCTCCTATTGGGAGAGGAATGCATGTGAATCGAGAAGGTTCAAAGAAGCACGCCAGCAAACCAACGACATGGGAATATTTGATTGCCAAGCGCTATTTCTCCCTCTTCTATCATCTTCCTGCAACAATGAGGAAGATTACAGTCAAGACGATTTATTGCAATGTAAAGTTCATCATATAGCATTCTTAATGCATTAGGAAGGTGCTCCTATGAAGCCACCTGCTGCATTCAAAAGTGCCTGAGGAGGAAATCAGGAGATCCACCAGGACTGACCATCACAAGCTGATTCTCCGTTTTGTGCTTTAGGGGGCAGGAGAGAACCGGAGGAGAGGAAAGATTGGCTGGACCGCACAGGCAGGGCCGTGGGGTCAGAGCGAGCCTGCGGCTGGGGGGTAAGATTAGGAGGCAGCTGAGAGAGGGCACGCGGCCATCCTCCAGTACACATTCCCGCCATGGCCCGAGGCCAGGAGCTGCGGATTAATACGGACTACAGAGAAGAGATGGCGTTGGCAAGTCACCGGCAATCATTCCCATGCATTTTCTGATGACAATGTGCATTTGAATACATGCAAATCAGGGTGCAAGGATTAATTTAGGGGACTGTGACGAAACTCATGCCTCGCTCATTTAATCACAGATTCATTCAATTACCCTCTTGGACACTTGGCAGGCTCTGCAGATCCATATAAAGTTCGGGGTACGGTGCCTTTGTGTGCGCTCTAATTTACTGATTTTCCTCCGTTGGCTCCTTTCACAGTGCGTCACTGCAGCATATTCTCTCTGTACATTTTCTTATCTCTCATTTTCTCATCTATTCTGAAGAGGTAATGCGGTGAGGTCGGAGCACCAAGGGCTCCTGTAGTTCTATTGACCACAGAATCATCGGCTCATCGCAGGACTTATTGCTGTTTTGTTAGCCCTGTGACAAGGAGCTTAAGAGGTTCATCCTCTGCGATACCTGCTGAGAGTCAGAGCCAGACCTGAATAGCAGTCTGTAATAGTCTTTCCAGTGTCTGGAAGGGGTGCCTTCAATCTGAGTGTAATCACATCTGCAGACCAGGAAACTGGAAATCCATGTTTGAGAGCCAGGTAAGTGGGAATTGGGTCTTTTTCAGACTGCTTCCTATTATCTGCTGTTTGCAGCCAAACAAAACGGAGGCAGGTGATAAAGGAGTGGCTGCGGGGTTTAAAGGCTTAACTCCTGAATGAATGAGTCATCCATAAATTTTCGTAAAAAGGTTTATTCATAATTAAAATATTCAAAAGGTGCTAATGTTTTTGTAGTGAGACGAGGAGAGGAAAAATTAAAATGAACGTGCTGATCCTCTTTCGTTATTAACCCGAGGTAACGGGACACAGAAAGCATCAAGCAAAGATGAAGCAGAGAATCTGGTGCTCATAACGGTTTGATAGTTAATCATGAACTGATTAAATCCGATCTGATAAAACACAAGCCCAGATCTCAAAACGATGCATTCACACACAATCTTGTGAAACACAGTTCAAGACAATAAGAAGAGAAATGGCATCACTAAGGAATGAATACATGAATACATTAAATGAATCTATTCGGCGGGTCGTGTACTGAAGCAGACCAAGAATCTCAATTAGTTCAGTATGATTGTATGAAAGTGGTGAACATGACGTGTTCGGCCTACAAAACCACAGTTTCAACATGTGGAGTTAAAAACCTCATCTGGCTAAAAACAGCCCTTCTTCTTTATGACAGACTTCTATGTTTCGATTAATACAAACAGCTAAATGGTGCATTGGTTTAAATGTTGTTTCCGCAAGGAATTATGGGACAAGATGATCTTTTTGTAAGGGACGTTCCAGTGAATCCAATGCTAAAGGATTGAAGAAAGGAAGCACTGAAGCACCTTTTGAACAGCTCGTATCCTGGCTGTCACTTCGATACTTCCAGGTGAATTCACTCACTTGCAAAAGACTAGAAAAAGAAAAACTCTGCAAACTCTTAAATGTGGGAAACGTCACAATGCACAAGACATCTAGACCATTGACCTCTGACTACTGTCAACCCGCACTAACATCCTTATACTGTATATTTCTTAGGGAGCTTTCACAACTCAAAGTTTTGTCCATTTCAGTAGTTTAATCCCTGTTGTTGTTTGTTTGGTCACTTGTGAACGCTTCAATCGTACTCTGGTGCCGACCAAAACTACCGGTCCAAGACCACTTTCGAGACGGGGTCTCAATCCGTTTCAAAAACCTCACTGCGATTCGATTGCAATGTGAATTACAGGAAATTAACTAAAATACAGCAGATTGTGTGTTACCTGTGAGGGCATATTGTGAGATGTACACACAGCGACAGATGCAACATGACTGGGAGAGGACGGACTCGGACTTCTGCTTGGCATCTTGGCTGAAGTTCACATACAGGAGATCCTGAATAAAGTCCACAAAAACAATGACATTTATAAAATCATTCGAGGTCAATAGTAGTATTTTACGGTGTATTCAGCTTCCGGTTGCTTTGTTTATTTCCGTGTTTACATTTTCCACCGCCAACTCTCCAACCAATAAGAAATAATACTGCAAGTGAACCTTTGTGCAAGCCCCTCTGCAAATCTTTTATTTTTTTTCGTTGGTTTTCTTACTTACAAAAGACTTGCATACAAATAGACTTGGGTTGTGAAACTGCCTTAATGTACCTAAATGTGTGCAAGTTGCACAATGCTCAAGACATTAAAACCACTGTCTATGCATGTCAGATCTATAGTGTACACACTGAACTCATATCATTCCTCCAGCTGTTTATTCTGTAAATAATCTCTTACTTTCAGCTTTACTAATACTCTAACCTGCAGAATGTATTTTATGCTAATACCTGCACTGACTACTGTAACTCCAGCACATGCTAACACTGAATATATCTTCTGTTTATTGTTGTCCGTGCAATGACAATAAAGTTTAATCTAAAAAAGGTGAATCACAGGAAGCTGCAGCTACAGAATTCAACTGGATGTGTTTTATGGTCAGACAGTGAGAAACAAATCTAATATTACATTTGTGTGTTTTTTTTCCCACATGCAGGTTTTTGTGGTTGAAAAGGATCAATGGAGGCGTGTGCGCTCGCCCCCTCAGCCCTCAGCCTCGTCCACGTCATGGAATGTGTGATGTCATCGGCTGAGCACACACAGGCACATGCTCTCACCTGGTTTCCCGGGCAACCAAACCACAGCAGTTTCCTCCCCGCACATGTAACAAGTCGTGTTCAGTGAAAGGCCCCGAGCATACCTAGAAAACACGGGAAAGTATAAAAATTAAAAAAAGCAGTGAAACCGAGGTTACATGTGTGTGCGTGCTGTGATGGACAACAATAGCTTTTCTTCTTCTTTTGTCTCAAACCAGCGTGTCCTGTGTGACTCACAGCAGCCAGACACTCACACCTTTCACTAACAGCTTCTTAATACATCAAAGGCTCAGTTTGTGACACAGTTCTGGCTGCACTTTGCACGCTCAAGCCCCAAGACAACAAACTTTAGTGGTAAAAAAAAAAGAAAAAAAAAAAGCATTTCATTTTTAAACCCTCATGAGATTCATCTTTCACTTACAGCTGCAACAACTCATTCAGAGGGCATAAAGTCAGCAAAGAAGTGTCTGTGTGGCATATATAATGCACCATTCATAGAATAAATGAAAGTTTCCATAAAGTAAAGCATAAAACTGCAAATATACACCTCATAAACACTGCAAACCAGCACAACACATTCCTCTACTTCTGCTTTTTAAACAATTATTGACTCACACTCACTTATTGTAGCAAATTGTAGACATTATGGGTCTTAAATGTTGCTTTTATTTGGATACAAAATAGATTTTTTGGTCTAGTGTGTGTAGAAAACAACCATCTATCCACCCTGACTTACGCAGACTTTGTCGCTCTTTATACTACGTCACCTGACCTCCTGTAATTACTGTGACTCTTGACTGCAGTTACACACACAAATGTCAATACTGGCCGAGAAAAGGTGTGCCTCCTGACACATGATTATGTGGATTATACCCAAATTATTCTGCATTAATGTTTCACAAGTATAACTAAGAACAGTAAATGAATAATCCTGATTCATTAGGGAGCTTTCAAAGGGGCTGATAGGGGGATTTGTTGTGTTTGTGTTTCCATTCTTTGTGCAAACCAACTGCTGTGGTAGCTTCATATTTACTGTAAAAATATGATAGTGGCATCAAAGACAGAAAATGAGAGTACTCTTTTGACTAACTTTTCACAATGAAACTGAGCAGCAGCTGCAGTTTCAGAGATGTGATCCAGTGGAGGACACAGGTCTGTGCCTGCAGACAGGATAAAAGTCTGCACAGACTCTGTGTTCTGCAATTAAACAATCAGACAAAAGACAACGTTCAATTGACTTTAGCCAACTCTGTTGTGCACATTGTGTACGGACACAATCACAGAAAGAAGAACTGCACGGTGCGCAGCCACTTAACAGGCTCAAACTGACAAACAGCTGGTAATGGCAGTTAATCAAGAACCTTTTCTTTCTCCGGCGGTTGACAGACCACACGGTTTGACTTCTAATAACACAGACGCACATTATCCAGCCACACACACACACACACGAGTACACACACGCTCGTACACACGGCCTGCTCGGCACGGCGCCAGGCCTTATGTGTAACTGGCATGACTGGTTATCTCCATGGCAACGGGAATGTTGGCCCTGGCAAGTGCCAAGAGAGCAGCTGGTAGGTAGTGGCAGATTAGTCTCCAAACAGATTTACAGCCAGTCAAGTACTGCATGCCCTTTGAACAGAGGAAGAAATGATAAAGAAGCCATTAGAGTGAAATGAAACAAAGAAGGGATTGTGGTACAACTGAGTGAGTCCACTGACGGAGAGCAGGAAGAAACCTTTTTCTGCTCGATCTGCCGGCTCGCTGGAGGTGTCGAGAGCGAGCGAGGCGCTTGCAGCTTGAAAGCAAAAACGATCAAAAAGAAGCTCCGGCTTTCTGAGAAAATAATACAAGGCAGTTTGCTTTGTCTCCTGCTGTGACTGCGTACAGTGAGGTCTCTATGCAGCGAGGAGTGAATTTCAATTGATTACGTGAAGTTATAGCTCAATTAAACTCTTTTATGTGCTCGTATCTCATGTGCAGATCAGGATGAAGACCACCTGCAGACAAAACTTGGATTTCAGCGATTGTTATGTTGAATAGTTGAAACAATTACTAAAAGATTCATGATTTTTATTTTAAAAAAACTTACAGGTGTTTGGTGAACCCGTGATGATCTGCTGATGAAGGTCACATGATGGGAGGAGTCTCTGTCTGTCCGGAAAACCGTTAATCCGATCAACTTCACGCTTGGCGGGTGTATTGCTGAGGATGCAAGGAAGTGCAGTGTTGAGTGCGAGTTCATGGGACATATTTATTAACAGTGAGTTATGTACACAGTGAAGTGTTTTCAGGAGCTTGATCTCACCAGCCTGACAACTTCATACTCACGATTCTGGTCCGAATCTGAGTCTGAAAACTGATCCATTGGGTTGGGATTATGGGGCGAGTTTCAACCAAACCAGGAAAAAAAATGCCTCTTCACTCAATTAGACAGATCAACAACCAACCAGAGCAGCGTAGGATGTGACGTATGTTCAGCGACGCATAGTTGTTGTCATGAGAACTCTGGAAGAAGTAGAAGAAAATGATGATTTGATTAAGTTCATACTGTCTTTATCTCTAAATACTTCTCGTGAGTTATTTTATCTCAGACAGTGATTTATGTTGTAATTTGTAATCAGAGTGGGACTCTGATGAAGGCGGAACATGTCAGGTAAATTACAACCTTAAATCACTGTCTGAGATAAAAGAACTCACAAGAAGTATAGAAGAAAAACGATATAAAAGTATAAACGATTTTTGCCGGTGTTGTAAAAAGAAGGACGGCGAAAACGTCTTTTCCAATCAACAAATGCCTCGATGACGTTTCTCTGTTCACATTTCAAAATGAATGAGCGGGTGATATCTTGTTAAACAGAGTCCATCCAAACGCTCTTTAGTGACATGGCTGATTACGTTACTGTTGCTCATCTGTCCATCATCATGTAAAGCCTGCCCTGACAGTTTCATTGGTCCGAGGAGACCTTTACCGAGCAGAGCAGCGACACAAACACAGACCGGACTTCCTGCAGGAAAATGTTGTGGGCGGGGCTAAAGTTCGGCTGCACCCAGGCTAGTTTCATGACTTTTATCATTTAATCACATCAGGATGTGTTAAATATCAGCTGTAGATTCATAAAACATCAGATTTTTTACCCAAATCCCTGTTGAGTTGACGAAAAGTAGAAAAAAAAGCTATAAAACTTTTCAAGCTAATTGTGGACATGTGGATGCAAATACATTATTTTTTAAATCATCAACATTATAAGTTCAGTATCTAGTTTTTGTGATCATCATGCAGCTGCTGTCTGCATCCTCAAACTCAACTCATAAGTATGAAACCTGCATTTCTTTGTTGTGTTTATTAATACATTATTCAGATTGTAAGCCAATGCAGCGTGTAATAATGTTACGAGGAGCTGCGCACGTCCTCCTGCTTTAATATACTTCTGCATACACAATTGTTTTTATGACTTTTCAGAAAATGCCAAAACACATTTCTCATTCCGGCGTCAGGTGCTTTGAATTCAAAGCGAGTCTGTTTCAGAAGAGTTGGTGTCCATTAAAGTGTTTTATGTCGGCAGCTGTCACGATTTACTGACTTTTATTGCGGCATCACGGAAAAGTAAAGAGTTCGAGCAACACAGACATCATTTTGAATATGGCTGCTGTGAGTGCTAATGAAATCCTTCCAGATGCTGACGAGGAGGACAGCAGCAGATGTTTTAGGTTTCTGACACCAGTGCAAGACACAATTAACGCCTACTTACACATCATTTTGTGTTTAGCACCAGCAGACAGTGAAGAAACACGTCAGTCCTTTCACCGTTTAAAATAAAAAGGAGTGGCAGCCGTCGAAAACGTATTTAATTTTGAATTATCATTTTGGATTTTTTCCTATGATGAATATTACCGCCACTGTGAGGGGAAGAAGACTAAATACATGCCTCGAAATATAATTTGTAATGTGCTTCACTGAATTACTCAAATTAGAGAACATATTTTAAATACTTTGAATTATTTTTCTATCACAGTTTGAGCAAGACTTCTATTATTTACTTACTTCAGGATGCATTTATTAAAGTATATATTAAGTGTGTGTGTGTTTGAAGCAGAGTCTTGGGTAAAGTATATATAGTGGATGGATGAGAAGAAGAGGAGGGAAGAGAAAATAAATAAATAAATAAAAATATTAATAATAATAACAAAGGATGAATGATGAACGAGGCCCAGAAAATAACAGAAAACAATGAGAAACGATATTATTATTATTAATATTATTGTTGTTGTTGTTGTTTTTGTTATTATTATATTATTGTTGTTGTTTTTGTTTTTGTTATTATTATTATTTATTATATATTTATATGTATTATCATTATTTATTATATATTACTATATATTAAGTTAATCTAAGTAGAAAAACAGAGAAAGAAAAAAATCTATGAATTAATTTAAGAAAATAAACAAAAAACCCATTATAGTTAATGCGTGCCTCATATAAATTTTAGCACACATAAAACAATAAATAGGAAGCTCTCACAGAGTGCAGACCTCTGCTGAAGCCATTCTCTCTCTGGCAGCGCCACTGAAAATGGACAATAATTTGTGTATCTGCTCCATAATTTGGATCTGCTCCAGAAGTTAATGGCTTCTCCCTCTGCCTGTGCTACACCCTCCGACAAGATTCATGAAAATCAGGCCTGTAGTTTTTCCTTAATCCTGCTGACAAACAAACAAACCAAAGCAAAAATACAGTCAGAAAACCACCAGTTTAACTGTAACAGAACACAGTTATTCTTATTTTGTACTTTAAATATTTGCATTCTGCTGCCTCCCCTCCCTGCTTATCACTCTCCATAATAAAAGTTTCTCCTGGCGCTGCAGAGCCATCCATTACCAGTCAGGGTGGGACTGATGATTACATTGATTCGGTTTGACTCGCTGCAGTATTCCCAATCCAGTCTGACTCAGGAATATCTGTCGTCGCTAACAAGCCTCCCCTTTCTGCCGAGCTCATCATGTTAACACTTTGCTGCACGCTCCGGCGGCTCTGACGAGATAAAAGGGAGCGTAACCAACAATGAAGGTGGTGATTAGCGCACACTGTGTAAGTCTGTATTTAGCAGTCAGAGCGTATTTGTGCAGGTTTTTTAATGCTTGCGAGGAAACAAGGTGCTGTTAGTGTGTCAGTGGGTGTCGGGCCGGCGAGAGGTCAGAAACACCTTCACCGCAGGCCGCACGCTTCATTACTAACTTCCAAAACACACTTGACATTACTTCCATTATCTCGATGTCAACATGACATCACCGGCGAGCCTATGTCAGCTTATCAAACATAATCACCTTTACATGGACTGGAGGAGGAAAGAGATGAGGAGTGAGCAGGATTCGAGCCCCCCCACCAGCACAGATGAACAATTAGGGACAAGTCCAGGCATGTTGGGCGAGCGCCCCACTGCCATCCCATCAGTGGGTGAGCATGAAGTGCAGCATGAATCCACAGACTGTTGGGAGTTTGCTCTCTTTCTACAGGCCAGCAGCTGCCGTGTGCAGCTGTCTGGGGATGCAGCTTGTGAAATCCAGCAGAACTGGTCAAAACAACACAACCACGAAATCAGAACAGGTGAAAAAAATGGACACCACACAGACGCTCGCTGCACAGATCCACTCAAGAGTCTGTACTGTGGGTCCAAATCATGATGGATTTCATGATCATATCAGGATCCAGGGATTGATTACTGATTGGGCCAACCGGGCGCACACACGCTCCTTCTGTTTGAAGTCACTGTTGAAATGTCTTATTGAAAATAACAATAAAACAACCACAAAGATGAACTACAAAGTCAAATAAACCAAGACACACAAAAATGTCCAAAAAGAGATGTAAACAACCACATAGAGACATAAAAACAGGCATAAAACAACCAATAAGTGACATAAAGGACCACAAAGAGAGGCAAATAGGCAGAAATATTTAGGCAAAACAACCACAAAGATACACTCAATGAATACGAGACACTTAACATGCAAAATGATCACGACGACACACAAAAGGAATACAAGACATATTATACAACCTCAGAGAGATGTTAAATGACTACAAAGTCAAACGAAACAGAAAAGATGCACAGAAAATGGCCATGAAAAAGCAGAAAACAACCACAAAGAGACAGAAAACAACCACAAAAAGATGCAAAGCAAAGACAATGAGACAGAAAAACCACCAGAAACTGAGAAAAGGACCACAAAGAGGAACAAAAGGCCAACGCAGAAAGGTAAAACAGTCATAAAAAGTTGTAAAACAACCACAAATAGGCACAAAACAACCACAAAGAGACACAAAACATTCACAGAGACAGAAAACAGCCACAACGAGACTCAAAATGACTGGGATGCGAAACTCTCATAACCACAAAGAGGCAAAACAAGCACAAAAAACAACCCCAGAGGGACACTAAATGAATAGAAGAGCCATAAACAGCCATGAATAGATATAAAAGCATTAGAAACGACAGTGTTCTGTGTCTCTCTCAGTCTGAGGAGGATGGAGACCTTTTACATGTCCATCCGTGCTCAGGGAATTATTGTCTCATAATCCGCCAATGACAGGCCGGACAATGAAACTATTTATTTCCTAAGCCAGAGCCTGAGCTCTCCACTGTCCAGCTCTCATCAAGTATCAATCAGAAGTTTAAAATAAAACTTTTTACAACATGGAAAGCCACAAGTCAAAAGGAGCCAGTGTCCATTAAAACCTCATGTCATTCTGTAGCTTGTAAGCTGGCTCGCTGCCTCAAAACCTAATGAAAGAGAAGTTCAGACTTCATATAAAAAAGTGCTAAGTCCACACATTAACGTGTCCTGAACCTCAGAGGAGCAGGAACAATGGACTTTAAATGCACATGGAGGATATTAGAGATAAGTGAGGGCACCGCTTGACACTAGATACTGAGTGCATGACAACAAGTTCAAACTTTTGAAATTTAGAGAAAAAATATCTTATTTTTTGGCGAAAATGCAAAAAAGCTAAATGGGTTTTAGCTGCAGCTTTACATTCACAGCACAGAGATCCAGTGTCGTGCATGTTCGCACTTCACACCAGTGGTGGAAAAAGTATATTAGTAATTAGTAATTAAGTAAAAGTATTAATGCCACACTGTGAAATTACTCCACGATAAGTTAAAGTCCTGCATTCAAAACTTTACTTAAGTTAAAGTATAAAAGTATCAGCATCAAACTTTTCTTAAGTATCAAAAGTAAAAGTACTTGTTATTCAGAATAACCTAATTTATATGATTAAATCTATGTTTTTGGATTATTATTATTAATGCATTTATGTCAGCAAAATATTTTCTCAAGATAACTACTTTAATATACTGTTATGAGGTTTAATTAAAATAAATTGTCTAATGATTTTAAATGCTAAAATGTGTTAAATCTTCACCTGAAAGGCAAATGACGTGGAGTAAAAAGTACAATATTTGTCTCAAAATGTAATGGAGTATAAGTATAAAGTTACAAAAAAAAAAAAAAAATACTCAAGTAAAGTTCCTCAAAGTTGTATTTAAGTACTTGAGTAAATGTACTTAGTTACTTTCCAAAACTGAGAGCTGGAAATTCAGTTTCATTCATTTTTTCCAATTTTGACTTTGGAAAGTTCATCAAGTGTTTCCCAAAGTGTCGAACTTTTCCTTTCACATCTCAAAAAAAGTCTTTCCAGCAAAATGAGTCATTGCTTCTCTTGTGTACAAAAAGCCATAATGGTGTTGTTGTTGTTCAATTTGCTCTGACACGCCGACTTCATTACTCCACGCCACATGTTGAGTTTCATAAAAGAAGAAATGTGTTATTTGTGAGACACTTGGGTGACAAGAATAAGGGAGGATTATCACACTTTGTGCTCGACGAAACCGTTTTTCACGAGGGAGGAAATGAGAACCACATTTCTTTAAACTTCTGCTCTGCAAAGAAGTTGCTGAAAATGGGAAAATCGCGTCGGTTTTTGTAATATTTTCCATCCGAGCCCAGTTACCTGCATTGTAAGAGGCAGAATTTCCACACAGTGTAATCATGTAATATGAATCAGTGTGTGGTTTGTTCTAAAGTGGGAGAAAAGAGTAAAAGTGCAGGCTCCGTGGTTTCTGCTGCAGCGGTTAATGGATAAACAATGGACTGCATTCTCCACTCTCCTCCTCTCATTCTTCCTCGTCTTTTTATAGACGCCTTTCTTTCTTTTTAATGTCTCCTTGCCTTTGCCTTTGACATGGGTTTAAACCGAGCCATATCATTAGGGAGTCAAGAGCATCTCTGTTGTGCCTGTGAGGTTTCCCCTCTCGGTTATATAATGATCTTCCCGTAGGCCTCTTCTGGTGTTGGCGGCGCTCCCTGCCTGCTAACCCGGCCCAGCTTTGGCCCGGCTCCAGTCCAAACAGAACCCACTTTGTCCTCGACTCTGTTTTTGGCACCAGCTGTTCGTGCACGACTCCAGCAGCTGACTCCTTTGTTTTACTTACAGTCGGCTTTTTCTTCTTACATCACCTTCTTTTCTTTTTTCCCCCCCAGTCCAGTTTGATCTGTTTTTCAGGCCTGGCTGTTCCTTCTCTCCCTGTTTGTCTGTTTCTCTCTTTTTGTCTCATTTCTATTGACATTTTTTCCAGCTCTCGCCTCAAGCCCCTTTCCCCCCCCACTGTCTGCAGAAGAGGCTGTTAGTGCTGTGATGTATGAGGGCAGCTGACGCCCACCTGCTTCCCAGCAGTCAGTCTGGAGGGTGTTTCTAAGCTCCACCATCGGCTATTGGCTATTCACTCGGCTCTACGGATGAATCAATACCAACTGCCACACCTGTCGCAGCTCCTGGTAAACACGAGCCACGCTCACTGCAGTTAAACCATTAGTAGAAATGACTAATGATGGTATAATTATATGTCTCTTCCACTGCCAACAGTGTGTCATGATTGGTTATTCTTTTACAACTCCATGATAGCCCACTAAAGCTGGATTAAGCCCTATTTTATGGAGGGAGGACGTTGGTGTCATTAGTGATGATTTAGAGCCTCAGTAAGTGCTTTGAAACAGTAAAATTCATAAAGGGAGGAAATTGGCTTAATAATTGAGAGCCACTAAGAGACAATTCCCCAATAATCTGTCTCCTGCTGTCCACAGAATCTCCCTCTTTGCTATCTCAGCTTTGCACAGGTTAAAGGAGAGCTGGTGACCTTCTGCTCCATCTTGGGTGAAAATGACTGATGGGTAATAATGCTAATAAAGCCCCTGATTAATTGTCTTGTTCACAATGTTTCCGTCTCACACATACAGCCAATAAAGGGGAAGTCTTAAGTCTCCTTTAGTCCTCTAGCATATGGAAAAGACTCAGATAAAGGAATCAATTAAACGGTTAAAGAGCACTTTTGCAGAGAACAATGCTAAATTAGAGTCGGCTCTTTGGAGGCTGTCAGCGCTCATTTAAACTTTTATCAGAAGAAGCAGGAAGATATTAACTCTGAGGTCAGATGTCAACACCATCACCGGTTGGAGGCCAGCAGGGGGGGAGACCATCCCCCTTAGTTGCCTCTTGGATGCACCAATGGTGGATCAAATGCCCTCTAAGATGTTCTTCCAGTGATGAAGATGTAATTAAGTGCCCTATAAGGTGTCTTTTGAGTGCAGGGCGCACTGGGATGCCCTTTCAGCACAGAAAACGTGATCAAGTGGCCTCTAGATGCACTTCTAGTGCAGAACAAGAGATGCAGGGCCCTCTAAGGGGTCTTTCAACTGAGAATAGTAATGCAATGCCCTCTCGGGTTTCCTTCCAGTGCAGGAAACAAACATGCAGGGCCCTCTAGATGCCTTTCCAGTGCAGAAAAGAAGATGCAATATCCTCTAGGGTGTCCTTCCAGTGCAAAAAACAAGATGCTGTGTCCTCTAGGGTGTCCTTCCAGTGAAGAAGATGAGATGCAGATCCTTCTAAATCCTCTTCCAGGAAGAAAATGAGATGTAGTGACCTCCTGGATGTCCTTCCAGTGCAGAAAACAAACATGCAGTGTCCTTAAGGGTGTTTTTTCAGTGAAGAAAACAAGATGCAGTGTCCCTTAGGCACCTTTCCAGTGCAGAAAACGAGATGCAGTGGCCTTTAGGGCGTCCTTACAGTGCATAAAATGACATGCAGGGCTCTCTCCGATGCACTTTCAGTGGAGAAAACACTCTAAAGTGGCCTTTAAATTGCCATATAAGCTGCCCTACATGCTAGAGAACTTTCTGCAAGCTGGTGACCCACTGCATGCAGCTGGTGCCGTTTCTTTTCTGCCCCTCCAACAGCCCGAGTCTGCCACTGACCCCCATCATGACTTCATTATTGCCTCCATACATGTCTCAGCATCAGTCACCCCTGAGGTAATTGAGCTGAAGGATATTGATTTGATGTCCAGGCTAATTGTGTGTTGGAGCTGAATAGCTGTGTAAGGGGACAGCTTTACGCGCCACTAATGTATAAAGTTTGAATTTTATGCCGTGCATCTGTCAGATCGGGGTGTGAGCGACTCTGCTACCTTCCTCCTATAACGGCTCAATGTGTTCAATTGATTTGTGCTGCAGGCGTCTCTCCTCAGCGTGCTGTAAATCTTGATTGGCATGTGCTTCATGCAGGTTTTATGCAACACTGTTATTTACTGTGAGGCGTTTTGAAATTTTACAGATGGTTTTGGTTTAAATATTTCACAACTGAGTGGCAGATAAACAATGCAAACTGTTAAGTGTTGTTGCAATGGAAGATGCTTGTTTCTGATTGGCTGGCAGGTGGCTGTAAAAGTCCAACAACGCTGCCTGCTGATATGTTGAACTATTCCTTTAAGAAAACATTTCATGCTTTTCTGTTTTGTTGATACTTGGAGGGATTCTTGATCTTTCTATTGATTGACTGAAGGAGTTCCTGCATGATTTATAGTAAACAGCAAAACGTAAACATTCATTTTTCTTTCTGTCCCCAAGCAGATCTGTTTTGGCTGCTGGGGAGACTTACATGTGCAGAACGGTTATAAAGGTTTCAGGTTTTTATCTCCCAAAGGAACGGGCAGCATGCTCAAATACAACTTGAGTCCACAGTGAAATTTCACAACAACTATTGGATGAATTGGGATGAAATTTGGTACATAAATTCATGTTCCCCAGAGTCTGAATTATAACAACTCTGGTGACTTTTTCTAGCAACACCAACAGGTCAAAGTTTACACTTATACTATAAACATTTGTGCTGATATTCATGGTTTCCAATGCAACTATTAAATAAATTTCCATAAGATATGGTGCAGAAAATCATGTCCTCCACAGGATGAAAACTTGCCATTATTAGGCCACAATTTCAGTGCGTCCAGCACTTTAGTTTATGACTTAACACTTGCAACACTGATGAATTTTCAGAACATTACTATAGGTGTTTCAGATGGGAGGAGCCTTTTCATAGCTCCGAGGATTATAATTACCCTCCCTTTTCAAGAACTTGCATAGTTCTTGAAACTCCAGTGCGTGGATGTCTTTTGAGCTATTTTTCAGAGTAGTTAGTAGTTAGCTCGAGTTCGGCATTTTGGCTGTCACCATCAAGGTTTTTTCAAACCAGAAGTAACCATATTTGGAGGAGAGGGTGGATCTGACTGAGAAACCTAAAGAAAACTGCATACACATCCACCTAAATCTGCAACCTGACTGCACCATGCAAAGTCATGTACAAGTTCAAAGCCATTTAAATGTACGCAGCCCCAGATACACTTTGTTACGCCTCTATATGTTTAAAAAGTTACCATGGTAGTGACTTGTGTATCACAAGGTGGCCACACTCTGAAACGATACGAGGACGATATGAGACGATTATTTACAAAGTGAACATCATGCTTTATTAAAGAAGACTTTAAACTAGCGATTAAGCCCATAAACTCATAAGGAAAAGGTTTTCTGAGGCAATAAATCAAGGGAGAAGCAGGTTGTTTTCTCAAAGATTTCTACACAATCAGACTTCTTTTGCAGCCGGTGGAGTCGCCCCCTGCTGGACATTAGATAGAATGCAGGTTTGAGGTATTTCTGCATTGGAAGGAGGCTAAATCTACGTCTTTTCTGTAGACTCGTGTTCTTGCCAGATTTATAATTTTTGCTGTGGTGAAAAATAAAAAAATCAAAGTGTTAATTTATCACTTCCCTTGTACTTTGTCTGGCAGGATTTCTCTGTTTCTGTCAGTCTTAAACTTTCTGTCTCCTGCCACCGATCAAACTGCGTCCACACTTCTTACTGACAACTGTGCTATGACGGGTTTCCATCACTGTGTTCCTGCTGCCACATTGTGTAACTCCTTTTGTCTGCGAGTCTGTTCAGCGCTCGCTCTGTTTGTGCAGGGTACACTGTGAAATGACCAAACACAGAAACAACAAGCCTCCAAACACTTGGTCTGTGCGGGAGGGATGGATGCCACTTATCAGTCAGAGAGATTAGCGTGAAAAGGAAACTCAAACACCAACACCCTCTGCTGTGTGGAGACGCATTTATTACCAAGATGTTCCACTAATGGCTACCTCTGCCCCCCTCTGTCTGTTTGAACGTCTCCCCTTGTCTCACTCAGCAGCTCTACTTAGAGAGTGATGAGGAAATGGCTTCTTCCTGATGCACCTTGACAGGATGAGGGAAAGTGCGTAAACGTGTGGTTAGTGTGAGTGTGTGTATTCTACAAAAAAGTCCTCGCTCAGCTGCCTGCGGGGAGAATGTGCTGTGTAATTACAGAGGAGAGTGCGAGAGATAGGGACAAAATAGAAAGTGTGTGTGAAGCTGAGAGGAATGTGCTGATTAATGGACGATCGAAGGCAGCGTCCCTAAGCAGCCCGCCTCATTACCGTTCAGTCTGACCCAACACTGCCTTCATTAGGCCTTAAAACAGCCTGTTAAAATACTGCCCGTGTGTGGTATCCTCATTAAAGCTACAGATGATAACCAAACAAAGGCCAGATTCCCTTTTGTCAGCTCAGACCGCTTTGCTTCAGCCAAAAAAAAAAAAAAAAGACTGCTTTGTATTGGGGCTTTGTAACTGGGTCTTTCACCACTTTTTTAAAAACATTTCATAACTCAGGAGAAGACAGGTTTGGTTTGGGAAATTAAACAGTTTGATCACTAAAATTACTAATAAAGAATTTTTCAGGTGCAAAGTTTCTGGTCTTTTAACTCAACTTCAAATGGAAACTCACTTTTTTTTTAATTTTTAGAAAGAATTACTCGACTATGGGGATGGGAAAGTTTTTATCGTTCATTGTTTAGCTGTCCGCAACTAGCCAACGGAGTTTACCAGCCACTAAACCTGCACAAATTAGACTAAGACAACACCGAAATGGCAGAGCAGTCAAAAAGCAAAGACTGAAACGTAACCCAAACCGTGCTGCCAAGCAAATAGTGTATCAGTTCTCCTGTGTAATTTGGTAGTCTGCATGCATTTGATGCAAAATGTACCCCTTTATATGCAAATAAGCCTCATTACAATCATTAACAGTCTAATTTGTAATATCAATATGTTAAATACAGCTTCGTTTAAAGTTTTAAGGAATGCTCTGCAGCTAGCTCTCGCTTTTTCCATTGTTCTTCTAGACAATATGACTATTTTTTCTTCATAAATTCCTTAAACTAACCCTTTAAAAAGATGCAAAACAACAATGAACAGCAACATCAATCCTTTACTGTTACATTTATTTAATCTCAATAGATTTTTAGACTCATCCTGAACAAACAAACAGCTGTGAGGAGTCTAAATATTAGCGCCCATCCACCTCCAGCTACTGCTAATATATCTCAATGCATCAATATCTAACTGCTTTGCTGTGCAATACATTTGTTATTATTCATTATCTTTTATTACCTTTTTTTTGTTCTCTGTTGCTGCTGGTCGCTGAATGTTATGAATAGCAATTACAATAAAGTGTCTTATTTATAGGCAGATTTCAGAGCGATTACACTTTTCAAGAGTTCAATCAGTTCAATACGAGAGCAGAGATCAAAACGACTTGATTATCGGCGCCTCAGCATTGTCAGAGATGATTTAACGCCGGCATCACATCACCTACGTGCTCCGCTTAGTCATGACTCTGACGCCGTCACAGACACTTACTGGATCTGAATTCAATGGAAGAGATTGAAGTGTCGTTCAGGCTGAAGATGATTAGAATTAATCTGTGGGGATTTTTCTGCTGAGGTCATAAAGGATCCTATTGAATTACAATCAGCGGCGGAAAAGTATTCAGATTACATACTGAAGTAAAAATACAACACCGGGAAATTACTCCACTACAAGTAAAAGTACTGCATTTAAACTTAAAGTATCAAAAGTAAAAGTACTCGTTATGCTGATAGTTTTATATATTCCAAATATATTATTGTATTATTGTTTTTGATGCATTTATTTAAGCAGCTTTTACTGTCCAGGTAGGGTTTATTTTAACTACTTATGATACTTTTATGTGGTTTAATTCATAAACATGTATGATCATTTTGAATTGGTTGTATTTTTTGGTTCAATCTTGGCCCGAAAAGTAACTAAAGCTCTCAGTTAAATGTACAATATTACAATATTTGCCCCTTTAATGTAGTAAAAGTATAAAGTTACATACGTGGAAAAACTTAAAAAAGTACAAGCGCCTCAAAATTGAACTTAAGTTCAGTACTTGAGTAAATGTACTTAGTTACATTTCACAGCTGATTACAATGAAAGAGGGAAATTCAAAAATAGATATTGAGTAAAAAAAGGTCGGGACATTCAGCTTTTTGTTCCTTCTTCAGTGTAAACTATAGAAAAAGTGACGCCTTCTTTGGTTTTAAAGCCTTTAAAGATGATTCTCTGGAGGATGATTAATCTAAATGTCACACAGACAGTCAGGAAAGTATAAAAATCACATCCTCAGAAATGAAATCCACCCCCTGCACACAGGCTTCATCTCTACCTGCTCATTAACTGAGACTCTGTCTGAGATCATCACCCTAAAATGAAACATTTAAAAACCTGCGACTGTGCCGCCGTCAGGCCACATCGACCGTCTGATCAATCGTGCTCGCGGCTGCTGTCTGGAGGATATATCGCCGTGGTAACAGAGTCGGCCATGCCGGACAGTAGAAGGGAAAGACTGACTCATCACGCTCAATAAAACAAAGAGCAAACAACAAGTGCGTCAGGGACGGATGTGCTGCAGCTATAAATGTCAAAAGCATCATTTCCCAGGGAGCGAGGCGGTCGGATCACAACAGAGCTCTCCAGGCGGGATGTTATGACAGAGAATATGTTACAGCTGGCCGACCTCCTAATCATTTTCCATATCTGAAAAAAATATTTGATATTGACGTGGCAACAGGTGGATGGAGGGATGTTTTATTAACCACAGGCTTAATATTTTATTTCAAGGGTTTATTTACTCTATATGGCCAAACAAACAGACATTTCTGTGACTCCTGGAAATAATCATGAGGTCTATTTAGTGGCTGTTGAGTAATCACATTACTCCAGCTACCTCAGCAGGTGAAGGTTACCCAGTTATCACGGGAGTGTAGGTGTTCAAATGTTGATGTTTTTGAGCACTTTGAAGCTCAAAGTCCGTCTGCAGATCTTTGGGAGTGTTCAAAAAGTGGCATAAAGCTTTTTGAGCCGTGCAAAGTTCGATAAACTGAAATTTACTGACTGACTGAAGTCGGTTACGTTGTGCTGTGTTCACACCAAACGCAAAGTGATTTTTCACCTCGCACAACTCGCGAAAGATCTTTGCTAACTTGCAGGAGACAAACCAGTGTGCACCAATCACATGGCGCAGTGTCTGCAGTTATAATATCACCCAGGGGTCCACTTTAAATTGTTAATATTTTCATATTTCTTGTTTTATTGATGCACTTTTGCTGTTGTAACACTGAAAATTTCCCCATTGTAGGACTAATAACTACTCTCTTTATCCTCTGTAGGAACTGGATGTGTTGGATGACCACCACTACCAATCCTACTAAATAACCTGTTAGCCAGGGACCCGTTTTGAATGCTATCACTCGACTAAATGGCGGTTTTTATTCCAATAAGTACGTGTGATTCGGGGCCTGCTTCCCCTTAGAGTACAGAGTACAGAGGTCAGACACCTTTTTTTACCATCATGACTCTGACTGTAGCCACGTTTCCATTAAAGATTTTGAAGTGGAATTTTTAAATGTTGCAGTAAGGAAAATGCAAATTAGGGACGTTTCCATCAACTGGTTTAGAGCGAATAAACAAAGTTGCATTAACTTACTTTGGGCAGATGATGGCTGTGTGATGTGTCGCTCTTTGGCCTCTTTGTCCTGTGGCTCCATGTAGCTGTGACAAGAAAAAAAAGGTATTTGTCTACAATGTAATTCTCCTTTTATGTTGTTGTAGTTATTGTTACATTCTCCAGTTGTATAAAATATGTTCCCTATAGAGAGAAAAAATGATATTTTAGTCGACTTAAAACTGCATCATAATCTGCCATCATCTGGCTCTTTGTTATATCCTCTAAATTTTGCCAAAACAACCTATAACAGAAAAGTCTGGAAAGAAAACAGACTGATTTGTTTGCAAATCATTTTCATTATAAGGCTCAAAAATGCGGCTCCAGAAGGGTTTTTTATTCTCTTTTCATGGAAAAGGTTGCTGACCATTTCTGTAGGTTAATCAGCCAGTAAACAGTAGAAGGATTAGAGATTGTGCAACAACAACAACAACAACAACAAACAGGTTGCTAATCTGACAATTTTGGCCACCAACAAGAGAAAATGCAGAGAAGTCCTGAGTTGCAACAGCTGATCAGAACTTATAAGGAAAAATAATTTCCATCTCCTGTTCAGCACATTAACTATTTTTGGAAAAAGACAAAAAACACCTCAGGTGGGCGTGAAAACCTTTATGCACATTTTCCAAAGTTTCTTGTGTTTCCATCAAGCTTTTCTCATGCAAATCTTCAAAAATGTGCAGAGAATTAATCGAAAACAAGATTAATCAGTCTTTAAAAGACTTTATCAACATATTCTCAGGTTACAGTCTTTCCCTCAAGTTTACAGACTTTATAACTTTGTTTTATAGTTTCTTCAGTTTAATTTCTTATTACCTGACATCATGTCCATGTTATCCATGTCTGATCAAAAAGGTGCTACATAAATAATTACTTTTTTACTTTTTTGTGACCATTCTTCTTAATGTCAGCATGTTAAAAATGTCTGAACTGTGCTTTTAAGTTTTAATAAAAGCAAGGTGAAGCTGCAGCAGGTTGTTTGGAAAAGGCTGAAATGCTGACACACTTGCATAAATAAAAAGACCTTCATTATGTCAGTTCATTTCCCAGCAGCAGCCCACAGTTTACCTCAACCATAAGCATCTCTGTCAGAGAAATTCCCACTGCAAAGGATGCACTCAGTATTAAAATTTAGCTTTCAGTTTCTTGAAAACAGTGAAAGTGTCTGTGGGAGGTTGCAGCCAGTGGGTGTAAAAAAAAAAAAAATCCCTAGTTTGTTTTGAAAAACAGGATGTTTTAGGAATCAAATGTCAGGAAACACATAAACAATAAACTATTTCAAGACGCTGCTGTTTAATTCAAAGGAAACAAGAGAAGAGCTTGTTTTTGGATGTGCTGCCTGTTTGATTGTCAAACTGTCACAGGAGCTTCAAACAGGCAGAAAGAGTGAAAGTGTGTCACATAAAACTGTAACTCAGGAACTCTTTTACTTTCAGGATTGTTGTTAGTCGACTTAACCGAACTCTTGTAGAACTGTTTGGCTTTAAAAGTGCTTAACCACATAAAATATGAGCCTCTGTAAGTTTATGTGAAATCCTTCCTCCAGGATGCTGACGAGACGATGAGACTTTTATTTCGTGTAATACAACTTTTCACATTACAGCTGTTTCCTTTTACAGCAATTGTATGAAGCAGCTTCACGAACGGCAGATACGAAAACAAAGTTATTCACAAAATTTAAATCTAGGGCTGCACAATTTATGCATTTTTAAGCTGAATAATTTTGAGCACATATCTGGTAAACAAAAGATTTGTTGTGGTGCTTTTACTTGGTTCTTTGTGGACAAACTTAATTTTTACAGATCTGTAGGTTAAGACAACAACATTAATGATATGGAGATCAGTTAATCTTATGTTCGCCAATATACTGAATTTGTGAGCTGGAATGTAACAAGAACTTTTCTACGTGGATTTTACACAGATATTGTTCTGGCTGATTTCTCAAATAAATAACAAATCCCTGAACAATTTTAGTAATGAGCACTGACAAAAAATAATAAATAGCTACATAATCATTAGTGCAGTGTGTGTTTAGTGTCAGTCAGTTGCTGACCATTTAAATAAAGAATTAATTTAAAAAAAATTCAATAAATAGTAAAATAATAATCAGTGCTGTATGATCAGTGTTAATCACTGAACATTTAAACAAAGAATAAATAAAAATAAAATGAATAGCTAAATAATCATTAGTGGTGTATGATGAGTGTTAACTGCTAATAAAGAATAAAAACCTTTAAAAAGCTAAATAAAATATTAATAATGAATAATAAATAATAAATAGCTAGATAATCATAAGTGCTGCATGTTTAGTGTCAGTCAATTAATGACCATTTAAATAAATAAATAAAAATAAAATAAATAGCTTAATAATCATCAGTATTGTGTTATCAGTGTCAGTCAATTTCTGAAAATGTAAATAAAGAATAAAACTAATTTAAAAGCTAAATAATCATTAGTACTATATTTTCAGTGTTAGCCAATTGCTGACCATTAAAGTAAAAATAAAAACAATATATAAAAAAAAATAAAAAGTTAACACCATTTCTAAATCAGCCAAGGCATAAATTTCCGGATTGTATATTTTGTTAAAAAGGTTTCATATTGACCAACATGTATGCTGATACTGAACTAAGGACTTTTTTCATCAAGGACAGCCGACTAAAAACAACCAAAGGCTTTAAGCTAAAACTATACGTGAAAGTGGTGATAAATACGTACAAAAACATCCCAGAAACGATGCAGAGACACATGAAATGCAGCACAGTGCAGTTCACTGCTGCAGAAGTGTTGATTGTGGGGTGAAGGTGGGAGGGGGATGTTTTCCCAGCTTGTTTATCATTCAGACACTCATAACTGCCTGATGATGAATAATATCATTTGACAGATAAAGAAGCATGTAAAACACTGAAGCGTCTGCCAGAGACTTTCTGTTTCTCTCTTGGCTGTGGAAGATAGAGGGAGCTCCTCTCCTGTAGTTTCTGACTCTGACAGTTGGGTGACATTTCATAAACAGCCTCTTGTTTTTGAGGGTCAGCGTGTGTCCCAGTCACACAGTTTCCACAGAAATACGCAACTCTATCAGTGGAAAATCATTCATTTCACACTGTATTGGTTTTAAAATGAGTCATTCTTATCCTACGCTGACCTTCCTCATGTTCAATCTTTCATAAGAGGAGATTGGACGGCGGCTCTTCTACGTCCTTTCCTGTTTCTACAAGTAGCGGTATTGACTTTATTTGATTTGGGGACCGTTCAAACGAATGCTCTGTACTCCGAATGGCCATCTGCTCTAACCTTGTTTCATCAACCATAAACAGGCCGGCTCCATCAGTGAAAAAAAAAAGGTCCTGGCCAAATATTTGCTGCTCTTCGACCCCATTTGGTTTAGTGTGTTCTCTGTTTGCATTTCAATGACCCGCGGTCAGTGTCAGAACGATGGCACGTGTGTCCCTGACGAGCTGTCCCCTGATAAGACGCCAGCAGAGGAGAAAGGGACCGAGGCCTTGTGGGATAAGAGCAGGGTGAAGGATGGAGCAAATGCAGACCGGCTGCTGGTTCACACACACACACACACACTCCAGCTCTGGTATCAATCTCCTCACACACATCACACACCCTGCTGCACCGCCAACCAGCTCTCTGATAGCTGCTGAAGTCCTCGTACCTTCAACAGCTCGGATAATATCCTCACTGAAGTGTCGAGAAAATGCATCGGGGAGCAATTGTTATTCATTGCTTTATTATCTGAACGGCACTTGTCGATTAAGTAACACCTCCCACCGCGCGCCTCCTCCGTCAAGCATGCCTTTAATCCCCGAGCCTCCTAATTATTGCTCATGCAAATCACAGATCAGGGCTCACCAAATATTTTTTTGTGAAAGAGTGAGATAGAGAGCCGTGCGAGAGGATGCATGAGTGAGTCTGTGCATGCACACATGTGTAAGTGTGTAGCACTTTTTTTATTATTTTGAACTGCAGCAGATTTGGAATTAGCTGAGGAGGACGGGATTGTGCGGATTAGGCGGAGAGATTTTACCAAACGCGGGCTCCCTATGTGTAATTCATTTTGGCGTCCTTGAAATTGCTACTGTGAGAAATTCAGCAGCTGCAACAGCAGCACTGAGAGTCCTCAAATAGGCAGAATCCAGCCCCCCTACATCCACCCACAACACCCACTCCACCACCACCACCACCACCACCACCACTCCCACGTTTCTCTGAAGCATGATTGCACGAAAGCTGTTGGGGGTGTGAATGCAACGGTTTGGGGTTTTTGTGAATTTTGCAGCTCCTAAAAATATTTGAGCCTTTATGGGGGAATGGATGACATATCTCACAGTTTGATGCCTCTCAGTGTGTGCACCCCCTAATCCTGTGAGAGTGTGTTAAAGGGTTGGTCCACCCAAAGCACTGAAAACATACATTCCCACTTATTGTATCCAGACACACAGATAGTTTCGGCTTCAGATATTTGCTGCAGCTGCCTCCTTTTGATGAAGGTAAATGGAGTTTCTTTGATGGTGCTCACAACATTAAGAAATAATGACAACTGAGCTGTATCTCAGTGGTGTAGTGGAGGGTATACTCGCCTCTTTTTCTGCTAGTTTACAGTATCTATCAGCAAAACAGCCATTGGAATATATAGGAGAGTTTACCCACTTCCTCCTCAGTAACCAACCCATCTTTGTCGTCCCCTTTCTGCAACATATTCTCATGAACAGGTTTGTACACAGTTTGTATGATATCAAGCATAAAAAAGTCACTATTTTAAAGATATTGGTGACATTGCGAAATGGACTACTTAAGGTTCGGGAAGTTCTTTAAGGTTAGCGAAAAAAATAGCAGAATTAGGGTTAAGAACATGCATAAAGAAATTTCCAACTGGACAAGGAAGTTACTCTACTGTGTTAAAGCCCTGGGTTTGTGAGAGTTGACTGACAAAAAGGTGAGATTCTTTAATAATTCTGTCTTCACTGACAATCTCGACCTTCATTAGAAACGTGTTGGAGAAACAACAGCAGACAAAGCTAATCAATCACAGTTTTTATGTGGCGTCTCTGGAGCCACCTTGTGAAACGGAGTCATCTAAAACCACACCATAACCTCTTACAACACAACAGTTACTCCCTCTTAAAGGAGTATTTTCTTGACTTTATTTAAGTATTAACTTTTACTGAGAGTAAGAGTCTTGCTACACACACCGGCATACGGTAAATATGATGGCTAACTTAGCTTAGCCAAGAAATAGTCTGGTAAAAACCTCATGCACCAAGCTTTCTTGTAAATAAGTCAACCAGAAACTACACATTAACGCACATTGCTTTGCAGTAATTAAAAACCCTTTAATAAATGGGAGAAGTGCCAACATGTTTTAACTCACAGTCTTCTTCAGGGCGCAAAAACAAGTAACCGCTCACAGATACATTAAAGCTGCTGTCGGCTGCCAGGCAATCAGAGCCGCACCGGATGATTGAGTCTGCACACTGATGCATTCGGTCGGGTTAGTTTGGTAGACGGAAAATAGTTCTGACATGAAACTTTTATCAACACGGTCTGAGTAACCGGGTCTTGTTTTCTGGAGAGAAACATTGCTGTTGACTTTTTATAAATGTATTTTCTTGGCACTTTGAGCACCACAAGCTGAGTGCCATCTAGATCCATTATATTCAAGATCCAATACTCTGCAACTCACAGCAAAACAGTCCAGATCAGTGGTTCACTTTATAAATAATAATATTATCAGGCCCCCTGAACCCACTCACACCCTGACAGCTGAAGGGCCTTGTCATATTTTTTGCTTAACCAATAAAGAATAAAGAAAAAATAACTGTAGCGTCACTTTATCCCGAGTTGCTCGGCTGTTGGCTAACATTCTAGCAAAGTTTCACATTAACGACTAATATAAATGATCATATTTTCTTTCGAATTAATTAAGTGGTGTGAAACTAGAGTCTAACTTCTTATCTTTCAAACTGTTTGTCGTTTTAACCGTGTTCGTTAGCTTTAGCTAACCGTGTTCGTTAGCTTTGGGTTAACCAGAGTTAGCAAAAGGATGCTAACGGTGAATTAGCCGTGCGCTAGCTATGTCACGGATCTGTCACTTCTATCTCCTCGCTGTAAAACAATGGGCGCTCCTGGTTGTTTTGGGGAAAATTTGATGTTTCTGGGTGAGCCAAATAAATATCATCAGTTATCAGCACGACCAAACCGTGCTTCTGACTTTCAAAATAAAATACAGATGCAACAAGCATCTTACTGCTTTCTCTCATCAGAGTTACTTTCGTATTGTCATTAGACATGTAAATCTCCAAGTACATAAATAAAATTTCAAACGTAGATTGTTGAATATGTATAAATCAATTCTGCCTACACTGGTGGTGGCGATTTTATTCAAAATGCCCTTGAAACGCCAGAAAGTGTGACATTGTGGATGTAACCGGAGAGGTAAAATAGTATAGAAGGGAGGCTGAAATGTGAAAATATTACTATAGATTCATCATCTGTTTTAGGTTTACCTTGCAGGTCTTTCACAAACTTGTTCATATTTTGCTAGCAGTGCAAAACTGGGTGAACTGACCCTTTAAAGGGCTGCTGGTCCCCATACTCCTGTGTCTTCAGAGTGTGAAGTTGTTTCACAGAGCTGGAAGCAGCATCTGAATTATAGAAGACAGTGTCGAACATAAAGGTTAGCAGCACAGGGAGTCAGGTGTTCATAAAACTGTAACATGCTCTCATAAAACATCATTGCACTGCAGTTGCAAGATAAACACAGTTATACTCGCTGCCAAGGCCACTTAGTGAAAAATTACAGCTTTTTTTCTCCCCTCTCTCTGAATCGGTGCCTGGAACAGCATCAGAGAACGACTCTGCCACAAGTTACATCTTTAAAAACACATAGATGGATGATGAAGTGCAGCATTTCATCAAGCGTAACTCATCGTCAACACGGCCTCTGCTGCTGCACCTGTGAGGGGGAATCGTAAAGTTCCCAGCTGCTGCCACCCATTCAATAAAAAATAAAGCCGAGAACAAAGTGTCTCAGCTTGTGATGTGTAAATTTAGAGCTACCTGTCATGTTTCTCTCTATCCGCTGTGGCTGTGGAGGGCAGCCGAGCCCAGAGAGGTCTACTCAAAGTTTACCCAACCCATTACAGCATACAGCGTACAGTAAGAGGATTATATCACCAATCCCCTGATGTCACTGTAAAGCCACAGAGGCCTTAGCCGAGGGAGAAACCCCTCCTCAGCCTCTCCTGTCAGTCTGAACGGTGCCGCCCATCACGACCTGGCAATCAGTTCACAGGTTCAAACAGTTTCCCCCTCGGGCCGCCGATGACAGCAGCTTCTGCACATGCTCAGATGCTCGCTTCATTCTTTGGCTGTTTGAGTGGCAGAACAACTGACATGCAGGAAACAAAGGGACATATGTGGTGGGAGCAAAGGTGACACATAAAGCCATCAAAGCCATTTGCTCTGTGACACCGAGGTGTTTCTTAGGAGGATTTACCCTGGAAATGGCAGGGGTCAAATCTGGAGCTGGGACCCAAACAGAAGTCTAGCTGCTCAGACGGCTTATATCATAAAAAAAAAAACTGGCGAAATCTGAGTTATTCCAGCCGTTCATGGCAAGTTTTCCTAACCTGGATTCACCCAAAGGATCGTAAGATGAATCTGAAGGACCTGAGATGATAATCAGGATAGGAAAAAGACCGAAAAAATGAAGTGGAAAATGTGGCGCGGTGCTAGCTCGCAGGCAAACATCAAAGGAAGAATGGGAAAGCTGCACACTCATAACTCAGATTGCAATCGTTTCCATCACTCACTTCTGAAGACTGACGTTTCTGCAAACTTCAGGATTCCTTCGTTTGCAGAGATGTCGATCATTTTTTCTAGGAAACTTCTGCTGCACAAGTTGTCGACCTTTTTTTAGACTTCTGTTCTTGCGAAATAACAGTTTGACTTTGTCATCACTTTAAAAATGATTTAAATAACTGAAGAATGGGAACAAATAATGAATGAACTGGTCACAACTCACTGACATACAGTCTGAGAAAAGAAGATCCTGCACACTGCTGCTGCTCAGCATCACCATGTATTGAAGATACTAACATATCGGTTACATTGGATCTTTGTCAACAGTGCATTAAACAAATAAAACACTGATCACAGATAATGCTCCACCCACTCCGTGTACAGGTGTGCACATTTGGTTGACATGACTATAGAGGAGACAGGTACACATGTCTGCACAAGTATGATCTTTTACATGTTTTGGGATATGCACCATTTCTGGATTTTGAGAGCAAGAGTTCATTTGCAAAAAACACACAAGCCATTCTTAAAATTAACCCAACATTCCTTTGATAGCACAAAAAACTATGAATTCATAAACAAAATAAAGAAATGTATCTCATCTATATTCCCTAGCTTGCCAAAAACTAAATAAAAATGGAGATATGTTTTTTGCAAATTTGGGATTTCACTGTTTTGTCCTTTGGGGCCACCGTAGTTTGCTACATCTGCTCATGTTGTCATTCATCCCTTAAATCGTTGGAAACAAAAGGCAATGCCAAATCCAAGTGCAGCTCTTTGTTGCTGTCAATGTCAAAGACAACAACAGTCACCAAAGTCGCTCTCGCTGGCCGACCTTGGTCCTGTTCTCAGACCAGCTGTACTTCACGTCCTGTCCGGTCCTCTTAAAAACAGATGGCCCTCAAGAATGACGTCTGCCAGGTGACGGAGGTTTGCAACTCAGCATTTTGGCTGAGGTTAAGTGAAGGCTGTTCATTGTGCTTTGGGCCCCAGCGTCTGACTCTTACCTGGGATTAAGTCCCTCCATTAGTTAATCACCCTCACACTAAACCTCCTAAGCCTGACGCTCGAACAATAGAAAACATCTCACACAATCAATCAGCATTTTACAATGCTGCTGCTCGGAGGGATCACCGCGCCGGGCGTCATAATATTCATACGGCCGATAAAATTGGGCGTCTCTGCTGTGACATCTGCTGAGTTTTATCTCTTCCATCTTGCCTCCACATGGCAGACATTTTAAGCAAATTACTAAACACATTCCCCCCGCCGGCGTGATCACTTTATTGTCATTAAAAAGGTTTTGTGGCTTTGATGTCTGACGCTGTAGCGCTCAGCAGGCAGTAAATGTCTGAACGTGGAGGGAGCATGGATGCAGGATAAGCGTTTCTGTTCCTATTAGATAACAGTCCTGTATCACAACAGCACAACTGTTCTTGACCTGTTGTGAAACCTCAGTTCACAGAGGTGGGTCGGTCTGACCAGACCTGGAGGATTGACAAATTTAGAGAAAGTACAAAACACAAACAAACATCACAACTGCATGAGCTCATCGTGTTCAGTAATGATTAATGGACTTCACCCTCATATTATGTCGCATTCAACAAGGTTCACTTGATCCTGATCTCACGTTTGTCCCATTTTAAAAAGCCTTACTTAGCTATTATCAACATTTTTTAAAAGTGTTTTACTTTTATATTTGATGTTTTGGGATAAATGTTGCTGCTGCATTACATGTGTATGTTGCATTTGCTAATTTTAACTCTTTTTGGTTAGTTTAATCAACATCCATTCACCTGTTGTTAGACACATTTTGAATTTACGCACAAAACACCTGAGATGAAATGCCGTAATTTCAAAAAAGTTTTGAAATATCGCAAAAAGTCTTTACCGCTTGGTCGAGGTGGAAAACTGGATTTGTTGACGAAAGCAAAATGTGACAAAAGGCAACAAATTTAATGAGCACAACATGTTGAATCTGAACCTTTTGTTATTGTGACACACAAGTTTAGACATGAAGTAGTTTGTGTGATTTCCTACCAAAACTTTTGCAATGGATTTGTGAGTGCTACACGTTATTGACAGCCGCTGTTCTACAGTAACACACGACTCCAATTAAAAACATCCCTTTGGCTGTTTGACACACTTTGTTAACGCTGTGAAATAGTTCAGTTCAAACCACTTGGAAAACAAAGTGCTTAAGTCCGGCTTAAATACGACAAATTTCTTTTTGCAACCGAAATGTGCTGAAGTAAAGTAAAAATAACTTAAAAATGCATCGCTAACGTCCATAATAGGGCACATTAACAACATTATATATAAACATCAAACATATAAAGGAAAGTTACCGTGTGGACTCTGGAGTCGTGCAGCCATGTTGCTCCGACCCTGAATGCAACTGACACGACCTCAACTAGACTGTGACCCTGTTATATTCTGCAGTAAAGACCTGACACAAACATGAACATCATCACCTTTTTATGACTTTATATCTGAGTTGACTAAATTATTATGATTCTATGTGTGAAACATACACAATAAACACAAAAATACCGGTTTAGATTATCGTATCTGTGGTGTGCATCAATGTTTTTTTGCTAGCGGCTGGGCTGGGTGTAGAGATACATGGTTTTCTAAATGTTGTGGAGTAAAAAATACAATATTTGCTTCTTAAATGTAAAGGAGTAGAAGTATAAAGTTACAATAAATGGAAATACTCAAGTAAAGTACAAGTATCTTAAAATTGTACTTAAGTACAGTACTTGAGTAAATGTAGTTAGTTACTTTCTACCAGTGATAGTGGAGTACTACAAGAAAGTGGCAACAAAAAGAAAGAAATAGTGTATTTAAATACTTAAGTTCAGTACTTTAGTTGGTTTTGTAAGCTGCCATTTTGCAGTAATTGTTGATGATGCAGCACTTTCAGAAGATATTTATATAACAATAAAAAACTGGACAAAAAGTGCCAATTAGCTGCAGCATTTCCTGACAGTTGAATAACTCTGAGCTCTGCTTGATTACCGCTGTGCTTTTCCAAGGTGAGAGAGAGAGAGAAAAAAAACAGAGGAGGCATGGGAGAGTGTGAACTGTCTTCTGTAGAGCCATTCATAGTCTCCCTACCGCTGGAAACGCTGGTGAGGAATTCAGGGAATGCGACTTCTCGGCAGAGATCAAAAGGGGTTGAACATTAACTGCGCTGAACTCTTCAGTCCTCCAGTGCTGCTCCCAGGGACTGCCTCTCAAGTTCAAGGGTCCCGCAGGAGCCCTGTTGAATGCTCAGTGTCAATAACAGGTACGTCACATGGAGCAGTTACACGTGAAGCTCATCCCCCTCGTCCTGGCCCCACACATACACATATGTACTGGGAAACATACAAACCATTAGGTGCTCATACACCTGCTGCTGCCACTATGAGGCAGCGCGGGGGCGACTGCAGGAACAAGCACATGTGACTTATTTCCGAGGAGGCCCGAAATGTTTTTTCTGCGAAGGATTAGCGCAGATCTTTTGAATTCCTCCGCAGCGGTTCTCCCACTTATCTAAACTTAAGCAATAGCTGAACATGTCTTTTGCAAGAGCTGCCAGGTCCTAACCTGAGGTGACAACTGTTCTCCAGATGAGCTCTCAACAGCGGCCTAACACCTGCAGTACTCGAGGCCTGCAGGGCTTTGTCTTCGTGGGACACTTTGAATGAAACCGACCGGGTGCCCCCCGTATCTCGGAGCTGTCAGAGCAAGCTGCAAATGAGTGGACCTGAAGATAAATCATCCAGATTAGGGACCATAAATAAGTGATCTTTGTACTGAGATGCCCCTCAGTCCACCTGCTGACTGTTAGAAGCGGTCTGATTAGTTAATGAGATAATCGGAAACTCCGGTTAAATTCAATCCACTTTATTTCAGTCCGCATAAGGAGCACATAAAAGAAAAGGGAAAGTCAGCATCAGTTGATTGATCAGCTAAAAAAGACACACACATCCAGCATGCACACGGACACACACACATAATACAGCTGAGGAGGGATTAGTGTCAAACGCTACAACTATTGTACATACAGTATCTCTTTGCGGCGGCCTTGGCAGCGTTCCCAGGTAGTAAGCAGCTACTACTGAACAGGGCTTTTGGGTGGGTGCCATGTTTTGACAGTGAGGGATGGGGACGTCCATGCAGCAGCTGTGGGTCTCTGTCACAGGGCAGGAACGGGAGGTAAGAGGGTTCACTGGGTGACGCTGCGGTGGAGGCGCCCTCTCTTGTAAGAGGCTCAACCCGCTTCCTGCTGGAGGCCCCGGACAGATTTATGACCCGGCAAATGAAATGTTAAAGCAGGATGTTCAGAGGAGCTGGAAACTTGGGCGTGGATCTGCATGTGTCTGCTATGCTATTATTACAGTTAGTGCATGAGCTGAACGATCTCTATCTCTGTCACGTCTTGTATCACCAAATGGTGTTATAAATAGCACGGATATTTGTCGTTTGCATGTTATCAATGCAGTTTTTCCGAATGTCATTTCACGACGGGATGACACTGAGAGCAAGCACTCCAGAAGTCAGGCAACAAAGTATAAAGAGTGACAAAGTACGAACACACAAAGGCAACGTGGCTTTATCTAATAACAAACACACTTATTTGAACCAAAATCACAATTTTTTCCTAAAATTAACCAAGTGGTTTAGTTTAACTTCACGACTGAATCCATGTGGGACGAGTTGGGAATAAGAATGAGGCGCTAATGGACACAGAACATTGATTGCTGTTGGCTGAGACGGCGGCTATGCTAATGGTGCTAGTGCCACCACAAACAGTCCTAAGAAGGTCGCTAAGAAGGCAAAGGTCCAAATATGACCTCTTCCGGTTTCAAAAAACACAAAGATGACGACAGACGGACATTAAGCAAGATGGCCACGACCATAACGCCAAACTTAGTGCTTCAAACGAGCCGTCCACAAACCAATGGGTGACATCACGGTTACTACATCCACTATGGTCGAGTCGCCATGACTCCACTGTATGTCGACATAGAAACACTTCCTGCTATAATACTGTTCTGAATGTTGTGTACAGTCAAGTATGCTTTTTATTTTTTCTGATTTTAAAGCAGAAATCTGTGTATTTTTGGTTATTGTCACCGTCTCCGGTGGCAAGAAGTAATCACATGTTTGTATTAATCTGTCACTCCCAACTGGAACATTTATCGCATTTCATTTTGTCACAAATAGCTTAAACAACACGCCCCCACAAACACAGCACACTTCATAATGTAGAAATCGTGAAATTACAGCATTTCAGTGTCAGAATTGTAAACAATCACTATTTTTTTAGTTTGTTTTTGTGTATAGACATATCTTTTTATAAAAACAGCTACGTACAATACATGCAGTCTGAGCTACATTCACATTCAGGATTGATAAGTTGTAATTATAGATCAAAAAACAGCTTTTTTCTGTGTATCTAAACCATTTAAATGTGAAATTACCGGCAGGTTCCAGCTCATGTTTTGCCTTTTTGTGAAAGAGCCACCATTTGTTTTACAGACTGTGTAATATTAATATTAGATTAAGATCATGACCACGTTACGTTATTATATCGTGTTATCACAGTTGAACATTGCCTCAGTTCAGAATTTTACTTTTAATATTATATTTTATTATGTGCAAAGATTACAAAAATTGCATTTAATTTTCATAAAATATGTGCATATGTTATTTTTTTTAATGCAGTTTCAGAGGGAAATTTAATTGAGCATGAAAATTCTTTCCCACCACATTTTTACCACTAAGATTTGCATGTATTTTAGCATAATATAATACTGGATAGACAATCAATCAGTCCCTGCTGCTTCATGCTGCACACTCAGTGGGTTTCTGATCAAAAGCTCCTGACAACACCTTCAGTGGCCCGTGGGGGGACGGCAGTCGCACTCACATGAATATTTGACAGCCCATCAAAGACATGTGAACAGGGTGAAATGCAAAAGAGGCTACTCGTAATTATCAGGGGCGCTTTTTGCCCCGTCTTTTTACAGGCTTTTTATGAACCTTCAAGGGCACTTTTGCCCTGAGCCCTTGTTAATTACTGACCCTGGTTAGTGTGTGTGTGTGTGTGTGTAAATGTTTTTTTGTCTGATTTCTTCACTTATCATGCAGTCTAGTTATCAGATAACTGTCTGAAAGCCCTGCAATCTCTCCGACAGATGATGGCCACAGGGCGATCGGAAGCGCTGTGCTGATAAGTTCAGGATTCACTCAGGTGGACTCTGAACCGTCTCCGGGACTCTGAGGAGAACTGGTTTTCAAGCTCTGGAATGGGGGCCAGGTCTAAGGAAGGGGGCACATTTGGAAGATTTATATTAAAGTATAAGAAAACTTGGAAGTAATTAACTACAGTATGAGAGTTAAATGTGTTAAGACTCAGCCTGTTCGCGTCTCTTTGTGGTCGTTTGTGTCTCATGAAGGTTGTTTTGCATCTGGTTGTTTTGTTTCTCTGTGTGGTTGTTTTGATTTTATTTGCAGTTGTTTTTGCATTTCTTTGTGGTTGATTGTGTCTCTTTGTAGTTGTTTTGTGTCTCTTTGAGG
>CAFUXE010000343.1:102747-142275 GCA_903364295.1 Serranus cabrilla
GGAATTATTTACAGGCCGCCATTAATCGCACCAATAAACCAACATTTGTTTTAGCTGCTGCTTTTATTCTGAGTGACTGAAAAACTTCAGCTTCACTCAGCTTTCTGACACCGAAAACCCTCAGCTGAGATTAGAGTTTATTTAAGAAATATTCAGTATTGACTGACTTACAGTTAAAATCAGTCGACTGAAAATAACTTCGTCCTTAAATGGTTTCACCACGATCATTAGAAATTGAAGGTACAGACTACAAGGGTCACAAGATCAGAAAAGATTATACCTGTTACACTGTAACTGTTTCCCCTAATTCACCTTTATTTCTAAAATCCCAACAGTATTTATTTCATTTATTGTTTTTTTGTATCATTTCAGCTGTTGTAAAGTCTATTTAAGTACTATGAAAGGTGCTTTAAAATAAAATGCATTATTGATATTAGTATTTATTATTAAAATAAAGTTGTTTGAACTGGTGAGCAACATTAAAAAACTTCTGTCTCAGAGTATAAGGGGACATAGAAATATATAACCTAGATCTGATCAGATAACATGCTGATACAGAACTTTCAGGTTTATTTTCTTGATTAATAAATTAGTTATTTGTCTATAAAACGACTGATTTAGCAGATGTTTTCTTCAGTTAATGCCAAGTTCACACTTCCTGACTTTAGCCCTGATTTAACCCTTATTTCCACACTGACGATCATCATGTAGCAGGATAAATATCTGGACATGTCAGGGAGCCACAGCCAATGGGAGCGTAAGAAACACAGGTTGAAGAAGGAAGATAGTTGAGCTACCTGTGGCCTAATCATCAACATAAACACTCTTTAGGATCCTCCTGTAGTGTGCAAGACTCATGATCACAAGGCAACAAGTTGAGAGTGTGAAGAGTAAAACGACCTGATGACTCAGAAAGTCGGGTTAAGAAAACAAGAAATATCCTCTAATTTCATCCTCACTGTGTCCTGACTCAGAGATAATAAAACGGCCGCGCTGACACTGAAAAACTTAAAAAGAATCGGACTCATGAGCAGAATTGATAACCGCGTTGGGATCAATAAAACCTCATCAATTCCCCTCCCTAATTAAAAAGCATATTATTAGAAATGAATCATGACGTTCGGATCTCCTCGCCGGCTGCTCTCTGTAATGCGGCGGTCTATTTTCAGTCTGAACTCGGCCTTAGCCCCAATTGGCAGACGAGTCTCCTGCATCTCCAGCAGTAAGATAAGACCCAGAAAGAGAGGGGGGAGAGAGGGGGAGGGGAGGGGATAGGGGTGAGAGGGTGCGGGCAGAGACAGTGGAAAGGAAGATGGAGGAGCACTTTAATAGTATGATTCAGCAGAGGTATCAATTCCCACAGATGGCAAGCTGGCTCCTATTGACTTACATAGGAGGGGAGTAAAGAGGCAATCAAAACCACCCCGGGGACAGACAGTCAGCACATCAAAAGGGAGCGGGATCAGTGCGTTCACGGCGCCTCGTCAGATCCAAGTAGGAAAGAACGAAGGCTGAGCTCTGTGAAGTCAATGCACTTTAAAATCCTTCAATCAACCCGGCGATTTTTTTATTTAAAACCTTTAAATGTCACTGCGAACACAAACACGATGCATTACTCCTGACTGATGCATTGTGGGTTATCTTGCAGACTCTTGCAACTTCACCTCCTGCCTGTATAAACCAGACGGACAACTGGAGAGTGACAGGGCTGTATTTAGTGGGGACCAGGTGTCGGAGGATGTCCTGCGACACCTAAACGCAGCGTACAGACGCGCCTGCTGGTTGTTTCTTTTAGAGGCCGCCGGTTTTCACACGTTCCCAGCAGCCCTGTGTGACCCAACAACAATAGGAGCGGACAGAGGGAAGGTGAGAAAGTCGTTCCCACCTTAAAGATGGAACCTGCAACCTGAGGATCTCACCTCCGCACTTAAACGCTTCCTCGTTTGGCGACCGCGACAGAGCGGTCTCGCTCCAGGAGTGAAGCCGCATTAACCTTTTGCAGGGACTTTTAATCAGTCTGATGAATTCTGCCAGACAGGCAGCAGCCTGAACTCCGACCCCTGATGAGTGATGGAGAGAGTTGGCACTGACAAGACGCTATTAATGTTTCATTAACGCTGCTTTAATGATCATTAAGCTGCCCTGTGAACTCGGCTGGTAACATGTGATCCTGTGTCGCTCCGCCTGCTCCTCTTTGTAAGAAATAAGGATGGATCGGCTCGTATTTATAGGCAAAGATGAACTGGTGCTGACACCAAAAGTACTGAAAACATCACTGAATTAATAAAAGTGAGACGGTTATCTGACAAAGTAAGACTTTTCAAGTCTGGAGTGAATCCTGTTACATTAATGTAAAACACAATTTCTTACATAAGAAAATATAATCAGTTAAAAAAAATAGACCCCACAAAGTAAAACTATAACTGCACTAATACACATTAACTGTGCAGTATCTTCCCAGGTATAATGTCATTTAATACTTTGCATTTTTATAATTTATGGTTTAAACTTTTATATTTCTTCTGGTTTATATTGTTTGGTTACTATTTATTGCTATTTTATTGATGCTTCTTCTATTTTTTACCTCCTGAAATGTCCCCATTGTGAGCCTTAAATTACCTTTTATTCTTTTATTTTCTGCACTGGCGGGAAATAAAACACGTTTTCTGCTTCATGCTAACTTCATATAGTTTAAATATCCAGGAAAATGCTTTACATATTCAACATCGTGAGCTCAAACAGGATTTAAATGAGAGTTAGCCTGATTTTTTAACTTTGCTGCCACTTTGTTTCTCTTCATTCATTAATCTGACTTTGCTTTTTGGTTGCTGTCATTTTTAGGCAACATGGAAGCTGCACTTTATATTTTCATGTCAATACAGAAAAATGTGCAGATGTATTTAAATTTTTTTGGCTGTGGCACATGAAGATAACGTACCTATTCTTAATCCCACCTCCTGCACAAAGCTCTGACTGGCTCGGCTGAAAACATGCAGCTTCGGGAGCTACAGATACAAAAGTCTCTGGCAAAAAGATACCAGATCTGGCAGAAACGTTGCATCTAGCAATGCAGAGAAATCTGGCAATACACCAATAAAATACTTATGTGGAAGAGTGCACATTACTGGAAGAATATTTTGTAAAGTGAACACAGTATTTCTACTCATTGCCTCACAACCAGGGAAGAGAACGTGTAGATTTTGGCAAATAAATGAGAATAAGGGGATTTATAAGGGGCTCCAGTGTCCCCTCACACCTATGATGGTTATCTATTAAACCACAGAGGTTTAAAGTCCTTCAGCTGAGACATACATTGTGAGGAAAGTTCTTCCTTCATATCATTATTTTCCAACCAGCTACCTGAACATATCCGATGCCAAATACTGTGCATGTATAAAAGCTCAATCCACAGCAGTTTTAAATGTTTCAGCGTGGTGTCCAACATGTTTTGTTTGTGATCACTCAATAAAAAACATGCTGAGCAGTTCGTATGATGTTCTTGTCTCAAGCCGCTTTCACACGTGCACTGAAAACCCTGAATTACCAGGAGAAGTTGTATGTGAAAACGATAAAACAGTTGCACCAGACATTAAACGGTCTTCACCCTGCCAGCTCCAAGGTAGAAAATGTCCAACTGAGCTTAAAATCTGACTATTAAATTGGCCGACATTAGCCGCTATGAAAATGGTTTTCGCCTTGTAAACATATAATGCTGAAAACTATGCTTGAGCTTGCTTGGCTGACAATGTAATACACTGTATGTATAATGTATTTTAATACATAAAAAATATAATTATTTTCAATATAATTATTTGTTTAAGAAAGCAACAGACTGAGTACCTTTGCAGAGTTATATCGGTGCAAAATTGACACAAAAAAGCTCTAAAATTAAAAAAAATATGATAAACAATTATTTAAAAAATTATTGTATCTACCAACATATCAGTAATCAGTGAAATTCCCCTTTTGAAGTCAGTGTTGGTGTCCAAACTCTGACGTTGGTCAGGCGACGGATTGTGTAAACAGAGCGGGTCATTGTCCGGAGAGTTCACAGTGACGAGTGGGCATGTTGGTGACGTTTCTATCATGCGAGTGACGCAGAAAAACAAACAGCCAAGGGTGAAGAAAAAGGGTCATTAACATGAAAATGCCCACAGAAAGGCATCATGCCATGCCCCGTCACCTAAAACCAAACAGTGTTTCTAGGAATTGAGAATGTCTCTGACCCAGATGAAGAAACCTCGGCTCAGAAATTACGTGAAATGACCACGTTTGTTTCAGCACTCAAGTATGTGATGCAGCATGTAATGTGTGTAAAATACGTGCCGACAGCACAGAAACAGAGACAATGTGAAATGAAGATGTAAAAAAGGCAGAAGTTTCGGATAATTTATGCTACAGAACCAGTGACCGAGGTTTACGGCAGAAAACTTCATGGCTTTATAAAAGACAATCAGCGTTAATAAAAATACCAGAAATACCGAAAGTGAAGACGCGTAAGTTCCGTAAACAATGAAAGTTATGCAAATTTTTGCAAAATATATATTTTTTTTTTTTGCAAGGACCATGAGCCCCGTTGTCCTGGGTGATAGCCCGCTGTTTGTCCGACCCATCCACCTCCATTCCCTCCCGTATCGAGTGCAGCAGCCGCCATTTAACTTCCGCATCTCCATCAATCATTACCGACACATCACCGAGTGACATCGTTTAACAGGGGAATACGTGCACCCAGCACGAAAAGGATCCAAGTTCACATTGGCATTGTTTCTGTGCTGCCGGCATGTATTGTACAGACATTACGTGCAGCAAGCACGTACTTTGTACTACAAATATGGTCATTTCACATCATTTTGTGAGGCCAGGCTGGACAAAGTCCTGCTGTGTGAGAAAGAGCAACTCCACACCTGATTCTCCAGACACTGTCAGAAAAAAAGGCTTCAAACCGCTTAATTTAAATTATTTTGTGATGTCTGAAGAGGTAAAACTATACAGAGATGATAGAACACAATCTTTATCATTTAGTGTGGCATTTATATTTTTTCCCTTATTTTCTGCCCTGGTAACCATCTCATGACCCCTCAGATTCATCCCACATTACAGAACGTTTGTTGGATTGCCAATAAACCCCCAAATGCTAAATATTCCTTATATATAAATGGTTTATGTGGTAATTCTGGTAAAATACGAGATTACTCCACAGAGTTGGCATGCATGAGCATCACGGCAACACACGTGGGCTTTACCTCTCACTGCCACGCACAGACAAAAGGCCCTGTCCGTCTTGCGCTCCTCCTCTGCTGTCAGCTCAACAATGATTATTAAACGTGTGGGCATGTTTCCTTTCAAACCCAAAGTCCTTCCAGCGGCACAGCGGCAGGACACATAAACACAGAATGTAGGTCAGTCAAACAGTTTGTGTCTGTTCTCCCCTGTCTCTCTCTCTCTCTCTCTGCTCGGCTGAGGTGAACTGACAGCAGAATCAAACACATTGTTTGCCGAATGTGACTCATCGGGAAGGTTTGCCTCCTTGATGCTGCCCTGAGTGTGAACGTCGGGTGCGAGCGAAACATCTACCTGAGGATCACGTCTCCTCTCGCCATGATTGACGTTCGACCTCCTGCGTGTTCATGGCGGTGTGTCACTGTGTGGCATGAACTGTATTAAAGTGTGCAGAGGAAGCAGGATGTCATGCGATTAAATCCATTAAATCCATTCAGTGAATCATACGGGTAAAACACGGCATGCATGATCTTCCTTTAGATATAATGTTAAAGCAATAAGAAGCGGTGTCATGCATTTATATTTAAGTGTGACAAGACTTCAGTGGAACAGAAAATATGGGAACTTTGAAGTGACTTAAAAAGGAAAGCGGATGAGGGGTTCAGGAGGTTAAAGATGAAGCAAATGGACTCGTTTAAAGGGCAGAGTGGAGAGCGAGAGCTTAAAATAAAAGCTTTTAAAGACGCACACAAAGTAGACTAATTATTGTGCGCAAGCTAATTCTGCCAGAGTCAAGAGAGGTATTTTTATTCGACAATAATCTACATGCTGGACTGTAGTGAAAACAGATGCAGACAGGTTTGTTTTCACCACGAAAAACAATAAAACGGGAACGTTTTAACAGGAATGCTGCTGTAGGTTCTGGTTCTGTGAGGGACGAGTTGGATGGCAGCATTGTTGATGGAAATTTTCTTTTACAGGACACGCTTCAGCATAAACTTTCTTTCTGGGCAAAAAAGGTAGAAGCAGCTCTTTTCTACCAAGACTTAACAGCTCTGAGAGGTTTTCTTACGCCATGTCCCCCATGCAAGGTACGGCTTGTTTTTCTACGGAAAATCCTCATAAGGTTGTTGCTTTAAACTGCTGGGACATCATGTTTAACAGACACAGGAACAGTGGAGGATATCGGAGGAGGTGTGATCTTGATTAACTGTGTTTGTCAGAGCAAGGAGACAAACTCTGGATCAGAAAATGCTGAGTGCAGTAAGAAGAATACGGCTAAAAATAACGGAGAGTTTGGGAAATTCAACAATGACATGACTGTGGTTGCTCAAAATGTAAGACATGCTGCATCATATATTTAGAGCATATCAGATGTCTGCACAGCCCTCAACATAGCGGTGCTGATGCCATCGCCAACAGTCAGAAAAATCAGAATAGCAGCGTCGGAGCTAACGGTGCTAAATGTCGGAGCTAACGGTGTAACCTCAGTGGGAACTGGGAGTTATCAGGAGTTACCGCTGTTTAAAAGCAGTGCAGAATGACACACAGTGGGACACACATGCACTTAATTTGTTGTAGTTTGTAGTCAAAGAGCAGAAAAGCTCGGATTAAAAAACAAACAGAGGAAGTGGGACTTCTTTCTCTGGTCAGGACGCCATCACTCCTCTGCATCTTCACATAGTAGCTAGTTGTTTACTGCTATATTAATGTTCTGAATTTCATGTACAGGTCCTTTAGATTGTTATTGTTTTTATTAGCTTGGTAGTTTGGTTATTTAAAAGTGTCTGGTTTATGGGATATTATGTCGTGCCAGGGATAATTGTAGTGACGAGTCTCTGTGTTTTAGATCCTGTTCACCTACATTGTGACAGATTTGGGTCACCATCTGTTGTTTTAAATGTGCTATTTAAATAATTTGACTTGACTTTAACCTTCTAGTATCGTCTCAGCTTGCTTGGAACCTCAAAAGAGGTGCTACTAAAAAAAAAAACCAGGTACTATCTAACTTTTGTCAATGGAAAACAAGTCAAAACTTTGGGCTAAGTGTTAACGTTAGCATGCTAATTATGATGTTCAGAAGGTGTGCTGTTTACCATTTTCACCATCTGGTTTAAAGCATGCTAACACAGCAAACTGAGGCAGTGCAGCTGATGTTTTACACCGTTTTTAATCATTAACTGTAATATTGGACTAATTGCAATTTGGACCTGATGACAGCGCCCGAGGAAAAGTGAAGATGAAGTTAATATAGTTAATACTGAGGAGGACATGACACCAAAGTTCATGCGAATCCGTCCCACATGTGAGGAAACATTTAACTGGTGGCGCCAGAGGAAAAGTCATCGAAGTCTTCAGCAGTGAAGTCTGAAGTCAACTGAGATATTTAAGTCTGAAGCGATGTACCCGACTGACTCACTGCTATTGTGGCTAAAAGGGCAGAACAGCCTGAGCAGCTCTGAGGCTAATTGCTTTACAGACGCAGCATGAATATGTATAATAGAAAAACTGACTGTTCTGATATCAGATTAGGATCGTATTCTATTCAGTTTTATAAATCCGGGAACATTTCGTTCTGCCGGATGAATGAAAAGGTCACATGACATCAGATTCATTCATTTAAATGGAGCGACTCAAGGCTGGACATCAGTGACTGGTTGAAGTAGGTCTCTGCACTTTTTCTTTCTGGACGGACTGATTGCCGAGTCCTTGGGTAGTTTTTTTTACTCTTTGCACGCTTCTGCTCCTGCTGCACGCTGCCAAATGCAGCAGTGCTGCTCTGTGACATATAAACATCACGAGAAACAGGCACTCATGTTTAGTTTCAAAATGCAAACTTAGTATTCATGGTATTTGGGACATGCAAGTCACCTGCCACCAATCAAAACTCCTAAAAACTGTTAAAAATCACAATTTTGAACCACTTTTGTGTGCAGATAAATGGTTTTTAGCTCTCTAGTGGTCGCAAGAAGCCAAAGCTCCCAAACATATGGTAGCAGAAATCCACCAGATGAAGCGTTTTGGACCACCAAACTGGGATTTCTGGGTCACGGTCTCTGGGCTCCACCAACACAGACAGAGAATTTAAGCACCAAGCTGGTTCAAAATTGGCAAATTATCTCTTTGACGAATGCATTCACACAGCAGTTAAAGTGGTTTACCCTTCGATAGCACCGTGAAAGGCTACAACTCATGATTATTCTTATATTTATTGATTATTTAGTCCCAGAATAGTGACAAATTCACATCAAAACTTTGCCAGAGTGCATCAAATTGCTTTCAACGGTCTGAAATCCAAAGATTTTCTTTATACAAAAGCAGGAAATTCTCAAATAAGAAGCTGGAACGAGGAAATATTTCACATTACTGTCGAATGAATCTCAGCTCTAAACATCTAAGCTATGTCCCACAGCTGAATATCAACATGAACATTATTACGAATAAATCCAACAGGAGAATACACTATCACACATGCCACAGATTCCCCTGCTTATAAACATATATTCAGTCGTGTGACATGAATTTAAAAAGCCAAGTACAGCTAAATACCAAAGATATTTACATCAGCATTTGAACTTTCTTCAATACACAACTGTAAACGTCTGCATTCCTCTCCTGCACCAGGACTTGGCTTCAAAAACGTGCCCTGCTGCTGGCCTCCTGTGTGGAGGTCTGCACACGGCGCACTGACGGGGAACTCCAGAGGGAGAATCAACTCTAATCCAGCTGGAGCGTCTCGCTTTGATGAGGACCGTCGGTACAATATTGCACATGACAAAACGCTCTGCTATGCACTGACGTCCCCTGCATGCAAATAGACAAAAAGGGCTGACCAGCAGCAGCATGTTCAGCTTTTTTTACACCAGAGCTGCATCTGAAACGGCTTGTCAGAGAGACTTTCTGTGAGATCAGGATGCTTTTGAGAGGGAAGTTAATATGCACTGATGTTACAGTGGAAAGGAAAGCTTCAAATTAGAGTTTTGAACAGGTTTTCTTTTTTACAAATCTTGGTTTTGTTTCTTTTCTTTATCAGATTGTATATTTAAAAAGCACATGAGGTTAGTCAATGACATCATTCACTAGAGGGACCAATACAGTTACATAACAGCCAGACACTCACTGCTGCTGCAAACGGTCTCTCTCTCAGGCTCCATACAGCACACACTGCCCGTTTACTCATTAAAATCTAAGAAAACATTAAAGTCAGACACTACATTATCTACAAATATGATGAAGTGATGAAAAAGTTTTTAAAAGTCAAAGAAAATGTTTGCTAAGACTCAGTTTATAGAGTTTATCCTGGTTTGTTTTGACTTATTTGGTCAAAATTATTATTACAAATTTAATCATTAGCTGCTCATTTGCTGTCCCCACAACAAGACACATTCAAAACACTACGACTAATGAAATCGCTTTCAAAAATTCCTCAAAGTGAACTTTTCACAATTACTGACAAAGTCAATACAAAGACGCTGTCACACGAATGAGTAAGCAGCTTCTTCACTCGAACAAGAAAGTCAGGTCACACTGTGAAATCCTACCAGCCCAATAATTCTCCTGCAAACCTCATCTAGACACAGTTCCTGGAGAAGGTGGGGAAAGTAACCGATCTGTGTGCACGTCCAGATTATGTTATTAACCCTGAAATGATGGCATTTGGTTTTCTGGTATCTTAGATTTCCACAACGGATACAAAACAGCAAGAGATGTAATTATAGCCTAAGATGATGACATGAAGAAATTTTAATGTCTACGGACATTTTGAAGATCTGCATGAGAAAAGCTTGATGGAAACTTCCCTAATTCACATTTTCTTTAATGGAACATTTTAAAATTTAGCTTCAAAATTCGCTTAAACTTTAGTAGAAAAATGGCTAATGGCTAATGCAGGAGTATCATATAAACACAAATGTTATCCTGCAATCAAAACACAGAGACACATGCTCAACCTCCTCCTTCTTATGATGTGGGACGATGATGAGTGTGCTGTTTAGGACTCAGCAAGTTTTGACACAAAACCATTTAAAAATAACGTTAAGAAGGCATAGCTAATTTCAACAAGCTAGGCTAACTAGCTTCAACTTTAGGAGTGGAATACAAACTTGTTGTAAAAGGGACAAACAGCTTGAATTGCAAACCAAAGCTATGTGTGCTTGTAGGAGGTTTGAAGCTACATGCTAATTCCAAACATATGTTAAAAAAAGGTTTGAAAATGTAAAGAAAATATCCTCAATAGCTGCAGTATCACAGTTTACATTTCTTCACACAAAAAAGTGAATTCAAACTCCTCCAGCTCCACGTAAAGTATGCGGTGGTGTTGCATTCAGGAGCACACGTGTCACATTCCTCAGAAACATATTCCTCGATACTCTCACGTGGTAGAATGAAAACACTGCGCAGGCGGGACGCTGGCAGCCACACACAGGTCGTCCCCGCCAGTAAAAACACACTGACAGCTCGGAGACAGAGCATGCAAATGAGGCAGCGTGCTCCCAAAGAGGAAAGTGATGTCATGTGATAATAATGATGCTGTAAAACGAGACGCAGCCAGAGAGAGAAAAGTCGAGCTGGCGAGCGGCTGCAGCGCTGACTTCAGGAGTACGGAGCGCTTTAATCTATCCCAGCTCTGAAAAACACGGATTACATAACGGCGGACCTCCATGTATTCCTGGGCCTCTGAACTATCTGAAAAGTATGTGTGCAGTCGTTGTGGCGAGGCAGCGAAGTTTGGCTCGGTGCAAGTTTGACTGGAAAGTACACAGATCTCTCAGATACTCTAACGTACACAACATTTTCTGCAAAACCGCTCCAAGTACAAGGTCTGAGCTGATGTAATCACAGCAACGCTCAAAGAAAAGTCTCTCTTACTTAAATATACATGAACACGACTCAACTGTACTTTTCTCTTATCACTATCAACTGCTGCTACTGAGGTTGTTTCAGGTTTGTTTTTTCATGAAAAAGCTAAAACTTTAAGAGCCCAAATGCCCTTTGATAAGTGGTTAATTATTAATAAAAAATGACACATTTTGCCGTTTCCAGCTTCTCTAATGTGATGATTTGCTTCTTTTCTCAGTTTGACATCAGTTTAACCTGAATATCTTTATGTTTTGGACATTTGTGATCATGATGCTCCTGTTTTAAATACTTTCTGACATTTTATAGACTGAATGATGAGTTGAGTTGGAGTTCAAAGCAGACACATTTGAGACACAAAGTGAAGCATTCATTAACCTTAAAGATGCAACTGAAAAAACTATTTGAATGATAGAAAATATTTTCATCCTGTTTCCCAACTTTCCCAGCACAAACAAAGATGGAAGCCGTTGGCTACAGGACAGGAAAAAAGGAAAATAACTTACTTTTATTTTACTGTGCAGCAGGAGAAAATACTTTGAGAGCCGTGCAAAGAAGAACTCATGAACAGATTTGTTTGGTTTCTTGCAATAACTAATTTAATGTAGTTTGTTTGATATCCTGCTGAATGAAGGTCGCTACTTCAGGCTACATGTTTAAGTTTGGGCAACAAAACTACTTGTTTAATGTTCGGAAAAAGACAGAGGTTAGACTCAAAATAACTACTTCTGCACAAATCTATCGGACAGAGTTACGTTGGTGAGTAAAGACGTTCCCAACCAGTCGCGTACACTTTCTCCTGGGTCAAAGTCCTGGTTTTGTGCCCTCCGTCCTGCTCTCTTCAACACATCACACACAAGTTTGTGGGATAGCTACGAAATTCAGCGCACAACTTTTCATGGGAATAACAACAAACCGTCCATGAAAGCCTTGTGGCTTTGTATTCAAGCTAATTTGTCTTTAAGAAAGACTTCATTCTGACTCAGACGTAACACTAACACTTTAAAGCAGTCGTAGAGGAAAGTGTTCTTAAAAAAGCACAAAAATTACTCTGTAGAAACACTTTTTTTTTTAATTTAAAACATATTTAAATAAAGGACATGAAGCAAATGCCCACACTGTGAAGTTAGATCCATAAAGTAGTTATTTATTTCTTTTATTAATCATTTCAGCTGTGTTTATATATAATGTTGGGTGGTTAAATTTCATATTTTTGATAGTTTTTGTATGTTTTGTCTGCAAAAATCTTCTTTCAGGTAACTACAGCTGTGACGCACCTGTAGTTAAGTAAAAAGTATGTTTTTTCTTAACTGAAATATAGTGAGGGGTGCAGAGAAAATACGATATATAATCTGACATTTGCACTTGAGAGAAAATGTTTTAGTTACATTACATCACTGCACAAACAGGCTAGTATCAGGATAATTCTTCTACCTGACACTGAGCCTGTTCAGACTCAAATATAAAATAATAGGTGCAGTATTTTATCTGTGCTTGCAGTATAAATAGTCTGTCATTTTGCAAAAAAAGAAAGGCTCTCCCGATGCTCTCGATTACCCAAGAAGCATGGTTTTGTAGGTGTTAATCAGGTGAAAAGTGGGTTAAACTCCAGTGAAATGTAGCCACAGAAATGTGGTTTAAAACAGCGGTTATTTTTAACCAAAACATGTGAAAAAAACTTTCACTTTTCACCCAAATCACGCTTGTAAGTTGTAACGTAAAATGCCTCTCTGCAGATTACAGATCCTGGACTCTTTTTTTAGGTTGCTGAAATTACATAACCTCCGCACAGGGATTCAGTGTCTTTCAGGACAAAAACCTGAGCAGGGTGGATGCACGTTGTCATGGAGGCTTGAACCCAGGTCAGCCAGTTACAGCACACTTTCCCTGCTCACAATACACCGTCCTGCCCACCAAGAAAGTCCACACAATGAAGCCACACTAATCCCATCTTTTGTGGTCCTCCCATGTCTCAGTGTGGCTCTTTCCCTCTCCAAACTGCTTTGATATGCATTCACAGGCCAGGAGAAATACTAAATATACTGTTTAGAAACCTCACTTTGTTGCACACAAACAAGCTGCACATGAAACAGCTCATAAATTGAGGAAAAGGGAGCCGTGAGCACTACCTGATGCTATCACACATGCCTTTTATCATCTTTTGTTATGATCACTGTGCTATCACACTGACAGCAGGGATAAAATAAAGCTCGAAGCAGCTCTAGACTCCATGGAGAATAGAGACTTGGATAGTATACAGTAATATTACACATGAAGCAGGCAACAATAGACTGAGCAGAACATGCATGCAAACATCTCCACAGTATTAATAACAGGAGTTGGACAGACAATAGAGAAGCCAGACGAAAATAACAGAACAATAGTTTCACATTAAACCGCTGCAAAGCCTCCATTCCTCCTTTAGATCAACTTTATATCACACACACTGAAGGAAGATAAAGAGATTTCACTGCACATGCTTGATATCTCTCAGCTCTATTAATCAGTTTGATTAAAGAGTTAGTTCAAAAATGATGAATACAGCCGACAGAAGACACACAACCAGCTCTTACCGCTTTACTCTGAGCTTCTGATGCCGCTTTATCGCTTTTATATTCCCCTTTTTTCTCATGATCAGTCGCGCGTCTCACAGACACAAATCTCGACCTCACTTCCATGTGCTCGCGACCAGGACCACGCGCTCAGGGGAGCGCTCGGGATACGGCGTGTGACGTCACGGCGACTCTGGAAAGCCGGTCAAAAAAAAAATCGGTGCAATATCAACAATAATAAATGCGATAGGTGTGTTGTAGTTAAATATCACATGATGTATAATATAGAGGCTTTACTGTAAGTTGCACTCTATTTAACGTGTTTTTATTCGATATTATTGATTTATTTTATATAATTAAATTAAAAGCTGCAAGGATGAGTTGACTGACAGAGAACTATTTATATAACAGGCTGTTTAAAGTCATTTCTCATGCAAAAATGGCAGAAAATGCCGTTTTTAGCTACTATAATGTGGAGATGTGCTGCTAATATCATATTAAATGTATATCTTTGGGTTTTTGACTGACAAAACAAGACATTTATGACATTTTTTTTTTAGCCCAAACAGCTATTTGAATTCAAAAATATAACTGCAGCACTTATAATATCCCCACAAAGATATAGTTATTTTTGTCCAATATCTTAATTTATGCTAGAATTGCTAGTTTTTGTTTAAAAACACACACATCCGGACTGTGTAGATGCATACATGTATGTGTTTGTAACTTCATTGCAGCCTGTTTTGCCTTCACACCTAAATCTGATCTGAGGTCTTAAATTAACCAGAATATCAGATGAATCAGAACAAAGGTTTTTTTTTTTGCTAAGTAGGTTTTAACTTTCAAGGAATCTTCCTGATGTTTTTGTGCAAACCTAAAAGTGAAGGCAAGGTACTGCAGGGATTGCATGATAACAATCACTATCAACTCCATTACCAGATTGTTTACAAGGTATTTTAAGTAGCATTCTGTACTTTTAAGAAGTTCAAACTGAGATCAATGTTCAGGTAGAAACCATGTAAGATATTAAGTCTGTGTGCATGAATCTGTGGCTTTTGGTGCATATTAAAAGCACAACAGGTTTCCTTCAGATAACTGAATTCCCTCTTTTCTCCAGTAATGTAGTGAGAGTTGATAAGGTGGGTTCATTATAAAGTAGGTGGGTTACTGAAGAGGAAGTGGGTATACTCTCTTATATAGTCCAATGGCTTTTGTCCACAAACAGATGCAGGTCACTTTTTGATTAAATTTGTTCACTTCAGCATCAGTGAAAGTGGAATATCTTCAATATAAAGTACCCATTCAGGTTAAAATGTGCTTCTGTGCACGGATCAGAGACCACAGACTGAGCTTACCTTGTCTTCTGTATGACAGCATCAAAAACTGCAGCTTCAGGTGAAAATATTACTCATTCTAACCCTTAAAATCTAAACTAGTGAGTCAGAGCGAGGGGTGATGTTATCGGAGCATCATTACACTAAACATGAGCATCTTAGTCCACATCCGAGTTACTTTATTCATTCAAAACATGCAGTCGTTTGTGTCTGCAACATGAACCCCCAGCACATATCAACATGTGTCTGCTGTGATGAAATGTGTGTTTCTGCACTGCAAGAACAAGGACACAACTTCAAGAAGAAACATTTTTTATATTTCAAAAAGAATCTAGGAACATAATGGAAAAAACCAAACACTGGGTCTGAACATCCAGACAATTGAGATCCAAAAATACATTTTCTTAGGAAATATTAATTATATACAAAACATAAAAATTTATATTTTAGTTTGGGCCCTCAACAGGGTAGCCCCATTTTTTAATATTTTATTAATAAAAATAAACTTTTAAATATTTAATCCACCCTTAACTTCAATTGAGGCAGTTTTAACATTGAAATCAAACAAGATTCCAAACAACTTAATCCGCTTTGCATTTGCATGCAACAACAACTGTACACCCTAAGTCTTGAACTTGCATAAAAAACAAAAGGCCAAAAAGTCTATGTTGATTCAAACTTTAAGCGCGAGCGCTCTGCAGCTGTGAGAGTCTCTGCTTTAAAAGTTCACTTTTCCTCCTCAGCTGCTCTTTGAGTGAGAGGAGTCTCTGTTCATCCGACTGCATGCTGTAAATGCACTCCGTGGCCTTCTTCAGGATCACCACTTTGGCCGCCTTCTCGTTGTTGGCCACTTCGGGGATCTCGTCCCGCAGGGCGAAGAAGCTCAACTTGAGCTCGTTCCTCCTCTGACGCTCCAGAACGTTATGAGTCCTTCTCTTGTCATAGTCCTCCGTGTCGGACGTCCGCGGGCTCGAACACTTGCGGTTGCTGCTGATCTGTTTGAGGACCCTGCTGTGGCCGCCGCCGCTGCTGCTGCTGCCACCGCCGCCTCCTCCACTGCTGCTGCTGCTCTCCAGCTTCAGCCTCTTGACAGCCGGCTGCTCGTGCCTCATGGATGGATGGGCGGCGTAATTATGCTGGTGGGTGGAGACGTGGCACCTCTTCAGCACGAGCGGGCTGGGATGCCTGGTCTCTGCTGGGCTGGGGTCGCACCGCTTCACCGCCTGCCTCTTCTCCACGGTGACTACATCGATCTCTTCCTCTTCCTCCTGGTCCTCCTCCTCCTCTTCTTCTTCCTCCTCTTCCTCCTCCTCATCATCATCATCTCCATCCTCATCTTCTGCAACACAAAAATATTCTGATTAAGCATCAACATCCACACTGCATGCCACAGTGGGAAGGGAGGGGATTACAATCTCTCCTTCCACATCAGTTGGTTACTAAACATTGCAGCCTCTGGCTAATCTCAGCTGTCTGCAACATGACATGGGTGGCATGTCTACCACCTCCTGCCTGGAAATCAGGCTGCAAATCACATTCATTAAAACAAAAGTTGGCCTCCTTTTAGTCAAAATAGTGCATGCAAGCATTGCACACTCAGCAGAGGGAAATTCCTAATTGCACAGAGGGGTGTGACTGCGTGATGATCAGCTTACCTGAGTCACTACAACTGCTACTGCTGCTGCCGCTGTTTGGCGGCGTGTCCAGCCCCAAATCCTTACTAGGCGGCGTCCCTGCGCTCTGCTTGGGCGTCTCTGCAATCGGGTAGGGGAAAACCACAGATGGATCAATGCACTCCGACGCGGACGTGTTGAGGTCTTGCAGGTAGCTGCTGTTCATCCTCCACGCAGCCGCGCCGGCGGGCTCCGCAGACTCCTTCCGCGCAGCGTGCAGGGAGGCGAGCCGCTCGGAGACCACCTTCTCCAGCTTGGCGGCGGCGGAGAAGCCGCTCCACATGCAGTCCTGGATGATGATGGACTTGAGGAAGGTCTGGGAGTAGTCTGCGTCGCAGATGATGCTCTGGTTGACCACGTCGTCGCCCAGGAACTCGGTCACCATCTCCAGCTGATCCGCCGTGGAGGGGAAGAGGCTTGACAGGGACGGCCGGCGGCTCGGGGAGAGGGGAGGGGTCGGCAGCAGTTCAAATTTCTTCCAGATGTCTTCGCTCGGTGCCGGAGGCTGAAGCTGCTGAGGGTAGAAATCCTCCTCTTCGTTGTCATAGTAGAAATACGGTTGAAGAGAGTCGTAGTCGTAGTCATAGTTTTTACTCGCCAAACTTGAATTCAGCGGCATTTTGTCTCTGTTGTCTTTTTCCTTACTGCGAAGCTGGTTGAAAGAAAAAAAATGGGATGATTAGATGTTGAAAAAAAGCGAGGTCTGCAGGTTCAGAGCAGCTGCTTGGCACTGACCCTGCTCTGCAACATTAAGTGTAAGCAACATCACATGGTCACTCCAAAACATCGACCCTGTTGTGCACGCCTTGCATGCATGCACCAGCGATGCAGCAGCAGGTGCTCAACTGGGAAACTGATAGTAAATTAAGTGCAAGAGGGGAAACCCCACCTTCACTTGACGATAAACTAATACCTTTCTTTTTTTTTAAGAGTAAACTGGTGTGGGAAGGTAACGTGCAAGCTCCTGAAACCCACTCCCTCCCTTACCTTTTAGATTTTAAACAGTCGGCGGAAGAAGACGGGGCGAAATCGACCCAAAAAGCGCAAAAAAGGGCAGGAAAGTTATTCCAGTGCGAAAGTAACATTAAATCCTTCCACGGAGGTGTTGCAGGCGATTTCAGTGAAGCTGTGTGAAGCATGCATGGGGAGTTGAACGGCTGCACCAGCGACCCGGCGAGCGCGACGCGCAGTCTGTCATCAGCAGCGTGAAAATCACAGCTGAGAGCTCCGCCGGCTGCAATAAAAACGACCGCAGCACTCCTCCGCTGTATCCCTCCGCTAGTTTTCCCGCGAAACACTCACCGGCCTTGAAAATATTCCACACTTCAAGATAATTTCTCGCTTTTATCACCATAAATAATCCTCGCGCAACATTTTTAATGATTTCAACTAGAAATACACGGAGTTATTTGTAAATTCAGTCGATAAATTATGTATTTTCTCTTCACGCTGGGTCTATTTTGACGAAGGAGAAGTGGGAGGGGTCATAGTAGAGTAGAGCTTCCATTGACGGGAGGCATGCAAAAAATACTAATGCAAGTAGTAGTAGGAGATAATTAGGATGAGTGTTGTTACTACTATCCCGCCTAAAATATCAGCAAACATCTCCAGCTGCCTCGTGAAATCTATTACACATTTAGCTCCCGTTTTAATTTACCAATAAGTCAGATTAAAAGCAGATTCATTTACATGCTTTTGCACAACTCACAACTTTGCTGCTGTTTTTGTTTTTTTAAATCTCAATTTTAAGATACTACCTGCAGAGATGCAATAAACAACGTTTGTGCAGCGATAATGCAGCGCGAAGCTCACAGGTGCAGCAGCTTACCTCGATCTGTCTGCAGGCACTGACAGCTCTGAATTGGCTGAAACAGGTGAAATTCAACACGCAATAATTGCAGTTTGTGGTGTAATGCATAAATGAGCATGCACCAGTGAGAAACACCGTGTGTGTGTTTGTGTGTGTGTTCCTGACAATGTAATGCAGATTTAGTTTTGAGGCTGGACAGATTGGCACCAATTAACTACAGGAAGGAAGCAATTAAAGGAATCAGATGGGTACCGCAGTTGTATGGAGGTGCCCTCCTCTGCTGTAGCAGGGAGGAGGGGGATTGCACGGGCTCGGAGCGCCCTCTGCTGGGCACGGTGCTGTGGAGGTGGCGCACAGCCAGGTAGGTGCAGGGTCAAACCGTGGAGGTGAACATGAAGTCCACAGCTGAACTGAACTGGTGGATTATTGACTGAAAGTGGATTAAAGACGGATTGTTGGTGTGGAATTATAAATGACTCGGTAACATATTGGTGCTGAGCTTTTTATTGAGGTTACAGGGTCACTTCATTATAAAAAGATGTTCTGGAAAAACTGTAAATGACAAATGTAACTAACATGCAGCAGTAGGGCCGACCAGACCAGGACCAGAGAGGTCAGGGGTCAAATGTTGCTGAGAAAAAAACACCAAACGACCACAAAGAGAGGCTGAATGACCACACACCAGTGGTGGAAAAAGTATTCAGATCCCTTACTTGAGTAAAAGTACTAATACCACACTGTGAAATTACTCCACGACAAATAAAAGTCCTGCATTCAAAACATACTGAGTAAAAGTATGAAAGTATCAGCATCAAAATGTACTTAAAGTGTCAAAAGTAAATGTACTTTTTATGCAGAATGGACCCAATCAGATTGTTTTTACATTCTAAATACATTATTAGATTATTATTGATGCATTTATCTAAGAAGCATCTTCATTTTCTTAGGGTAGGGCTCATTTCATCCACTTAATGTACTTTAAATTGATGTTTTTTATGTTAAATCTTAGCTGTCAGCTAAATGTAGCCAAGTAAAGTGTTTTATTTTTTTTATTTTATTTTTTTTAAATAAATGCTCTAATGGCACAATTATATTCATGCAAATCCAGTTAACAAAGTTTTAAATAGCGGAATTCTGTAGAAATTATTTATTTACATTATTATAAAAGTTTTTTCATTTAATCTAATTCTATTTTTCTTTTCTTTTTTCAATTTCAATGCACAATATTTATCTTTGTTATTAGTATCTTTTAATGTATTTATACACATTTTGAAGCTGGTCACTTTATCTTAAAAATTAAGTTTTTTGTTATTATTATTACTCCACATTAGTCCACAGTTTCACTGAGGGATTTGTGGTTCTCCATCAGAGTAAAACATGAATCAATATCTGAGCGGACAAATGGAGGAGAGCAAAGAGAAGGAGACCTGGGGAAAAGGAGAGAGGAGAGATTTCTCCGGTCCAGAGGAAGTGTAAAATAACCCCCTCTCTCCTCTCCTCTCCTTCCTCCCTTCTCTCCTTTCCTCACTGGGATGCTGTGTGCAGGATAGCGATCATAACCACCAGACTCATGTGTTGTGGTCATTGTGTTTATCGGCTCCGGATGTTTCTTGTGTTACTGTGTTTTCAGAGCGTCTGGGGACACAGAGGGAAGCTTTGAGACTGTCTGGCATCGTTTCCTCCGATAAGTGGAGACTGAAGGTGCTCGGAGAAGTTAGACTCTGTGTGTTTTTTTCTTCTCTCTCTCTCAGTGAAACTGGTTTCACCACTTTTGATTGACACGGTGTATACACTAAAGTGCAGAGGTTTTATTTACAGAAACATTAAATATTTTCCATCCAGGGCAGAGATTTCCATTTAGAAAAAGTGTTATTCACATAACATGTCATACGTCAACATATGTGCTGTAAATCTTTATGATAAGGATCAAAAACAGACATTAAGGTGGATTCACAGTGTTTGTGAACAGGAACTGGCTCATCGATCCAGTCAAACACTTTCAGAAGCCACATTTTTCTGCACAATGTGTAAAAATAAATAAATAAATAAATAAATAAAAGATGCAAACTCTGAAATAAAAAAAATGAGTCAAAGCTAAAAGGAAAAAGTGAAATTTGAAAGAGATTTGAGATGTTTTAAACAATACCAGCCAATAAAGATACAACTAACAAATAATAGTTTGAATTAATCAAATTTCTGTTAAGTCTGTTGAGAAAAATGTCTCAGTAGAATTGTTTGAATTGTCCAAAGCTGTAAGATGTTTAGTTTTTGTTATATAAGACAGAGAAAAGCAGGAAATACTCACACTTGAGAAGCTGTAAACAGACTTAAACAATTGGATTTATTTTCCAATAAAAACAAAGCAAAACTCTTCACATGCAAAGTGAAAACAAACAGGAGAGGTTTCAGAATAAGAGGAAGATAAGGTCGGATAAACGTGAAAATTAATATTATCTGAGTTATCCTCTTAGATTTAAGATAAATTTATGTTTCTTAATCAAGTTGGACAAATTTATTTTATCCTCATAATTTATTTCAGTTTTTATGTATTTAGGATAAATAATAGGAATAAAGTCAAACAGCCCAAAGGAAAAAAAGAAAAAGAAGAGATAAATTAAAACCTAACAATGATATTTGTAAATAAAGGAATTAATATAAAATATTATATAATTAACAATAAAATAATAATATGAATAAAATAATTTATTTGAGCTATTTTACACATAGCTACACATTACATTATTGTATTATATATTATAAATAATAATACATTTTATTTATAAAAGGAAATCTCAAAGTGCTACAGCTTAAAAGCACAACAGTCTAATTATAAAAAGGATTAAACGGATAAAAACAGAAGAAAAAGTATACATATATATATACTTACATACATACCCAATCTAATAACCATCTGGACAGGAAGAACCAAAGGTTTTCTAAAAAGGAAAGTTGGAAAATATGATTATAATTAGTCAGATTTTCACACTCTGAGCACCACCTTCCTTCATTTCTGACCACAGGTCACCATCCTGCAGCCTGCGGCCTCGTGCATGCAGCAGATTCAGCCGTTTCCTCTTCTGTGCAGCAGCAGAGCAGAAGCTGACAGGAGCTTGTAGATGTGCATCAGTCATGAGGCCGAATGTTCACACACCTTCTGGTAGCTTCTCGTGCTGCCTCTCATACAGCGGGGACACACTTCAGCACGAAGCCTCAGCACCAGGCAGGAAATCAATAAGTGCTCAGCTCGCTCGCTGAGACGAGGGTGCCAGCTAAGCAGTCAACAATGAGAGCCCGGCAGATCTGTCAGACTACTCAAGAGCTAATTGTGTCATTAATTATTGACAGTGACAACAGGCAGTTATTGAGCCTGGAACTGCTACACAACCTGAAGCTGCAGTGTGTTTGTAGCAACACACTCTGCGCCTGGTGTTCTGTCTCATCATGTTCCCAGAAGGTTTACTGACAAATATGAGACAAATCGAGTAGATTAAAAGAGAGAGCCACTAGAGATGAGTGCTGAAAGTAATCTGATTACTCTATATGTGGCAATTGTTGCTTTCATAGAAAACATCCACGCTGTGCAGGTGCAGCAGGACGAGCCCCCATTCCTGCTCCACCAACAGCTCCCAGCACGATAACATGGAAATTCAATTAAAAAAACATCTGGAGGAAAGAAAATACACACTAACCAGATTCATAGAAAACTTGGAAAGAATAAAACGGAAATAAATCATTGTTATGTATCAAGACAGCCTATAAAATCTGACTTCCACTGCCTCGCCTGAACGATCACAAACTCATCTTTTCCTGTTTTTGTTCGCTGCATTTTTATATATATTCCAAATATATTATTGGATTACTATTATTGATTGACTTATTGACTCATTTTAATTACTTAATGTACTGTTATGAGGTTTATCTTTTAAAAAAACTGTAATCTCTTTTAAATTGATCATGGTTTTCATGTTAAATGTCGACCTGAAAAGTAACTTAAGCAGGCAGCTAAATGTAGTGGAGTGGAAGTATAAAGTTACATAAAATTAAAATACTCAAGTAAAGTAAAAGTGCCTTTAAAAAAAAAAAAGCCCTGCCAATGAATTCCCTGCACACAGATAATGTAAAAGTGTTTTTCATGCTTACTATCAAAGAGCAGTTGTTGCTTCGTGTGCTTATTTAAATAATGCTTTGTCTGTACTGTAAGAACACAAAACAGCTCACAAATATATATTTATATATAGACATTATAGCCTCGTATTTGCATCTTCACTTAAGAGAGCACTGGACTTTACTGCACTATGAAAAATGATTGTTTATGGGGTAACAAATGGTGTTCAGGTCAGTGCAAGTGTTCTTAACTGCTGTGATGAAGACGTCAGCTGTCAGGTTTTGAGATGTTTTCTTCTGGGGTCCAGGAGACGATGACACTGCATCAAAACCCTGGAGGAGAAAGACAATAAACAGGCACATGTTTTTGTATTATTTGTCCCAGTGTGTTCTGCAGCAGCTATATACTGAAAACAACATAAATCAGCCCTCACCAGGAGAAACAGCTGGAGAGTGAAGAGGTGAGTGATAAACCGGCGCCTCAGTTCTGTTTGACGTACATCTGCTGCTTCCTCTCCTCCTGCAGTCTGCATGACTAACATCACTGATAACTCACCATCAGCTGCTTCATCTGACGCTAAATGTGTGTATATTTATGCTGGAGTTGGAAAATTCTGTTACAAGAAAACAAATGGAGCTTTCCACTCACTGTGTGTTTAAAAGTCATGTTTTTCAAACTGCGCATCACTTTTCATTGATAATTAGTCTCGTCTACAAGTCTACTTAAGAGCACAATAAAGGGTCTTATTTATCTATAAAATATGGTATGAGGATAATGTTAAACTGTACACCTGGTGGAGGACGGGTAGTTTTGACAGGTTGTGAGCTGTTCATGACTGAATCAGGTTCCTCCTGGTACTGTGACTGAGAGCTGTCAGCTCCTTTGTTGGCCACTAGAGGGCGTGTTGGATCAACCAAAACCTAAAGAATGGACAAAAAAACTAATTTAACACTTAAAAACTCCTGCTGTTCTCCTGTAGAATGCTGTGTAAGTCAATATCATGAATAATAAATAAATAAATATGATGTTTTTTCTTTTATTCTCTCTTATACTAGTTTTTATATTCTGTAATTGTAAGTATGAATTTGTGTGGTTTACTGTATCATTTTAATTTGGTTTCCTTTTATTTATTTATTTATTTATTTTTTGTAATGTTGATTTGTAATTTAATTTATTTTTTTGGTACTGCATTTGTTTAACTGTCTGCTTTTAGGTTGCTTTTATTATCTCCCTGTTAAAAATAAATTAAATAACAAATGTATAAATGTGGTGATAAATATCTAAATAAATGTAAACATAAATGTATAAATTGGTTTACAAACTTAAATAAATAAATGAATACGTTTTAATTAAAAAATACGTATTCAAATGACCACTTTTATTTATTTCAGGGACTTTTATTTAATAATTCTACATGTATTTATTGAATACTTATTTGTATCATTTATTTATGTTGTTTATTTATTCCACATGTTTATTTGTATTCCATACATATTTATTTATTTATCATATTTACTTATTTATTCCATAACATTATTTATTTATTTAAAATGGACATAAATGGCATTGCATATTCTCCCGTGCCTTTGACTGTTTTCTCTGTTTATTGTCTTTATCTTAACTTAATTTGTTTCATTTGAGGCAACTTACTGCACTTTATCTGTATTTCTGGTTGACTTAATTTGCATTTTTTTTAATATAATGTATTCCATCCAATTTTAATAAAATCTAGTTTTCTTCTATCTGTGTTTAATTGTGCTGGATAATTAAAAGCGCCATGTCTACATTTGTGATTCATTAATAGCTTGTAAATATAAATCCCACTAATATTAAATCACAACAGTACTTTACTGTTAATAGTTTTGCACTGCAACTAATGTGTACTAGTATATTTAATTCTTCAGTATTTTGAAACAGATTATTTTGGAAAAAACACCTTGCAAAGTATTATCTAATCATATAGAAACTTACAGTACTGTTATGTAAATTGTGCCTGTTGCTTAGAAAATAAGACTTCCTTCCTTCTCTCCGGGCAACTTCAAGAGCAAATACAACATTCAGCTGAACTACATCCCATCCTTACTGATATACACAGACACATTAAGTCATTTGGGGTCCTCACTGTCGCATCAGGCACAATCCCATGCTTTGTTTTCCAACATCGCTCCCACAGAACCAGCAGTAGCACATACAGTTGGAAATGTGCTGCACTAAACACACTTCTGGACATAAAACCTGCTTGTAAAAGTCAACGGTTGACTTTCAAAAGAAAACCACAGAGGTTTCTATTAGTAGTCGAGGTAATGAAATCCTGACATTATAAAGGAAGCATATTGTGTATTTAACACACAGAGTGTACTCGCAGGTATGAGCTCTTTAGTAAACATCTGACTCTAGTTACAGCTGCAGAGGAAAGGCATGTCTGCAAATAAAAGGCTGTGTGTCAACTGTTGAAAGCACTGCAGGAGCTCCCTCAGGCAACAAACAGACGTACACACACACACACACACACACACACACACACACAGCTCTAACAGCAACTAACCTTGATTTCTCAAACTATTGCGTTCAAGGTCAACTACTTACAACCCCAATCCCCCCAAAAAGCTACATATCTTTGCTAGAAACAGTTTCTTGGTTACTTAAAAGTCTAAATAAGGAGAAACCAATAATGAATTACAATCACATTAACTCTACTGGCACAACCACTCCCACTAACATGAGAGAAATATAAAGATTCATATGCATTCAGCCCAGGGTTTGTCACAGAATTAGGGCAGCCTCATTTAGTTTAGTTTTATAGAGGGAAAGTGCATAATGAAGACATTTAAGCACAAAGACATGATAAGCTGTGAAAATATGCAGATACAAATAAGAGAGACGGCTCTGAAGACACACAGAACCAACAATAATAAACATACAAATCAACAAACAGCAAGATAGCACAATGTTAGGCTTGTGTTAAATATTCTCACCAAACTATTCTAGTGTTTACTAGTTTCATACGTGGTTTTACAGTGTGCTAATTTTTACGTCTGTTATCATTTCCTCGAGTATGCTGTGTTATTACAGTATTTGCATTAAAAATCATTAAAATAAATATGCTGAAAGTAGACATGTCTTACATATATCCACCAGGGGTCAGTATTGTACTACATATTGCCATATCAGTGTTGATTTGTTTATTCTACTGATAATTTATGTCCTTAAAGGAGGGGTACAGTATAAATGTTAAAAACAAAAACTTGTATGGGGACCAAAATATCTTTCTGCTTGAAAATACATTTGTAAAATTTCAGCATAAGGAGGTTTGTCAATGTGAGTTCAGCTGTGAGCTGTTTCATTCAACATTTGAACCAGATTCCTGTTATTTTTTTCCACATTTTGGTGGCTGGTGCATACAGACAGATTTGTATTCAGCATGACATGCCAATTGTAGCAGTATTGTAGCAGCACCCATTCAGAGCCGCGCTGTTCCTGCGTGCTGCTTTAATGTAAACACATTATGCAGTGCTGTGTTGTGTGTACAGGCAGTGATAATAAAAGCCAGGTTTAGACTTGCTGATGATGTCACGGCCGGGATGCCTGGCCCACGTGCGGTGAGCAGTGTGTTCCAGCCTCGGGGAGGGTCGACAACAACCGGACTGCGCAGCACAGCACAGGCGCAGTCAAATGCGGAGCTGAGCAAAACTAATCCAAACCGTTTCGGATTATCGCTTTTATCCAAATCTCTCGATTCAGACAGAGTGGGGCGCTCCTTCGCTCAAATTCGGCGCCGTTTTGATGTCACCTTGCTTCTTCCCCCCACCCCCTTGATGATGATTTGCGAGGAAGATGCGCCGGTCTGAAATTTCCGTTGACCTTCGCCTCCGCTCAGCAGCATTGAAGCATTGTGTGAAGCGCTGCCGCCACAGGAGCGCCCCGGCTCCTGCCGCTGCCCCACTGCGTTTTCTCGCTAGCAATACAGGTGCTGTGTGACCGCCGTTTTAGACTGCTAATCTTTGATTTTCTTCTCAATCAATCAAGACCGAGGCAGATGCCCCTCGCTCTGTCATCCCGGCTTGTACTATGGTGGAGTTTCCATCTCTCAGTCCTTACTGGCCTCTCATCCGCTTTCTGGTGCCTTTGGCTATCACCAATGTTGCCATCGACCTCGGGGAACAGGTAACGTTTCTGTTTTTCCTACCATTGTTTTTCGCTCCATAACAAAAACAGCTTGTAGCTTTGGCTTTTTTTTGCTAGCAGCGGCTAACGGTTTTAAACGGTTTTTCATTCCGCCGTTGAGAGAATTCAACCGCCGCTGTTGACGAGCAGCGATTCATAAGCTCCAGAAAACACCGTTTGTCCAACACTGACACAGAATATTTACCTTTGTTTTGTCACTTAAAGACGGCTGGTTTGTGTTGTAGCTAGAGCTAGCTTAGCTGGCAGGATGAGAAGCACTGTGAAGACATCCATTGGGTTTATATACATTATTTAGGAGAAGAGAGAAAGAGAGAAGGAGGCCCTTGTTTATTCTCAGAAGATGTTTTTTTCCACACTCATGTCACCAAAGCCATTCAGCGACTGCGGGTTTTATCTGTTACAGAGCCTGTCCTAGACAAGCAGCACACTGCCTGCCATTGATTTGTTTGACATTTGATTAATCAGTAAATCTGAATCATGGGCCTGTTTGTAGATCATGGCGGAGCATTTACACAGATTAAAAGCACCCGGCTTTTGATTTTCTTCATATTTTCCTGCTTGGTCATTTCCTGTCCTTCCCTCAGCCCGGTCTGGGGGCTGCCCTCTCCCACGAGACCCTGAGCAGATAGATAGTGTGTGAGAGGGTAGAAAAGAAACACATTGTGGCAGGAGATGTTAGGATTAAGCTTATGTAATGTCTCTGTTAGCTGGTATAAATAGCACACAGTCCTGCAAAGGGAAAGGGCAGCCATAGTAGCTAGTCTGAATGGAAATAATTCAGGGATAAAGAGTGTTATAGATGTGTCCTGTGCCAACATTATGGTAGCCAAAGGTTTCATCTTTTATTGTGTCTATAAAGCAAATGCAGGTGTTCATATTTTAAAGCAGGGCAGTTATGGAGTACCATCTGGTCAGAGATAAAGTTAGGCTAAGTCATGGTCATGTGAGTTTGTCACACTGAACTTTTGTCCCCCCTCACCATGTGCTGTCTCATTCCCCTGACACCGCACCCTCTCATGTCCACCCTGTAATGTCTTTCACAGGCCCTCAACAGGGGCATAGCCACAGTCAAAGAGGATGCTATTGAAATGCTGGCCAGCTATGGCCTGGCGTACTCCCTGATGAAGTTCTTCACTGGGCCCATGAGCGACTTCAAGAATGTGGGTTTGGTGTTTGTCAACAGCAAGAGGGACCGGAGGAAGGCTGTGTTCTGCATGGCGACGGCCGGGGCCATCGCGTTTGTTCTTCACATCTTGATAGGTGTGTGTTTAAGGGTTTGTTTGTGCACACAGGATAGTATGCTGAGCTTAAACCGCATCCTGTAGAAGTAAAGTGTTTAGTGTTTGTGGCAAGCCTTAAAGGCATACTATGCAGGATTTGTTACTTTACATCACATTCAAACTGGGCCCCTCCTCCCTCACTCAGTGATAGTGAAAATAAACCCCAGATTTACCTGCAGTTTGAAGTCTGTCTACTTGGCATTTCACCTTGCTATATTTGCGTTTTTTTTTCTGTGCTTTGCCCACTATTTTTGTAGCTTTTTGTCCAGAGTGTGACTCCCAGAACGTTCTTGAAAACAGCTAAATGAAAAGAAAAGAGAAAATACAGGCAGAGGGCAGGGGCTCTGCAGACACAGACAACTCCACACACTTGTAATTCTGATTAAGAGGGACTTTTGTATGACTCAATACATTATTTTTGTTCTTTTTTCTTAGGAAAATCCTGCATAGTATACTTTAAGTTTCCTATTACAGCACCCTGTGACAGCTTGTTTCCTCCAGAGATCAGACTTCTGCTAAAAACAATCAAAATAGGCTAAAAGTCATCTTCTTAACCGCTACTCATTGTTTCCTCTTTTTCTCTATAGCTTACACAGATTTAGGATATTACATCATTAATAAGCTCCACCATGTGGATGATTCTGTGGGGCGCAAGACAAGAAGGGCGTTCTTATACCTGGCTGCGTTCCCTTTGCTGGATGCAATGGTGAGTGTACGGCATGCAGGATTATTCTACATTAGCAGTGAAACATTATATCATGCCATCATGGATTTAAACACACCAGACCTAGAAATAGCCTGGTTTTAATCCTCTGGCCATGCTAGTGTCAAGTGATGGTGAATTCCCTGCTTTAAAGTCCAGCTCTCTTCCATTATGTAGCCTGTCATCCAGCTGTGGTTCAGAAAAAGTCCAAAATAGAGCTTTGTTTGTTTGTCTTGGGGGTAACACTTGTGTCCATTGTTCTGTTTTGAAGGCGTGGATTCATGCCGGGATACTTCTCAAGCACAAATACAGCGTCATAGTAGGCTCAGCCTCGATCTCTGATGTTGTGGCCCAGGTAATGAGATCCATTCTTTTAAATCGAATGCAGAAGGAAACATTTGAAGAGTTGGAGGAAAGCTTTGTTGATCTTTGGTGTTTATCTTCGCTGTTCTTTCCCTGCAGATTGTGTTCGTGGCCATTCTGCTCCACAGTAACCTAGAATGTGTGGAGCCTTTACTCATCCCAATTCTCTCCCTGTATATGGGTGCCTTGGTCCGTTTCAGCATTGTCGGTCTGGGTTACTACTGTAACATTCACGACAACATCCCAGACTCCAGTGGGCTTGATGTCGGCGTAAGTACTGCCTTTCTTACTGTTTAGGTTTGACAACTTTATGACAAATAAAAGAGGGATATGGACCTTTTACCTGAACTAAAGGGACAATGGGGTCACATGAATTTTCTCATAATATAATAAGGATTTAAGCTAGTCTTTTTTTCTAAAAAGAGTGATTTATCGGGTACATCTTGATCCCTGCAGGGCGATGCCACCATCAAAAAGATGCTGAGTTTCTGGTGGCCCCTGGCCCTCATCCTGGCCACTCAGCGCATCAGCCGACCCATCGTCAACCTCTTTGTGTCTCGCGACCTCAAAGGGACCTCTGATGCCACAGAGGTGTGTGTATCTGGAATTTACTTCACCAAAAATATCCTAACTTCTCTTCTGAAAAGCATTTTCCTGTCTTTTTTTCATAGTGACTAACTGTCATGTGTTGTTAAGAGGAAGCCAAGTTTTGTTGTTTACATTTAATCCGGATGTTATAAATAAAGATGCCAAGAATTACTGGGTAGTATAATTATACACTGACATTATAAGAGGAATTTTATAGCTTTGTGAAGCCAGTGGACAAATTTTGTCCCTCAAGTTATTGCAGATGAAAGGCCAGATGCTAACAAACTCCCTCTGGAGCTTTCTGGCTTACAGAGACCCTAACTACTAGAGACAATACAAAGCTGTTTACCAGAATGAACTGGAAATCATTGACAACACTGGCTGCCAGTGGTTTGGGTGATTCACCATGTTCATGTGGAACTCGGAGCATGATTACACTGAGTGAAAACATTCCTACATGGCCCTACTGTTCCTGCGTAAAGCCTGACACGGCCCGTTGTTGTTCGGGACACAATGACGAGCTCAAGGCTGTTATCCAATCATAAACTTGTGAAAAACCGCACGCCGCTGGGAAAGTGAGGGACACACGTGTTGCTTTCATGTCTGCTATTGTTAGTCACCTGTCATTAATTTAGCCGTGTGCGCCGCGTGTGGTATTTCCGACATTAAAGTGGTGGCGTGCTGATGACTTATCGCTGTCGGGTGTCTTTGTCATTCCAGGCTGTGGCTGTCCTCACGGCCACATACCCTGTGGGTCACATGCCCTACGGTTGGTTAACTGAACTGAGAGCAGTGTACCCTGCATTCGACAAGGTAATCCAATCACTAATGTTTGTGTAGCAGTAACAGCTGATTGTTTTACACCACTAATATTGCTCTCTTATCAACAGAACAATCCCAGCAACAAGCTGAACGCTGCCACCCCCGTCACCAAGTCACATATTAAAAAGTTCACATTCTGCTGTCTGGCTCTATCACTCACGGTAAGAGGAGGGTCTTTGTTTCTTGGGCACTGTGTGTGGGGCTTTTCCATATTTTCTATCATATATATATATTTATATAATCATAATAGAAGGTTTATGTTAAACAAAGTAAGTTTGGAAACATATATTAAAGTAATCTCTGTGAGCAAAAAGCTAAGGTTTCCGACTGTTTCAGTCAGTTTCCAACCGTTATGACTCTAACCCTAACCCTGCTTGAAGAGTACGCTTGTGGGGGATTCCTATATATGGTCATGTGCTCCAGGCATGTTACTGGACTGTTTACGTTACATGCAAAAGTCCCGCTATATTGCCATAAAGAGGCATGCCGGCTTTTTGCGGCACAATAGTCGCGTCCATTCACATTGCAGTCCAGCATCTTGGAACGAAGTGGAAGAGTGTAACAATAGCACAGTACAGTATGTATGTGCTGCAACAGTATCTGTACAGTGAGCGACGCCCGTTTGTTTACAACAAGCGGCCCACACCTTGTGTACAGCGAGCGACGGCAGCGGCAGTGAATCCAAAACTATACTGGTGGAAGAAATGCCCTTCGTGCTGTTTCTTGCTGTAGAGATTCTACAGATTCAATAGCAACATGCTAACATAAGGGAAATATGTAATCTTTGTTCTTGAGGAGTAGTTACTGGGTCAGCTGACATCGTATTTAGGGTACAATCTGGTCTGCACCTGCAAAAAGACTCAATTGTTGGCACAGGATCATTGAACACCTCGGTTTTGTCGGCCCGTGTGCGCCCAATGAGCACCAGAGCGGAAACTATCCCTTTACTTATTGTGCCGTCTGCTGTTACAACACTCCTGTACACTGTGCATGTCATATATGCCAATGATATGACGCCATTTGACCGTGTGACATCTCCTTTTTCTAACCGTCTTGGCACAGATGCCAAAGGAAATGTGGAAACACTGGCCTATCAGAGCAGTGCTGGGTTTTATCAGGGAAATTAAGAGAAAGGCGCTAAAAAAGAGCGTCTCACACAGAGGGTGATCATCGGTGCTTCAGCCAGGGATAATATGAGAAGTGTTTTTTTTACAGTAAAGCATGGACACACATTCTACTAGAAACCCGTAATATTAGTATGAACCTGAAAATGAGCATAATAGGTCCCCTTCAGTTTCAGTCTCTGAGCATGGCATGCATTAACTCAGAAAGGAGGTGTGGTTCACAGTTTGTTTTTATGGTCTGTGTGGAAACAGTCCTGAACGTCTGTCTGGAATTTTTGAGAAAAAATGAATGCGGTTTGGAGGTGAAACAGCAGAGCATTATTCAGCAACATTTTGATTCATCATTTTAGTTAATAATTAAACAAAAATGTGAACACTTTTTGGCTCTAGCTTCTCATACTTTTTACTTATTTATATAAGTATCACTTCAGTTCAAAATAGAATATCTTTGACTATTTCGCAGCTAAACAATTCATTGAAACGTAGCAGTCTTTATGAGGTTTACTGAAACAAGAAAGACAAGAAACAAGAAAAAAATCACCCAGGTCTTTTCAGGCACTGCTGTAATGTATATGCTCTGTTATTCAAACATATAGACCCACCCTGACAGGTGATACGGGGAGCATGAAGTTCCAGCATTCATTTTCATAATAGACGGTTCTACACTTGCAGGGTATTTGTTTACAGTCTAAGTTGTCCTTCATTTAGACCTGACCTCTCGTACAGTAGGTGTCAGTTGTCACACTATAGTGCCTGACAACAACAAGCTATTTTTCTTTCCAAAAATGTATGATGATAATGCAAATACTTTTGAGAGCAAATAATTATATCTTATCAGGGTTTTAAATCTGTTTCAGCACCAGATAAAAAATACACCACCACACACTGAAGGCTTTCCCCAAAACACAGCCGCCCTTCTTCTATGTTTACTTCTTTTTTTAAATCCCACTGTACCACAAGCTGATAGACACTGAGTGTAGGTCAGGGTTCGACTCCAAAACTGACACAACCAGTTCACTGTTTTGCTGAAACATGTTTGACACAGTTTTTGCAAAGCTTGCCAAGGCAGAGCTGTCAAACTTCTGCCCTGAAATAACATCTGAACTTTCTCAAAAACAAAGTCAATAGTTCTGCAAAAAAAAAAAAAGATCCTGCATTCAAAGTTAATTAGGCTGGCAGAGCGGTACACTAACGTTCAAAGTGATGGGGGTTCACTGCTTAGTTCCAGGCGCACTGAATGTACTTTTCCTTTGCCGCCCTGTCGTGGTTTCAGGTTGCAGAGAGAGGGAGACACATTTGGGTGGAATTTGTGAAGAGGCTAATGGGCTTTTGTTTCCCCCTCAACACTCCCTACCAGGCTTTAAGAGCTTAATAAAACCGGCATTCACATAAAACATATCAGTTGACACATTCCAAAAGCCCCTCGCAGGTGTTCTTTTTCTGCTAAGTAATGAGTGCTGTAGCCCCACTTCATATGCTGCTGCAGTGTTTTTGTTTTTCAGCAAATTGTTAGGATAATTATGCCAGCAGATTCACAAGAACACTATGATTCAGGCTCTCTGATCATAAATGCAAAGGGAATTTCTGTTAAGTAAAAGGAGACTTTTGCCCCAGTTAGTTGTCGTAACAGCTCGAATAAGAAAAACAGGAAGTTTGTGGCCAAGGTTGGGTCTTTTAGGAGGAGGAGGAGGAGGAGGAGAGTGGCACACCAGATGTGAAATCCCAGCGTTGTAAACATGTATGTGAGGGGCGTGTGCTCAGCATGCTCAACTGGCAGATAGGTATGTTCTGACGCGGTGCTGAAAACACTAGCAGGCAGCCCTCATGCCAGGGCTTGTTCTGATTACACATGAAGAGATAACAGAGTGAAAAACAGCAGAGGAAGAAGCAGACGGAGCGCATTGAGAAGGAGCTGAGTAATGTTCTGTAACAAATAATTCCACCTTATGAAAGCAGGCCGTGTTGGAGATGTCGGGTGAATGAGTGTGGATGTCTCACCTTGTTTGGAGAAACCACAGCTGAGTCAGGGGAGACGGCGGTTTTGCTTGAGCCAAACAAATTAGTTATTATGTGCCTCCATCTTGCTAAAGTAATGATAGATGGTGAGGCGATACCAAATGAAATCATCAGGCACCAGTAATCTTCAGATATTTTGGTTCTGGAGAGCAAAAACCGCAAAAACCACATCAAATACTTTTGCTCAATCCCTCATTTCCTTCACCATGTGAGTGTTTTTAAAGAATTAGACATGGAGGAGAAGTGTTTATGGAAGTACTCTGGGGCATTTTTGTTTCAGTGCATTCCAAATATTTATGTAATCCTTTCTTCTCCTCTTTAACTTTTGCTTTCCATAAAATATGACTCAGTGTCAACAACGCAAGATAATTTTACAATTGGGACATTTGGCAGACGCGTTTGTCTAGAGCAGCATCAAATGTGGTATAATCCACTCAGTCTTATGCTGTTTTTCCAGCCCTGCTTGACTCAACTCGACTCACTTTGGGAACCAGGTGCTTTTCCGTTTTGTTTTCATAGGCAGGACTCTCAGGTGATTGTCATAGCGATGCTGCATTAAACTGCAGTGACATCATTTTCAACACGTCACTCACTGTTTGGTCGCAGATGAAAGCATTCAGCAACATCTGCACTTTGGCAATTGTACGGCAAAGTGTAGGGTGCAGTGCTGCGAGCTCATTTTAAAAAATTCCATAATGTGACTGGATAATCGGACCAACTGAGGAGGTTTATATTGAGAAAGACAAGGGGACCAAGCATAGTTCCCTGGGGTGCCCCAGTGGAAAAGATGACGTTTGCAGTCTTTCCTTGCCATGCTACTTTGAACACCTGTGAGATCCAGCCCTGTGAGCTTGGACTGAATCCAGAGTAACGCTGTACTCGAGGTGCCTCGAGTCAACTTGAGGTTCAGATCAGGACGACAGGATGATTCCTGTGGAGAACAAATCTGAGACTGAGACATGCTGAGATGGTTTTAGGGTGTTTTTGTGTGTGTCAACAATGGCGTGACCTGGGCTGGCTTAAACGTTGTGGGGAATGTACCTGAAGCCAGTGTACAGGATGGAAGACAACAGCATGTCAACAACAAAACAAGTCATCAACAAAACTGCATAACTGTTCTGAGTGAAGTTCACAACAACAACAACAACAACACTAAATACAATTCTGACTGCATTGCATTCAAATGTTTGGTTTGAAAAGGGGGTATAACTTGAGTGAATTTCCATTTGTGCAAATCAGAAAACTTGCCTCATGTCCACACCCAAATACTAGCAGAAAGCATGAGTGTTGGGCAGGACCGGTGGACTAGCAGTATTTAAGTATAGGGAGTATAATATGTGACAGGACAGCAGTAACAAGGGTAACAGCTGCCTGATCGACAGGCGACGAGTCGTTTCACAGACCAGTTGGGTAAGATCTGCAGGACTATTCTGGATGAGACATGTCTTTTATGGATCTCTAGGTGCTTGTTCTAACTTAACTCAATTTTAAGCAAAGTGATGTATCATTCATGTGCAGATCAGCCAGGTTTATCCTCCCGTTTAACAGTCCCTACCACACTCATAACGCAGCACTAGCTCTGAGATGCTTTGGCCTCGCTGCACGTGCCTCGGCAACTGCTTCTAGAAACAATAACATTGTCTGTCATGTGTTCGCTCGCTCGCTTGTTTTATGTGAGCTTCAAAGGCTTGCATTCAATCTGAAGCCCCTTGAGTTAATGAACTAATGAAATCTAATGAGGCGCGCCTGCCGACTCCATTGTGGTGCAGCGAACGCAAAAATGAATTTGCTTTTGTTCATTCTGTGTCCAGCTCTGCTTTGTGGTGTTTTGGACTCCTCACATATCAGAGAAGATCCTGGTTGATGTCATTGGAGTGGATTATGCTTTCGCTGAGCTGTGTGTGGTCCCGCTCCGAATTTTCTCCTTTTTTCCCCTGCCAGGTAAGACACTACATAGATATTTTTCGGCGTGTGTCCAGCTGCTTGTCCTTCCTGCTGTGGATTCAGCCGGGGCGTAGCTCGGACCAGTGGGGTGATGTTTCCACTTTGTGTGTGTTTGCAGTGACTGTTCGGGCTCATTTGACTGGATGGCTCATGACCCTGAAAAAGACCTTTGTGCTGGCCCCCAGCTCGGTTCTCCGCATCATTGTCCTCATCACCAGTCTAGTTGTGCTGCCTTATATGGGGTAAGTCAACACTTCAGAGAACAGTGTCAGGGTCACAAAGGTCAGCACTGTGACTCAGGCCCACAGCGTTATTTCACACGGTTTTGTGATTTATTCTGGTAAAATGTTTGTTTCTTTACATCCTTCTTCCTCTTTTATTCCAAAAAAGATCAAACAGGAGGATGATTACCTTAAAATAATCCTTTACTCTGATCCTTTGTATTCCAGAGTTCACGGGGCCACGCTCGGGGTTGGATCCCTCCTGGCTGGCTTCATAGGAGAGTCGACAATGGTTGCCATAGCAGCCTGCTATGTTTATCGACAACAGGTGAGAACACCTGGTTTCAGGCCACTGCACACAGAGAGCACACACCTTGTTCTGCAGAGCCCATCAGCAAACATTTTAACCAGGCGTGTCCTTCACTTATTGTGATCGTCCTGTTTGGTTTGAATAGGATGAAACAAAAACTTGTTATGAATACATGCAAGAAAAAAATACCTTGGAGTTATACAAATTTGTCGGGTACAGTGGGCCGAAACAGTTCAGCAGTTATCATAATTATTATTAGCTTCCAGTTTGGCCTTTAATTTAATTTCTTCGAGTGTAGACTTCCAAGTTTTAATATTATGTTTGATGCATTTATGAAAGTGCCATTTTACTTTGGTCCGGGTAGGGTTAATTTTTCGGATGAATATACTTTTATGTAGTTATAATGTAGGGATAATGTTTTGCATATTGTACATTCTGCCTTACTTAGACGTGCTGGTATGCAGATTTTGTTGCCCTTTGGGCTGAGACGGGCAGGTTGTCCCTGTTTTCAGTCTTTGTGCTGAGGTAACCGGCTGCTGGTTGTCGCTTCATATTTAACGGACACATCTCATCGACTTTCACATCTAACTCTGAGCAAAAAGGGTAAAACGAAAAAGGGTATTTTTTTCTAAAATTACAAGCTATTCCATAAATTCCAAGTGAATGAAAGTCTCCATATCCTTACTTAATAACTGACACATATTACTCTGTCAATGAAGGGAGATTTACACATAAACGCTATTTAGGGTCTGTTAAGGTCTCTTTTATTTTTAACCTTCCCTTTTTCAAAAGGAGCCCAAGGAGCTTTTCCTAATCCACTCTCGGAAAATATCTGATTAATTTCCCAGTTTTAAACGTTTAGCAAGTCTCCTCAATACTCCAGTTTGTGTTTCCAGGTTGTAATTAGTGCTGATAAACAGAATCATGACCTAATGAGGTTATTAGGGTCAAGAGGCTCTGCGTAAATACTTCCATGTTCACGCGAGGGCTGGATTACTCAGTTTTACACAGTTCTTCTGTTTCGCAGCTTATCGAGTATTAGATTAGCACAACAATGTTCTCAGCTGCAGATTTTGGCAGGACTCCTTTTCCACTCATTTCTTTCTTGTTCTCCGCAGAAAAACAGCGAGATGTCCAACGAGCTGGTGGTGGAGGGCGAGGACTCGGCCCCGATGAGCGAGGTGTGCTCCAGGACTCAGATGGACGCCATCGAGGAGCTCCAGGAGGAGGAGGAGGAGCAGGAGTGAACTGTGACCGTAGGGGAAGTAAAGCCGACCTCTGGAACTTTGCTGAAGAGGAGACCGCCGAGTGTTACAGTGCTGGAGAGGAGAGGACCCGAGTATGGTTTGGTTTCAGAGGTTCTCCCGACAGACTGAACTTTGAAAAAGAGTGACGAGGTCTTCTTCACGTCGACCTGCACACCATTAAAACGCACACTGTAAAGAAAGCCATGCACCTCCAAGTGTTCATCCATCAGTGTAAATACCGTCACGTCTTCCGAACTTTTCAACTCATAGTTCTGCATCAGCCGGTGTATTAACCACTTTCATGTGTTTACTGGTAAACAAGGGAAAACGACACAGGAGAACTTTTCCTCCTCAGCGGCAAGAATGAAACGTCTGTCGAGTGGTAGTGGAGTTGCCAAAATACAGAGTTCATTATTTTATGTTATTTTATCAAGATTAAGCGGCAAGGCCTTGCTTGAATTCAAATATAGACATGTTGTGGGACTTGTTGGGTTGTGCAATCGTATTTTACATACAACGGTGTACAGATTATTGTTGTTTTATATAGGTAATGCAATGTGTATATTTAATTGCCCAGAGGGGTCAGGAATCCCTCGTTATATCATTGCGTGTGTTACAGAATACAGTTATGATTGTTCACTTTCCATGCAGTCTGGGAGTCCATCTACTTTCGTTTTGCCAAGCATTTTCCTGGTAGTATTCAGACTGTCGTACGTATTGTATATACTGTATAGGCATTCTTATTTGGCAAATAAATTGCTTTATTATGAACCCTTTTCGACATTGGCTTAAGGTCCTTATTGTCTGGGGTCCCTCAGCCTCCAGTGCTGAACGCTAAAAAAGAATAATGGCAAAAATCAACTATTTTTCCCCTCAAATATTTGTAGAAAAGTACAGAGAAATACAGAAAAGACCTTAAAGCATGTTTCTACACCAAATAATGAAATGTGATGTGTGTGTCTGCCGATGTCATGAAAAAAATAAAGATCCTGTACGTCATTATAAACTAACTTTCTAAAAAAAAAAAAAAAGAAAACCGCAAAATAATGAGAAGCTTTCGGTGACACTTTCTATGAAGCCCATGGTTTGATGCACTTAAGCACACAAAGATTCATAATTCCTTATAACAATAATACATATTGAAGCATTTCATAATGGCAAATATATAATAAGTAATATATATTTAATTGCTGGTTACACAATATTGTTTTTGCAAGCCCATGTTTATATTGTATTGTTTAGCCTGACTCCTTTTACCCTATAACCCTGTAATCACATTTTAATGCAAGGTAATAAATATTTTACAACAATTGGATATTTAATGATCTTTGCAAAAAAACAAAAGTAACCAGCAATTATGATTAGGATACTTGACCTAATGAGTCATAAAATGCTTTATAATGTGTAATAATTACTTATAAACGTATAAATATTGGGTATGTAGTGCATTAAGTTTGTTTATAATTTCATATGGACATGATCAAAGAAAGTGTCACAACAATGAAATAACAAATTATCTTTTGAGAATGTTTGTCATTATTTTGAGACAAGTTATTAGTTCGACCTACCGAAGATAAAAAACCTGCATTAATTTTTGGTTTTACTTGTAGAAAAATGCTTTTTTTTTTGTTTAGACCTAAAAACTAAACTTACTAAAATACCAGAGATTCAGATGGATTGTGTGTGAGGTGAAGTGCTGCTAAAAAGAAAGTTCAGTCCACACCAGTCTGAGATTTAGAGCATAAGAAAATCCATTGTATTCAGCCGTGTTTTACAGATGGAGTCTATGAGACCCCAAACACACACAATGTGTCATTTTCTGTAGCGTACTTCAGTTCAAATTCATGTTTATCGTTCTCATAAAATTAGGAAAAGCTTCCACAAGCTGATAAAACCAACCATAAAGACAAAAAAAGACTTTTACAAAAAGAAAAACTTTCATTTTCAACAATTTTCATTTTTATCTAAATGCCGTCCAAAAATCTGACAGAGAAAGAACATTCCTGCAAATGCAACGTTTTTACTGTTAACAGATCACCTTCACCTGCTCTGGAATTAGGGCAAGAAAATGGCCTCTTATCACGAAAAACCAACATTCATTCTTATTGTGCATTATTTCTAAGGCAACATGGAGGACCAAGCGAGCGCTTACGACTGAATCCAGTGGCTGGTGGT
>CAFUXE010000343.1:149288-166185 GCA_903364295.1 Serranus cabrilla
ATCGTGCAAGTTCTTTTTTAGATATTGTGAACTAATAAAAAGTTATTCACAAAACTATACTAATATAACTGGTCAATGTATAAACATTTGAATGTCACTTAGTGAAGGGGGGGGGAAGTTATTTAAGTTACATGCTTAAATGCTTGTTTGATGTTTTTGTATATCATTAACAAAAAAACCCACTTCTACGAAGAGATAAGAACGCCGAGTTTACCTTAAACGAGCAGTTACTCTAATATTTGTTTTAGCAGAACAAGCAAATAAACACAGCAAACAGGTGGAACCACCCAGTTTACCTTTAAAATGTTACAGCTACTGTACGCAAAACAACAGGAATAAAAGTTTCCTGATCAACCAACATTTATCTACCTGGAAGTGATTGAGTCAATAAATATTAAAATATCTGTACCTATTGTTTGATTTGCTTATTTTATTTATTTGTAATTCAAATATACATAAGATGTTTTAAAGATAGTAGTTAAAGATTCTTTGAAAATGTATCCTCTCATTTATTTATCTATTAGTTATTTTTATTACAATTTATTTTTTTATAAAATAATAATTTATAATATTTTAAGTATGTGTATGTATATACGTATGTATTTTATTGTTACTATTATTTAATTAAAGTATTTTTTATGTATGTATATATATATATAGATTTTATTGTTACTATTATTATTTAATTTATGTATTTACGTATTCATTTTAATATTTTTATGTACATGTATGTATATATTTTATTATTATTTCTATTTTTTCTCCCGCTTGTTGTATGAACCATGTGTGTGATACCTAAATAATTTCTTGAAACCAATAAAACATTATAATATGATAATTTATGATATAATATATTGGCATTTTCCACATTTTTATTTTTAGTATTATTTTGTGGCGCAGCAGACTGCACAAACAAAAGTGACAAACGGTCGCATGTGATCCTGCAAAGTTAAACAATAAACACTAAGTTTACACGGACACACAGTCGATCAACACGTCCTCCACGTCACCTCAACATCCTGTTTCAGAACGCGGCCGTTACGGTTTTTACCTTCAGGCTCACATGTGAAGCTGTTTTCACCACGAAGCAACTAAAGAGTGACGACCACAAACCTGTTCCGCAGGACGTCCTCCTTCTCTGGCATCTCGTCAGCCTTTACGTCGCTGGTCGTGCTCCTCGCCACCTGCTCCTCTCTTCCACTCTCCTCCTGAACCACCTCCTCCTCCTCCTCCTTCATCTCCTCCTCCTCCTTCGCTTTGGGAACATCTCCATCTTTGTCCTCTTGTCCTTTCAGCCGGATTTCCTCCCCGATATCCGGCCTGATGATCTCAGAGGAAGTGACCTCCTTTGAGTCCTCCAGATCTGGCTGTGCATCCTGATCGCACTTTGAGCTGGGAGACAATAAATATTTGGGAATTACACTCAAAACTTTGCACACACTTTCTCATTAATTTTTATGCAATGTTCTATATCAAAAGTATGAAAGAACACTTATACAATGATGTAGAGAGGAAAAAAAGTGTTAAACAAACCAGCATTAGTTTTATATTTTAGATTCTTTAGCGACCTTTGACTCTGAAGATCTCAAACACATTAAAAAGGCACGATAATTAAAAACCATTCCAGGTGAAAACCTCATGAAGTGTGCAAAGCTGCCATCAAAACAACATGTGGACACTTTGCAGAATCTAAAATATAAAACACATTCTGCTTTGTTTAACCCTTTTCTTTTACTACAGCAATCCAGATGTTTTCTTTCATAGTTCTGATGTCTTCAGTATTAATCTACAATCTTAAAAATAATAAAAAAATAAACTGAATGAGAAGATGTGTCCAAACTTTTGACTGGTACTGAATATCAATAAAAAATGTACTTTTTAAGACAAACTCAAATTAAAGAAAGTATTAAATGTGCCACTTAAATGACATTTTATATAATGAAACATGTGTTTAGTTGGAGAAATATTATGGGAAAAAAAGAATATATTTTAAGTAAAAACAGGAATCTTGTTGTGCAGTAGATAAACCGAGCTGTGGTGTCTGAACGCCCCCTTGTGGTCAGAAGGAGGCTTTCAAAAACACAAGTACTCACTTTTTGTAAACAAGCATCTTGTTTTGCTGTCACAAACCGTGAACCCGCTCACCTCTCGCTGGCGTCCGTCGGGGCTGTGGTCTCTGGCTCCCGGGCGTCTCTTTCCTCACCGCTGTGGTCGAGTCCCGTGGGCTCCGGTCCAGGAGAAGACTCACAGACCTCACGGCTGTTTACGGCTTCAGGGCCGACCTCCTCGCTCACTGAAGAACTTCTCTTCTGCTCCGGAGCAGCGCTGAGCACAGGACGACAGGAGACACTTTAATGACTGTCCAGCAGCGGCTCGCCGTGCTCACACACACACACACACCACTGCACAGAAGAGGGGCTGTGTGTTATGAATAGTGTCTTTCATCACAGCTTATATTTATTACTTTTATCTAATTTCAGGCTTATCACCAGGAAAAACAGGCCTGTTCAGTGCAATCTTGTGACAGGAAGAACTTAAGCAACATGTCCAGAATCGCCCAGAGCGCACAGATAACGGAAAATTATATTATATAGTGTCGACCCGCTGATTACTACTTTATCACTTTTTGAGCTGCATTCAAAGCAAGTTATTAATAACACTGACTGCATGCAACAGTCCACTAGGGTAAAAAAATCTTGATATCTGATAACAGTAATCTGACAAAAATGTGATTTCTTTACCAAAAAAAACTGCTAAATTCTTCTTGCTTACGAGGACATCCATGAACACAACGTGTTATAAAATCTCGGTCACATATTCATTTTAAATTTCCCTCTCTTAAAATCAATATTGGTCTAAAATCCCATATCCGTGGGGCATATATATTATATTTAACGGATGCGGATATTAAAAAGCCTGATCTGTGCCGGAGCAGAGTGAGGAGCTGCAGTTTGTCTCGTCATGTGACTCACCGGCTCGGAGACTCTTTGTTTTTCTGCTGACCGACCGCAGGGACGGACGACACCTGACCGGCTGCTGCAGCGGGCTGAGGGTTTGGCACCGATAACACTTGTTTGTTCTGAGAAAACGCCTCTGATGGCTCTGCGACAGCGTCCTCAGCGGCAGCGTTGCAGCCTGTTTCTTCCTCTCCATCAGGAGCTCCGTCCGGGTCGGCGTGCTCTCCTGCTGGGTTGGTCTCAGTTTGGGGTTCAGGGCAAACTGCTCCTGCTGTCGGTGAGCTGCTGTCAGGGATTTTGTCCTGCACTGAGGCTGGATTTTCTTCTTCTGGCGCCTCATTTGTTGGTGTGAAAACCTGCCAGTCGGCGGTGGCGTGTTCTTTCTGCAGAGAGTTTAAAGTCCATGGCAGAAGTTCGGCTTCTGCAGGACGCTCCTTCACGTCTTCATCTTGTGCTGTGGTGGAGTTTTCTTTCAGCGTCGCTGTTTGTTTGGCCTCCTTCTGCACGGGTCCGTTCTCCTGAGTGTTGTTGGGCTCCGTCTCTGCAGCGTCAGGACTCTGCTTCACCTGCACAGCCTCCTGCACCTTTATGTTGGCCTCGTCAGGCATTTTCCTGAGTGACAGGAGGAAAGAGAGCATGAGCGACGTCTGATCACACAGCAAAAACTCAGAAGCAGCTGAAGCAGGAAACCAGAGTGGAGAAGTGATCAAGGATAACATTTTGCAGCAAGACTCTTTCTGTAATGTAGGAGTAAGAGTCATCTGTGTGCATTATCTCTGTACTAACCAAAACCTTTAACCTTTAAGACCTGGAAGTCCCCTCAGAGCTCCTGATGTCACTATAACTAACCTGAGGGGGGGAAACCTACTGCTGTCCAGAAGTGGATGACATCTCTAAAGGGAATTTCTTGATCTCTCATGAACTTAGTTTCATATTTAGTTTCAACTCTGTGTAGAGGTAGAATTTCCCTGTTGTGAGTCGTCAACTTCTTTTGTTGAGTCACGTCTAACATTTGATATGATCCGAGTCTGAACGGAAAGCTTTAAAATGTGCGTCATAAAGTCGGCACATTTAAACGATCTCTGCTGCTCGTATTACGTCAGAGCTGCACAGAGAGTTCAGGTGATCCTACTGGACATCTGATTGTTGTCCTGTAGTTTGCATAAGGAAACATTATGTCACCAAACCAATAAACTGTATTTGAACAGCACCTTTCACAAAGAGCTTCACAACAAATAAATTACAGGAACATGAAGGTGTAAAACGAATGCCTAAAATGCTAAGAATCACATAAAAATGTCATGAAATCAGTGTTAAAAAGTGCAAAGCTATTTAAATGCTCAGGTAAAGAGATTTTTTTTAAGCTTTCTTTGAAAAAATTTCTAGTGAGCTGATATTTATGGGCAGCATGTGTCCATATTCTGGGAGCATATGACACAAAACCCCAACACCAAAAAAGTTGGGATGCTGAACTTCCAATTTTTCTACTTTTTTACAGTTTTCAATTGATTATATATTTAAACGAATGATCAGCCTATTGAATCCTTTTTTACTTACATTTTAGTCGACTTTTTTGGAATCAAGGCAGATGTAAAGAGTTAAACTGGTGGTCGAAACACACAATAAAAAAAGGAACCACACTGACCCAGAATAAAAACACTTCCAGTTCCCCTTCCTGTTTACACAGGCTGACAGAAAAGTATGTTTTCTACACACAACAGACTCTAAAACTTTGGTCACAAATGTAATAAAGTCTGTTCATGAGCGCCAAGATAATCCATCCAGCTGACAGGTGAGATACTGATTCAGCAGCAGAATTACCACACAGGTGTAAAAGGCCACTATAGTGTAAAAGGCCAGTATGTAATGTGCCACAGATGTCACAAAGTTAAAGGCAACGTGCTGCTGGCATCCTGACTGCAGGAAAATCCATCAGAGCTGCAGAACGCGATGATCATTCCAACACCAGGAACATCTTCAACGTCATTTACAGGAAGCTCGTCCAAACTGCAAACCGCTGTCACTGTCAGCTGAGCAATTAATCTGAATTTTATCAACGTCACAACAACAACCAGGGCAATATCCAAACCACAGGAGGAAAAACATGTCAAATACCATTTTTAATTAAGTATTGTGGTGCTGCAGCGATGTCCCGCCCTTCAAATCTGATTCTACAGACTAAAAGCATCTTCGCTTTGCACAGATCACAAAAAAACACCATAATTTTAATATGTTTCAATGAAAATCAGAATGATGCTAAAATAATAATTTCCTCCAATATTGAGAATCAAATCGCAATATTAAAATAATTACATTTTCCACATTTTTCAGCCCTACCAAGGACCTCTGCACCCTTTTTTTCCCCTCACTGAACCACACCTGTGTCTTCCTCCTCACCTGCTCTGAAACGTTCACCATCAAGGGTGAAGAACTCTCGTCACAGACCAGAACATGTAAGTCCACTGCCCTGATCATGAACTCCATAACTCAAAGTATGTAAAAAATGTCTTTTATTCCAGATAAAGCTGCACGTTTCTGAGAGGCCCTTTGTTGTTTCCACCTGCGTCACAATCAGGCTCTTTAATCAGCGTCTTGATTAGCTGCACCTGTCAGCCGGACATTCACCCGGCAAAGGAGACGTGCTCACGAACACGGACTTTAACTAAATTTAAAAACAATAAATTATGTGTGCATACAAGGTTTGTGCTTTCAGAGTAAAATTCAAGCACTTTCAAGGCACCTAAACCAGATATTTCCAGACTCTGAAAGTCTTTATCATCAAATGTAAAATGTTAAAAGCAACTGAGAAAAATAAAGCTTACAGAATTCATTTATACCAACAACAATCAATGTTTATTGTGACTTTGTTTATTATTTTTGCATGATTTGAACATGATTAATTACAGGTTTTCAGAGTAAGCATTGCAACAACATGAAGAAGTGATTGTTGCATTTGAAATATTAAAAGATTGTGATTGTGTCCATATAACAGATAATGTTGAAAATCAAGCCTCGTTTTGAGAATTATTATCAGATTTGAGCTTTTTCTTAAGACCTTGAAAACATAACAGTTAAATTAAGCATTTAACAAACTCTAAGTATTAAATAAAACCTTTTATTTCGGTGTGTTTTCGTATCGGTTCTCTAACCTGATGTCGTCGTCCCCGTCAGGACCACAGTTGCCCCCCACAGCTGTGTCACCGGCGGGCGCCGCGGTCTTCCCGTCATCTTTCAGCAAACCGCTCCTTTCCTCCGCACTGCCGCAGGGACTCTCAGCGCGACAGCAACTGTTCCCCATCTGCTCGCTCCCTCTGCTCGGGAGGTCAGACGGGTCGTAGTCTGAACGGTGACCTCCGGCCCGAAACACAACCGCAAGCGACCGGACGAGTCGCCGAAGCCTGAAGACTTCAGGAGTCCATCGTGACGTGAAGCTGCTGCCACGAACAGGAAGCAACATATTTATGTCTCATTATAGAGATATTTAAAAACATAAACACATCAATTAATAAATGAACTGGGAGGTTTTACTAAAGTTTGTTCAAGTACAACTTCAAGATACTTTTACTTTACATTTTATACAACTTTATACTTCTATTCCACTACATCTCATGGACAAATACTGTACTTTTTATTCCACTACATTATGTTACTTTTAAGATTATAATTCTTTATTCCCTTTCCTGTCTAGTGAAAACTACGTATCTCCAGATTAGGGCAGAAACCAACGATTGTTTTCATTGTGGATTATTTTCATCAATAATTGATGACTAGTTTGGTTTATGAAATGAAGGAAAATGGTGGAAAATGTCGACAACTCAAAGACTTTCAGTTTACTGTCAGATAAGTAAAAAAAACTGTAGATCTGCACATTTAAGAAGCAGGAATCAGAGAATTTTGACCCTTAAAAATCACTGAAACCGTTTATTTGATAATCAAAACAATAAGTTAGTCGCCAACTAATTGATTAATTAATTAATCTTTGCAGCTCTACTCCCGATTTGTGGATTTTCACTTTCTCTAATCAACTTAAGGATAAAATGTTCTCCTGCTCCTGCTAAATAAAATATTTGAGTCATCGCAAAGCTGAAAACAGGCTTTTTCATGAAAAGTTGACATTCTATCTAATCTTACATTTAGTAACGTCTTAACTGCAGAACTTATATTTACATGTCGCACTTCCACAGTGTAGCATTAGTACTTTTACATATTCTGTCGCCTGATTTGACTGCAAAATCTATATGTGTATGTTTATTATATGTGTATTTTATAAGCAGTCAGATATTTTATATTATATAAAGATTGGAAATTATATTACATATTTGTATTCTATATCAAATATCATAACAAACTCATACAAGAAAAGACAACTAGTCAACATGATGAAGATTCACGTATAAGTTATAAATATGTTTGTTGATTAATGAATTTCTATTTTGGGTAAGGTTATATATACCAGTAAACAATTTAGATTTTTGAGATAAAACATAATATCTATTTTATTTATACAAATTTAGGAAAAGTAATTAGTGTACCGGTACAGGATCAGATCAATGAGGAAGCTGGTTTATAACCAATAAATAACTTATGAAGAAGGGGTGGAAATTAATAAATTTGTACTTGCTTTTCCAAACAAAACAAAAAAACAGCAAAATATTACATGTATGTACATATCTCTATTTACTTCAAATATATACAAAAATATATTCCTTTATTAGTCCCACAACGGGGACATTTCCAGTGTTACAGCAGCAAAGTGTGTAGCAAAAGTAGATAAAAGCATAAAAATAACAATAAATAGAAACAAGCAACATCAAAAAGAAATACTAAAACAATTTAAGCAAGTCAAAATATAAAAAATATTACCACTGTAAATATAAAATGATGTCTACATTTTCTGATTTTTATTTTATTTCTATTTGTACATATCTCTATTTACTTCAAATGTATTTCTATATTTCATATTTTTATATCATATATAAAAATATTCATATTTTTACATATCTTAATTTTCTTAAGACTTGTTGCATTGGGATTTTATATTGTATATTTAATGTTGCGAGTTACTTTTTTTAAAATATTTATTTTATTTACATTGACTTTTTATTTCTTATACAGCAGCAACTGTAATAAAGCATCAAGGATCAATAAAGTATTTCTGATTCTGCTGGTAACATTTGGTTAAGAAATAGCCCTTTCTACATACAGAGAGGGCACAATTATTATATGATTACAGCACTAAAACACGGTTTACAGCTGGACTTCTAATTCTGGTCACAATATTTATTGTAACACCTGCTTCCACGTTTTCAGTTTATATTAAGTGTAAAATTAGCTTAAATCACAGCTACACCCCATTGTTAATGTCAGTACAATACAGGGAAGTAGCGACAATGACAGCACATTCAGCTGTCACTGCCACGTTAACAATAACACAGCAAACATACCTCTGTTGAGTTTAATTAGAGATAAACTCCGCAGGTTTTGCAACCACGTCGCTCCGATTCCTGTTTCACTTTTGCTTAGCTGGAAAACAAGTTAGCTAGCCAGCTAGCCGAGATAAACTTAAAATATAAACATGCGCGACTAAATACCGACCGCCACTCATGAGAATCACTGCTGCCACGCGGGTTGCCTTCTACAGTCACTGAAACATTGTCGTTTAGCGCGCTACATTTCACAGATAACGGGTATTTACTGTATTTTGTGCGGAACATCTGTTGGTACAGACCCTTAGCATAGCCGGAGCAGCAGGTCACGGCTCGGTCCGAGCGCATGACGTCATACTCATGTGCGCCGAGAGGTTTGCTGCGTTCAGGTGCTGCTCGGAAACTGGAGACTTCACGTCAACCCATGCGTATTTTGACATAATAGCACAATATTAGTGCTGAAAAAAATGGTGGAATGATCGTATATTCGAAAAGTCAATTGACAAAATAAAATATTTTTTTTCTTTTGTCATATAGAATGGTTTGCTACTTTTCAACTGTTAAGGTTATTTCTTTGTTTTTGTGCAGAAATGCACTCGTTTATATGAATTTATCTCATAACCAAGGTGTAGTATGAATGTTATAAATAGGTGCAGTTAAAATAAGCAAATCCATTTTTATTTTCAAACATTCTTCAATCATTTCACAGAAATTAGGAATGCAAGATTATTATTTTTTACATTATATACATCAAAAGCACTTCACTGCATGTGGAGATGTAGAAATTATTAGTCTATTAGACTAATCTAAACAGACCTGTAAAACTGAGTTTCTCTGCAACGAATCACGCAAAAGTGCCACTTTAAATTCTGTGTTGACCGAGGAACAGATTCTCATGAAGGAAGTTGAACGACTTCCTATGAAAACTGTGGTGGTTTCAACACATTGTGGGAAACGCTGTTGTATACTACGTCCTGACACGGTTATAAATGCATCATTTATGTTGTAAAGGGTTTAGGTTTAGGTACCAAAACTGCTCTGCTTGGCCTGGAAAACACTACTTTCTGATGTCACCTCTAATGGGTAAAGGGAATAATAAGCTGCAGCTGTACAAAATGTAACTGTGCTATGTAACTAGATGGAAAAATTAAAGGGAATTGGCAATTGGTAGTTCTGTAATTTAGTTTAAACTCGATATAGTTGATAGAAAATGCTATGCATTGCAGTATAGATCCAGCAGAGATAATACAAAGGTTTTCATTGTCATTATAAAATCACAGGAGATAAGAGATATCTTGTCAAATCCAAACCCAGGGGTCATAAGTTTGTGGATACATATGAATTCCAGCACATTACTTTAAGAAGGAAACCATAAGAACTGTTCATGAGGACCAGAGATGGGATCATAAGCTTCTTGAAAATAAGTCATTCAGCATCGAAAGAAGCATCAATTAAAGAAAACTTAGTTGACGAGGATCCAAGGGGCAGCCTTCGTGACATGTGACCTGTTTTACTTCAGAGTTTAAGTTTTCCATAAGCTATCATTCTGCTCGTCACTTGTTCTCCAGCTCCTGTATGTGACTGATGAGCTCCTGTGGCAGGCCGAGCTCCAGCACCAGGTCTATGCAGCCCTGCAGGAGCTGGTTAAAACTTTCACTGGAGCTGGAGGAGCTGTCAGAGGAGCCAGGACGGAGCTTCTGCTGCTGCTGCTGAGGAGCATCCAGGTCCATGTTCTCTCCTCCTCTCCTGCAGCAGTCCTTCTCTTTACAGCCCTCTCCTCCACAGCCCGCCGGCTGCACCTCCAGTTCCTCCATGCTCTCAGAGACGGAGCTCACGCTGGGAGGAGGGTTCTCCAGAGCCTGCTTGATGCCCTCCATGATCGTCTCTTCGTGCCGTGTAACGCGCTGCAGGAGGAGGGTCACAGAGGCTGGGATGGGGCTTTCCGGATGTTGGATCTGGCACCAGCAGCATATAGCGCTGTGACGTGAGACACAAAGAGGCGACAGTGAGGGAAACAATGGCACAGAGAAGAGACTGGGACAGAACAGAGTCTTCAATAATGAGCCACACAAAAGAGGCTCAGGATGTTTCTGGACTGAAAGAGTTTTTAAAAGAGTGTTTTTTTAAAGAGAGAATAACAAAAGAGAGGCGGGGAAAAAAAAGAAAAGAATGACAAAATATAATTTTTACAAAAACATATGATTAGAGAAAAAAACATGATTGCTTGTGTGGGTGATGTTTACTGAGTGGAAAACTACTACATCAACATCCTGCAGCGCAATTTTTTATATTTAAACAAAACAAAGTCAAACAATAAACTGTATGGAACTGCCCAGCCTGCATAAACACTGTTTTCACTTTCTTTTCTTTCTATTTTAAAGCTTTTATGAAGAAAAACTGAAAGAAAAACAACCACCACGCAAGCAAACAGTCAGTAGAAAACAACCATCCTTCTGTCTCTGGAGCTAAAGGAGACTCAGTTAAACTTTTTTGTTTTTTTAAATTAGGATATTTTCATTGTGGTATTGTTTGGAATTTAACTTACTGATATATTAAAAACTGACATTTAATGCTTTCTCAAAATCATATTGGTTTTCAAAGTACTCCTTACTGATTTAAATCATGAATTTGAGTTAGTTTAAATATACCAAATATAAAATATAATAATGAAAAAAGAAAAAGAAAAATTATATTGAAAGTAGGCATTGAGGCCCTGCAGGGTGAAAGCTTTTTATTTGTTTGTCATCGAACAAATCTATAAGATGATTGACAGAAACACAATGGCCAATTACTTCAATGATCACAGTAATTTTTATGCAAAAATTGCTTTTAAAAATGCTGTTTTCAGCCTTTTTCTGACATCCTGTAGACCAAAATATGAATCAGTTAATCTAGAAAATAATCAGAATAATAATCAGAATAATTGTGAGTCGCAGCGCTTTGTGATAATTGATTCTACAAACAAAATCAAGATTTACAGTCACCACTGTGTGGCAACAACATGAATATTAACAGAGTTCACAACCTGCATCTTCTCTTTAGCATAAAGGAACTTGCAAGGTACCTAAACCAGAAATGTAGGACTATCTAAGCTTTCATCATTAAATCCAAGTTGTTACTTTAAAAAACGGTCTAATTGTAAAGAGAGAGAGAGAGGGTTTACAGTATTTACCGGTTTTACCAGCAGTTAATATAAACTTTGCTCCTATGATTTAAAAGAGGCACTTTTATTTTCATATTATCATTTTTGCAATATTTGGAAAATACAGTTCTATAATCTCCATAATGTGCACTTTTATGTTTGTTGTCATGTTTAATATTATGTGCTATAGTATGTTCACTATATTGTGCAATATTACTTCTCATGTGCAAGTATTTTTAGTTACTACAAGGACATGATATATATATATATATATGCATGTGTGTGTGTGTGTGTGTGTGTTTTATGATTTTCTGAAAAACTGCTACGTCCAGTACATGTACTCAAGTACTTTAGAATTTTTGGGTAGATGTTGTTTACTTACCATTTTCTGTAACTTTATACTTCTAGTCCAATACAATTTGAGGCAACTATTGTACTTTTTACTCCACTACATTTAGCTGCCAGCTTTAGTTTCTTTTCAGTTCACATGAAAAACATGATCAATTTAATTATTAAATTACACATTTTTACAGGACTTTAACTTGTAGTAATAGTAATTTTACTTAACTAAGGGATCTGAATACTTCTTCAACCACTGGACACATATAAATTGGTAAATAAAGTGATGGTTTACCTTACAATACCTCTGAGCCGACCCACAGCGACGGTCTTGGCTGCTCCTTCCCTGAAGCCGATGTTAAACCCGGCCTGAAGCGAAGCGTCCTCCCCGGCATCAATTCCGTCCACATAACCATCCTGTCCGTAACACCAGTCAGGGGGGAAATGCTCACATTAACACGCTGAACTTAACATTACATTTAAATACACATTATATAGATATAGGAATATAAAAACGAGATAGCAGAGTGAGAGATACTACTGACATATACAAATAAAAGGAAGTATTCTGAGTAAAAACAGCACATTTTGAGGTGAGCTAACGCTACATTAGCTTTACCCTGACTCGTCTCTTCATGTTGGCCGTCCACTCTCTATTCTGTAAACTAAGTTCGTCGCCATTCTCGTCAAACACATCCACGCTGTTGGAAACAGCTGTAACCCACGACATCCTGTGATTAAAATACGACTTATTTTAATAAAAACAGACTTAATATTTCACTCGTATCTGGTCAACGCTGCATCACCCAACTTTGTTGCCTCGGCAGCAACTTCTAGCTGAATGACGCAATCATCCTGCGCCTGAAAGAGAAAATCCACATTAAAACGGAATTTGGTGGACCAGTACATTTTAGAAATGTGAGTTGACACATTTTGTTTAATTTAGGTGGAAACGTTGTAATATTAATTCTTTAACATCCACTGCACCTGCAAATTTTCTATATAATTATAATGCAGTATTGATATTATTACTATTATTAATATGAATGTAAGTACACTGTATACACTGCTAAATCCAGTGACCTGTTACTTTAATATTTATTATTATTATACTGTTTCAATTTTTTTTAACTACTCTAGCTACAGAGTAGTTACATTTTAACAGTTTCTTTGTCCTTGAGTACAAATGAGAGTAATAAAGTACTTTACAGGTTTTCTTTTTTCTTTTTCCCCCCTTTTTTGTCTATTGTTATTCTTGCTTTTGGACTTTTTCTCTTCTCTTACTGTGATTTTAATTATTTATTTCCTGTGAAAAAACAAACATGTTTTTGGAACCAAAAATGTGTGAAACCTAGTCTAAAAGAAGTTATAGTTTGACATTCACACATGAATCTCTTTGAAGCTTCATTTGTACCGAAATCAGGTAGAAACAAACAAAGCTCTAATTTTAATTGGAAATTCTTTTTGTATACCAATTCATAGTGAAAAAAAAAAAAATCATTCTTGAAAAACAGCATGTAAATGACAAATATTACATTTCTCAGGGTTGTAGATTATTGTTTTAGGGTGTACTTTCTCACTTCTTCTGTGGTGTTTGTGATTAAACTGTGAGACGGTGGTGCACACTGCCATCTAGTGGCCATACAAGTAAAATAATAGTGTATTTTTTAATCCGGCAGGGGGCGCTAGTGTCTCACTGTAAACCTGAGTGTTCCTCACACATAAACTGACAGGAATCAAACATCCTCAGACATTTACTGAGACTACAGATTGTTCTTTTCTGCACTTTTACAGCTGGTTTTATCTGCTCTTGGACTTTATGTTTTTGATTTTAATAACACTGTGGCTGTTTAATGTTGTTTGTTTATTGATAATCAAATAGTGATATTAACAATTAAGGCAATAAAACGCACATTATTTCATTTTAGGCTCCCTTTGTTTGGTAATTTATGCTCAAAAATACTTTCACTGAAGACTACATCTTTAGTGCATTATGGGCGGACAAATAGTAAATTATAATTGATTTATTAAACGTAATTTCCACACAGATAAACAAGCTTTCTGATGCACATTATCAACAGAGATATGGAAAGTACAATTTTTGTTTTTAATGCCCTGACAAAAACTATTTTCTTACTCTGCATATATTACATAGGATTTGTATTTAAAGGATCCGTGCCTAAACCTTATGATAAAACATGGATTATTATAGCTGCATCAATATAATCTTCACTTTTCTGAACATATACAGATATATTTAATGATACTGTTGTTAAATACAGGCAGTCATAGTGTATCATCAGTCAATCTGTAGTTAAACCAGTCAAAAGCATCCTAATCATAGATCCTAATACATATTTTACAGTCACATCGATAATGTTTTATGACTGTTTATAAATGTAGAGTTATTATTCACCATGAATGCTCATTATAATGCACAGCATGTGCAAAAAATGTTACAGCAAATCCACGAGGTCAAGAAAAGTTTGAACACGAAGAAGAAACATGGAAAATATTTTTCTGCTCTTCAGTGGAAACAAAGTGTTTGTATGTTTGGGGATTTTTCAGGGTTTCAGATAAACTGTACGATTGAATTTGGGCTCAAATAAATCTAAACATGTCTGAAAATTCACTTCACTCAAATCTAATTCAAAGGCATGAATATTTTCTTTAAATATGTTCTCCAAATGTTAGAATGATTTATGTAGAATTACATTAAGAAAGATAATAAATGGGAAAGTAATTTTCAGGCTGCAGTATATTTAACATTTCTGTGGAGTTAGTAGTATCACTGTGTGCTGGTATTGATTAAAAAAACATAATATGATTATATTGTTTTAATAAGTCGGTACATTTAAATTAATATGGGTGTTTTTTCAAAATCCATTAGGTGATTTTGTTAATTTTTTCCTTTTTATTTATTTATTTTTCAACATTTTTTACACTTATGGGTGCAGACTCTTGTATTTTGAGTGTAATAATCAACAAAAAGGAGACAAAAAGCACATTTAACTAAATGGAAGATTAATTTCACATATATAGATATCATCATAATATGGTTATCGTGAAGTCTTCCGGCCAAAACAATCATGATATTGTGGAATAAAACCAAATGTTAGAATTAACAGGAGACAGTTTTGCATATTTATCATGAAGCTGTATTTGTGTTTGTATACAATAAATCAAAAACCCATTTCAAGAGGAAAATAATGCATAAAAACTGATGTTTGTTCATGTAATTTTTGACATTACTGACAAATAAATGCATGTAATATGTGTTGGTCATAAACATGTTGTCAGCGTGTCAGAAATCATGCTGCTGCTGTTTTCTTCCTCCTCCATGAAACACTTAGTGCAGCTTGAACGCTCCGGCTGTTCAAATCACTGTCCGGTTCATCTTTACAGCTTCCTGTTTAACTTTTCAAACAAGAAAATGTCATCCGTCATGACAAACACATTATTCACTCATCAATAATGCATCTCACCTCCTTTTTTTCCTCCTCCTCGGTGCAGAGAGATGTGTTATTTTCAGGTTCTCTCATTCTTCATGCTTTATGGAAAACACAGCAGAGTGGACACATGCCTTTCAGCCCGGTGGAAGACATTTGCAGCCGCCGGACAACAATGGCCTTGAGAATACTCCCAGCCACGGCGGACCTCTCTGGAAATGGAGGCCTCCTCGTTCACGGCAGCCACACCTTCAGTCCCCCCTCGCTCAAAGAGTCAAAACAACAAACCGGGGCAATCACCTGACACATTTCCATCCAATTTCCACTGCAGAATGTGTTCATTTTCAGGCTAATGGCATGTCATTTTGCTGGAGCCTTTGGTCAAGAATTAATCCTGGAATCAAAACAGATTTTCCGGGGAGCAATCTTCCATCAAGTATTGATTTTTTTACACTCACGGAGCCTGTACTCCCTAATTTAACCTGACAGCCAGCAGCACAATGGACTGGGAGCACCTTGGCATCTCGCAGAGGGAGCTCTCCTCCTCCTCCTCTCCTCCACCAAGTGAAAGAGAGATTGAGAAGGAGGAAAAAAGGGACTCCCTGATGTATAAAACAAAGAGCATTGCTTACAGAAAACACAGAGATAAAGCTTCCGTCTCTCTGCTTTACCTCTAATTATGTTTTCTAGTATAGTGCAACTTGGGCAGGTAAGGCTGAGAGGGAAGAGGGGAGAGTGTTCTGGGGCCATCAGCTATCATTATGTGCCTGTTGACATCTCCCTGTCTTTGAGTGATTCTCATCTGTGATTTCCCCTGGCCATTTTCCGCAGATGCACGAAGAGGGGTTTCATCATGGCCCCATAAAAAGGGCCCAAAGTGTCCGTACAGACCCTCACTAATAAGAAAGCAAAGATGTGTCCGAGCATGTCACTCCTCCGCCATCCATATCTGCTCTCACTGCGCCGTCAGATATGCAATCATTCTCTTTTCTCCCCCTCTCTCTCTTCTCTGTAAGTATACTATACCGTACGTATAGAGGTCAGCAGGATGAGAGGATGATGGAGGGCAGGGCCGGTTATTTTCCTCTAGCTCTTAAAGCTGCGATGACCCATGAGCAGGAGAGTTGCACTTTGCCAAAGGGTTTTCCATGCGCCGCTTACAAACTACCTGACAAGAGGGGAAACAATTTCACTTTTCATCCGCCGCTTTTAACTCATAATCGGACGTTTCAGGCCCAATGTGCTGTGATGTTTCTGTTCGGTCGTGTTTTAGATTAAGCAGCACGTGATTACAGACTGGGCAGAGGTGTAGCCCTGCAGAGACTCAGAGAGGAAGGACCCCTGACTGAGAACAGACGCCCCATTACCAACCACCTGCATCAGTCATGGTCATTTCAGCCTTTTAAGCTCGCTCTGTTGGTGGGTCGGTTGGTTTGGTCTGATCATTGGTTGATCAGTTGGTTAATCAGTCAGTCAATCTGACAGTTGGTAGGCTGGTTCGTTGGCCAGTCGGTCGGTTGATGGTCAGTTGGTTGGTTGGCTGTTCAGTGGGCTGGTTAGTTGATAGGTTGGTTCATTGGTTGA
>CAFUXE010000343.1:167183-223271 GCA_903364295.1 Serranus cabrilla
GCTATAATATGTCTTTCAGGCTGCAGGTAAAGAGCTTATAGTCTGCTGTGGATGGAAACTATTAAATAAATTATAAAACTATTCATATAATTTTCATGTCCTTGTGCTTTTTACTATAAGTTCTTAGTATTCAGACTAACTCTATTCAGTATGTGCAGCTTTATGAGCATATGAGGTTTTAAACGAAGTGTCATTCACTGATTTATTCTATCTTTAATTACATAGAAATCATTCAATCATCATTCTAATGAATGTTGCAGCTGGTAACTGAAAAACAAATTTTATATTATGTTATATTGGTATTGTTATTTATTATTGTTAATCTACAAAGTAACTAGTAGGCTAACTACAGCTGAAAAATAAATAAAGTACAGTAAATAATAATTATAACATATCCATGTTTTTTAATTAATAATTTTGCTTTACAATAAGGAAATAAATAGAACATTGAATAAACATAAACATAAAACAGGGATACTACTGCATAATGGAAAATAAGACACACATGATAATATTAGTAAAAAGAAAATAGAATAGATGTGCACAACATAAGATGAGAAATAAAATAAAAAATGAAAATGAATAATAACAATAAAACTAAATTGTTAAGACACTAAGATACTATTTTCAGAATAAGTGTTGGAGATTTGAATTATGAGACAAAAGCTAAAAAAAAAATCACCCTCAATGAACTCAGTGAGGTTATAAATCAATGCAACAGCATGTACTTACTGCAACATAAGCATTTCTTTCAGCTAAGAAGTAAAGTATAAAAAAGCTAAGGAAAAATATATAAACTCAAGTTAAATACAAATACCTCAAAATGTAACTTAAGTACAGAACTTAAATATATCTAGTGAGATGCAGGTGTGCAGCAGCAGCAGCAGCAGCAGCTGTAACAGTAACTCACCTGTGTGTTTGTGAGACTTTGGGGAAAAGATTCCTGCACAGAAACACTAAGCAGAGTGGAAAACAGAGACATCACAGCCTAAAGACATGCATTCAAAAACTGGGCTGCTAGAAAGTTAAATGGACTATGAGCCGATGCAATCAGCTGCTCCAGTCAGACAGGTGTCTCTGTAAAGACCCGGGCTATTAACTCCTCTACCTGCAAATACCTCACAGCGTGTCATTGCTAATAACGCTAAAAAAACACAGGAACAACAGTGAAAGCAAAAGGGATCATATGCATGGCCAACCCCGATTGCATGTGAGGATTGGTAATTGCACCCCCAGAGGCATCTGGGTGTGCAGAGCAGCAAAGTGGGAGACGCCTGAGCAGCTCGGGCTTCACAGTCAGTGTACCAACATCTCAACCTTGAGCAGGAAGTGAAAACAAGAAGGCGGAGGAGCGGCGGGGTGAGGGATACACCGACAGTTCATTTACCCAGAACATCAGCCCACCGCGCATTGTCTGAAAGATAAGGGAAGTGAATGCTTCATGCCTGATGGAAAACAAAGGCAGCAATTTAAAACCATCTGCATCCAACACATGCACTCTCTCCCTCCACCTCTCCGGCTCTGTGTCCTGACTGATATTGAAACATAATCCATTTGGAGCGCCGACATGTCATAATATTTCTACCCGGCCTCCCTCTCCTCACATTCAGGACAATTTCAGGTGGTTGCAGGTTGAACAGGAATGTTTCTTTGCAACAAGTCAGACTGGAGTCTTCACTTTGATTCTGTTTAGAAAGAAGTATATATATAGAGAGATGAAGGGACTTAGTTCACCTTAAATCCTTCTTAAGGAGACCTCACTAACAATAAACCACAAGATTCACAGGTCAGAATCTTCTTATTCTTTACTGGATTACTAGAAACATCATACACCACAAAGGCTCCCGTCTGAATCCTCAAACTACTGTACACAGCTCTCAGATCTCTGCCGAGTAAAGAGGAGAAGAAGAAAACGGAGCTCGTCCACTCCTCTTTGAACTAAGCAAGAGTTTTCATAAAAATAATAGTGAAAACATAGTCTGATTCTGCATCTGTCCCTCAGTAAACCACTTTGAACTGAAAACTTTGCCCACAACTTTACCTTTACTTAACATCATACTTTATAGACAGAATATGATGCTTCATGTTCTATTTACCTCTCATTATTATTATGAATGGCATGTTGCCCTTGGGTACTTTTTATTTTATTTGTATATTATTATTATTATTAAAAAAAGTTTTTTTCTGATCTAAATCAATCATATAAATGTAGAGGGTGTTGTATATAAAAAATATGAATAGATAAATGATTTAAAAAAGAATAAAGAACTTCAAGATGTTTTATTGAAGTCATTGAACACTCAGGAGGAGTGTGGTTATTTAGACATTTACAGATTGAATATATCTAATATATGAAATTAAAATGTTTACACACTGTTCTCTTAAAACCTGGCAGTGAAGGTGTCTTATAAGATTGTAAAGCTTACTGAGACAAACTTTTTCAGACACTGAAATGTACATCCAACCTGTACAAAAAGTGGGTTATAAACTATAAATTGTGTTGGATGAGCAGTATGGATCCTTTTCCTTAACTATCTTTACCGTCCTCACACAAAAAAACTGCTGTTTTGTTGATATGCAGTGACCTCTAGTGGCCGTAGTAATTATAACAGGAGAAATGAGGTATAAAGAGTGACAAAGCCCATTCAGGGTGGGTGGTGGGGGTTAAAATGATGGGTCATACAAACATAGATCTTGCACCTAAAAGTAAAAAATTTAGTGATTTTAACATAACCATTGTTATTGTTTTGTGTTTACTTGACGTCGTTCTGTTTTGTGATGTGACCCAACAAGGTGCCACAGGTATGAGTTCTTAAACCAGGAAGTAAGTTAGCATTTTAGCGCCCTCATAAAATATGTAAGTAAAAAAGTGTCACTAGTCCGCCTTACAGCTTCTTGACGAGCTCTTTCAAGCTCCTCTAGTTTGTAGATTTGGTTAATAAACACTTTAATAGGCTAAGGTTTCGCTAGCTTGTCAAAACAACTGGTTAGCTTAATGGCAGTGATGTGTAGTGTATTTTACATGCAAACACAATGTAAGATAAACAAGTATGTGACTGAAAGTGTGCTGCTAAAGTGTGATCTTATGTTAAAGTAATTAGTGGTCTCAAGAAGAGCTTGGTTTAACATCAATAAGCATGTAGTGGTTTATTAGGAGTCGTTTCCTTGAGACTGATTAGGATAGCATTTGGGTCTGAAACAGGAGTAAACAGGTGTTGATCCTGAGAAAGGGATAATAAAGTCAACCAGGCATGGAGGTGTAAATCTTAAGGCTATAAGTTCAGAGTAAGTTTAAGGAGGTAAACAGTTGTTGTCTTGAGTCCAAATAAGGACTTGGATGGTTTCCTGTTTTCTTTGACCAATGCTGTATAAGTACGAGTGTCCTTCTCTGTTAGAGGGGGTTCACATTTGGCTGGTGACTCTCCCAGGTACCATGGCAAACCTGGACTGATGCTGTTTCTTGACTTTGTAAATAAATGTCTTACATTACAAGCAAGTCAGTGTCAGCGGATTTTTCTTCATCATCTACACGTCATCGTCAAAGGAGGAGAACTTAAGAAACTACAGATGCAACCGTGGTGTAGTTAGCTATAGCAAAACGTTAGCTTTCTACTTCTGTTGGCGGCTTCAAACATCATAAAAGTGGTGTTATTTGTGAAGATTATCCTGCAGAACAAAACGCGTAGGCATCAGAATCATGTGTTTGCCACAGTTTATTGTCCGCTATGATCCAAAATCTGATGCAAATATCACAGGCAAATTCTATATAGACCCCATGGTGATGCTAACCTCCGGATTGGTATACAAAAATATATAATTTTCTTTCTTCTCTAACTTCTTTTCCTAAACATAACCAAGGAAGTTTGAAGGTTGGAATTATGTCGGAGCCAGTGGGAGACACATTAGGTTATCATTTATTTATTAAACAGTTGTTAATTTAGAGTGGTTGGCAAAGGACCTGCTCTATCATTTAAGTATGAGGACACCTCATACTTAACACTTAACAGTGTTTGAGTAGGTAACATGCTAATATAATATGGTTCACATGCTGAGAACTTTGTTTCACCAAGAAAAATGTCTTTAAATGTATGCAGGTACGAGTATGAAGAGGCTTTTTAGGAATGGAATACTATTTTCTTTTTTGGGGGGATTCAAGTTGTTAAATCTTGGATGAAACTTGTGCGCATAGGGTAACTTTTTGTGCATCTGATCAGATTCACATCCAAGAATGATTGATAAAAAGCTCAAACCGTGACATTTACTCTATAATTCTGCACCGGGGTTCCTTTCAACCGCGCTGTTACTCTTCATTCAAAAGCAAACGGCTGTGCTGCTGCAGACAGAGAACAGAAAGTAAACTTTTATCAGCCGCAGAATACAAACAGTTTGAGAAAACAGATATGGGTCAGGAGCTGCATCTGCACAATTACATTGTTAATGGGAAAGACAATGAAAATGGCGCGGATGGAAAACAAAAGAACATCAAATAACTAACTGGAGCTGTGTACACCTCAGCCATCACCACTCAAAAATACATCCAGTGTTTTGAAATGAAGGGGGGTGAGAGAGCTGAAAGGAAGACGAAAAAGCATCTTGAACATCAGTTTTCAGTCTAATGTTAATAATTTATGTTGTCTGTGCTTTTTATTATTATTATTTATTTATTTACTACTTTCTTTTCAGCAGCCTGCCCGTTTTTCAAAGGCATCATGGACAGGGAAGCTGTATCAAACTTTTGAGTTTAGTTTCAAAAGGCTTTCTCCGCGTTTATTTATATATTTCTTCTTCTTTACACTTGTCTTGTTGTTATTTGGTGAGGCAAACACATGAAGCTTTGATGAGAAGCAAACCTGACATGTATTCTTCTCCACTGACCCCACGGGAATCTAAATAAATAGCTAAATATTGTATGTAAGGCTCTTTTTGTAGCCTCCTCTCTCATTAAATACATCAAATAGTTAGTTCAGCTTCTCCACGAACAATAGGTTAAATGTCAAATAACACGGAAAATGTGAAGGTGTGTACGCCATGATGTGAAATGCACTTGACCATGACCTCTCAGAGGGAGAAAGTCAGGACAAGTTTGATTTTATTTGACGTTTTCAATCACTGTGTTTATGTGTAGAGTTGAAAAGATGAAGATGAAAAGAGAAGTCAGTGATGTTTGTAGAATATTTGTATGTTACTGAAACCTTTGAACTCTACAGCAAGCTGTACCTGTGTACTATCTATCTATCTATCTATCTATCTATCTATCTATCTATCTATCTAAATGTCTTAATTCTGTGCCCGTTTGAGCTGATTAATGGGTGTTTTCGTGGCACCATTTCCCGAGTTCAGAAGTAATTTAGTCGAACTGTTCATGAGCTTGAAGTCAGATTTTTAAAACAGCATGGACACTACAAAAATATGTTGTAATTTATTGCTCAGAGCTTTTAAACAACACTTTAAAAACTACCGTCCGTTACACAGAAAAATGAGACGCCAGTTACCGCTACTTTAATAAACTATTTAGCTTTAGCAGTGCTTAAAAATAATTACCAAGGTTTCAATTATTAAAAATCTATCTAAACTTTACTTTCTACATTTAAATATGTGATTTAGAGCTAGCTAACCACATCAAATCACTAAGTCAAAAGCCAAGATGGCAGTTAATGCTAATCTACTAAGCTCGTTAGCTTTAGGAGTTAAGCTAGCTGTATTTTTACCCATCATAATGGGATTTTACCTCTGATTTATTTAGTTATGTGGGATAACTAATGTTACTGAATTAATCCACAACATAATACATTTCAATATGTGATTTAAAGGCAGTTCAATCACTCACAAACCAAATGAATACTTTTGGAGTCAAATTGTAGTTAATGTTCTGCTACTCTGCTATGCTAGTAAGCTTTAGGAGTTAAGCTAGCTGTTTTGTTTCTAATAATGGGATTTAACCTCTGATTTATTTAATTCTGTGGGATAAGAAATGTTACTGAATTCATCCACAACACAATACATTTGAATATGTGATTTAAAGGCAGTTCAATCACTCACAAATCAAAATAATACATCTGGAGTCAAATGGCATGTTCTGCTACTCTGCTATGCTAGTTAGCTTTAGCAGGAGCTTAGCTGGGTTTTTCCTCCATTATTATTGAATTTAGCATAGCTGCATTAAAGGAATAGTTTAGATTTTTTGAAGATAAGGTGAATAAAGATCTTTACCATAGTCAGTGTATTATCTACAGACAATTCACAAAAATGATACAATAATGCAAATAAACTAACTGATCGAGGCAACAGTAGACCCGCAAGTCGCATGTTTTGCAAGGTAACATTACAGTTTCATCTGATGGTTTTGAAAGGAGCTGAGATTACAGTTTCCCTTCCCCGTAAATATTCTACATACATTTGATTTGTTTTGGGTGGATGTTTTTAAGTGGCTAAAACAATGTGGAGTCATAAACTCAATACTAAACTATTCATTCTTTATATTTTTCATGTACACATAACAGCAAGGGAAAGACATCTAAGTAAATAGATTTTTAGCTTTTAGCAAAGCTTATTATCCGTCTCTGTGAAAAATGTACATGTTGTCTCATGAAAATTAGATTTTTCTGTGGCATAATTATCTTAATATGGAAAAACAGAGGCAATAAAATCAGATTCAGTTTTGACCAGATATGTTTTTATGCAGGAGAAACTATTTATTGAAAGAAGAAAAATCAATTTACTGAAAACAGGACACAAAGTTCATGTCAAACAATTGTTTATTACTAATTATGGTACAAATCAATGTGACAGACTTGAAGCTTCTTTTTTTTTTTGGAAATACACAAAGTGCTGCTTAACTGACCAAACAGATATTGCTCTATAGATTAAGTACAGTTTTCAGTCTATAAAAAAATGAAAACCAACCTCTGCAGGCTCTTCAGCTTTGGTTTCGAGTTCTTCGACTATTAACAAAACGTCAAACCAGTTTGTTTGTGTTAGTAAAATTTCACAAAAGCATTTAAAGGTGATTAACAAATCTTCCTAATTGGGTTAAGAGCAACATTAACTGTAATCTCCTTTTTCTACGCGGGTCTACGGGTCCGTGAGAAACCGAGAGGTGAACGGCACAACGGATGAGAAATAATGCAACGATAATAATAAAAAACGGATGACCAGAGAGTCACATGTGGCTCGGGAAACCACTTCACAAAAATAAAACAATCATGTGTCACACAATAATAAATAAAACACAAGCCTCTCCCTCCACATTGAAGGTGAACATGGACACACAGTGCAGAGTAACCATCTGTCTTTTCTGACCTGCTGCTGCTTGTATGGCGTTTGTATGATTCTCACAAGAACAGTACTGAGGTAAACCTTGGATGAACTACTGTACATTTCTACTCTTCAATTCTCTTATCTCAGTTTTTTTTTTTTTTTTTAAGATTGTCAACATCATGAATCTATTTCTCTGTACAATGTGCATAACTATAGAGCTTTGGTCCAGCATTGAAAAGTTGAGCAAAGGCATAACTCCTTTCTGTGTCTTCTTTTTATTCATTTATTCCTTTTTTTTTGGTTTTGGTTACAGCTTTATTGATAAGCCTCAGAACAGATCCATAATCTACCTGCAGGAGCCTGCTGCTTTCTCACGTGTTTGTCTGGTGGGTGGATGCAGACGTGTAGTTTCTTGGCCAAAGATTTGCCTGGATGAAATATTGGAAGCAACATAAAGGTGGAAATACAATAAAATAATAATACTGTACTAGAATACTTAACTGAAATACTTGAATATATAATAAAAATCATATTAAAAATCTCTGTGCACCAAAGCAAATTGCATCTACAGTTAGTTATTTCTTTAAAAACACAAACATGTAAAGCTTTTTCATGTGATTTTCTTTTTTTTTTTTTTAACATTTACCGAGTGTGTTTGTGTGCGTGTTTTCCAGGCAGTGAAGAAGAACACAGCCGTGCACAGGGGACTGAAAGACTGAGATAACCAATGTGACATGGAAGGACAGATATCGAGCAGACACATGATTCTGAATAAATTGCATCAAATTTCGCCTCACTTCAAATTAAGTTCACTCGTTCTGACATGTGACACTTATTCTCAGCATTCACCTCTTTTTTTGTCTTTTCCTGTGAGGGTTTTTTGTGAGAGCCAGATATTTGTACGGACGTTCTTGCCGGGAATATTGACATTTTCCTCACATGGTGCAGTAATACTGTGTAAAATTAACAGTTTAACACAAAGTGATGGAGTAAACTCACTTGAATTACATTTTTACCCCCAAAGAATAACCACAAATACATTTAATCTAGAAGAGAATCTGTTCAAAGTAACCTTTTAAAGCTTTTTACTGTGGTAGAAATCCATTTTTAGCTGCAGAAAATCTGTGTAAACCTGTAAAGCAGCATTTATCTTTGCAGAAAAGCAGATTTGAGTTGAATTATTCAGGTTATAAAAACAGTAGAACTGGAATGAGCTCAGTAGTTTGGTCAGTGGCACACGTTTTCTTAATTTCAGGGCTTAATTAAAGGGTAAATCATGTAAAATGATGTGTTATTTTCAGTGATGCACGCAAAATGCAGGTAGTAATGTTAATAATCTGGGCTGTGAAAACTAAATAATCCTACATGTGGTTTGAATTGAAGCATGCAGAAGGAAATTTGCTTTGAAAGAAAATTCATCCAACACATTTTCTATATTGCCGTGATCGCAGCAGACACTGTGGCAGCTGTTTGACATGGAAGTGTTTTTTTTTTTTTTTTGTCTTTTGTTAAAGTTGACCCACAGAGTAAAACACTTGAGAAAAAGAGAGAGGGGGAGAAAGCCGTGTGAACAAGTAAATAAAAAGGTAAAATCTTCACCAGTCCTTGAGCTGAAATTTATGTGTTCTTTGGCTATCAGGCTTTGGCAACAGAATGACACAGTAGCTCAAACAAAGCTGCAGTAGACTTGACAGACACTGAAAACCCTCATCATCATCATGTGAAAGTCCTTGGTTCACTCCCTCGGTCCGTCCTCTGAAACAATCTCATGAGATTATTAATAAATACCTGTAAAAGTTGTACAAAGTTACACTGTGACTGAAAATATTTGCAGATGAAACACAAATCAGAGGCAAACAACATTATTATGCAATTGTTCAACAGCAAAGGTTAATTTTTTTTTTTTTGTCCAAAAGAGAAACTTTTATCAGTGTGATTTCAATTCGAAGACGGCATTTTTCTGTTGTTTTTTCTTTTTAGATATTTACATACAAACAATGAAGAAAAAAGTAAGCGAGACAAAGATAAAATGTATACTCAACCTCACACATATAGCTTAGATTTGCCAGTACAAATGTAAAAATTTAGAGCACATTTACATTACAAAATTATTCTTAGTACTCAGATGCAACAGACTTTGGTAAATAGTGTTTTGATTTGGTATGATCTCTTTACTAAATCCCTCCTCGTGGGAACCAAAATTTGGGCGATAGTCTGGTCTGTAAGGCCAGAATCTAAAACTCTTTGAAACAGCACACCGTTATGTTTTTACATAATTCTCAGATATTAATCTCTTTTTTCATGTTTTTGGTTTCGCCAAGGTCATTTACATAGCTGTGGTAATCACACTGACAACACATAGTTTTTGTTTGCAAACTGTCCATCCGGGTGACTCGGGAACATTTTTCAGTTCTCATTTCAAGATGAGTTCATCCACCTTTGTTGTTTTTAATGGCTGCCACTTTTCCACTCCACTGTTTTGCCGGAGAGCTCGTTCATTTCGGGAGCTCCTCTAGAGAATCAGTGAGAGGGTCCATTGGCGCAGCCGGGCCGAGGTCGGGCTGTTTCAAACGCTTTATTGTGTTTTTCAAAGCTTGCCTCTTGTTGCAGAACCAGACACGCACCACCTCCCTGTCATAGTTCAGTTTCTCGGCTATTTCCGTCATTTCCTGTCCGGAGGGGTGTGTGTTCTTCTCAAAGTGGCTGTTGAGGATCTCGAGCGCCTGCGGGGTGAAAGAGGTCCTCCGCTTGCGTTTTTTGGAAGGCTCGCTGCCGATAAACTCAGTCAGGTTCTGCATGCCGGATCGGTGGCGGGCTTCAGCCTCGGCCATCCAGCGCTCCAGAACGGGCTTAATCTTCTGGGCGCTTTTAGGGGTGATGTCCAACTTCTCAAACCTGGCAGGATATAAAAGGCCAGGGTTCAGTTTGCCTGTCAGACTGCTACCTATAGTGTTCTCTTGGGCTTCCTGTGGTAGGAAAAAGTGGCTTCTCAGGATGGTGTGTCTGGGGAGAATTGAGAAAAAAGAATCTTACTTAGGTGCCCTGCCAGAACAAGGGATAAGCTGCCTGCCTTCAAGTCTCCTCAACCAGAATGCCACAGGGACTGAGACTAACATCCAGGTACACATCAGAGCCAAACTCCTGTTCTCTGCACCTGGAAACACCTCCGCTGCAGCAGCTGGAGGTGGCGGCTGCCAGTAGTGTGTTAGTTTTCTGGAGGAGGCTGTGCCTCTGTCCCAAACTGGCAATAGTGGAGTAAGGAGAAACTGCCAAAGACTAAAACCAGGTCCAGCTGAACCAAAAACATAGAAAACATCTAACTAAATACTGCACTTCAAAACAAAACAGGAATTACTCCCAAATATCCCATTTCTTTCCCTCAGGTGCTAAAAAAACAAAAATCCACTAATGCATGCAGTTAAATATGGCACCATCATTTATTTACAAAAAGAGCGTGAATTATTAATCAAAATGTACATTTAATACATTTTTCAAACTTTCTTTCATCCTCTAACAACGTCTCATTTTATATTTAATAAGAATACATTTGCACACTCTAATCCTGAAAGTTCCTGTAACTTTACGGCTGCGTGACACGTAATTCCGACTTCACATGTACTCGGCACATTTTAGCAAGTCACAGTAAGAATGGAGAATGAAGCTTTTTAGAGAAACACGGCGGCTGGCAGCCCAATCACTCTGTGAGGTGATGTGAGCAGGAACTGTGTGTGTGTGGCATTAAAGTGAAATATGATGAAGATGACGGCTTTTTATTTGACAGTCAAAGGATTTCTCTCATGTCTGTAATGTTTATGTTTCTTATTCGGTTATCCTGACTCACTTTATCTTTTTTTATTTTGATCTTTTCTAAATAATAAACCTTAGAATATACAGTTATTAACCTGAGCCTCAACGTTGTTTTTAAGATCAATACCAAGATAAAAAATGTGACAATGTATCAGCAGGTATTTATATTCAAACATACCAGCACATATTTTTTAATAAGGACCCTTTAAATGTTATTTATCGCACATGTTCTCTCTATTTATAAAGTATTTTGTAGAATATTGTTTTAGATATTTTGTATTTATGTTTATTTACAAGTTACAAGACTAAAACTATTTATGAACACCACCCTGACAGTTAATGTATGGGATCAATTATTCATATGAAGTCCCACTTTGAGGTTTATTGCATGTGTTTTTTTTTGTCCTTTTATCTTTTTTTGAGACAGAAAACATGTGAAGGAGATAGAGACGACAAATGATGAAGGTCTTATTAGATCTGGACCGTCAGATTCCTCTTGGATTACTTACAGATATTTTAATCTTTGTTTTAATCTTTATTTTTTATTTATTTTTTTAAGTTCAACCAAAACCCCTTTAATAAGTCTATAATAAACTGTGTGACCAATATGAGACACTTAGACTCTCAAAGACAAATGTATCCCATTGAAACCCATTAAAATCACATTTTCTGATTCCGTGGACAGAAAATCGTGCACTTTATTACATCAGGCGTTCAATCTGGAGCCTTGCCTTCAAAATTGCAGCTTTACTATTTTTTCACCAAATTGAGCCATTTTCATGTTTGCCCCATGGGGTAAATCCATGCTGCTTCCAGAGAGTCACTGCTGCTGTCGTATGCAGCGCTGCAGTGGTTGATGTAATGCATCGATGTTGTTGCTAATCACTGATTCCTTCTTGCATTAATGTCTGTATAAAATAATTCAGTTTGCATGTGTTTTTGGTAACAGTAGTGGTATTATGTAACGCCAATGATGGTGGACATTTGAACATTTATGCAGTTAAAATTCTTCAAATGAATGAATATTTTGGAGTTATAATCAGGAATAATCCTGGTGAAAAGATCGAACTCTGTGAAGGTGGAAATGCTTTTATTATAAAAAACTAACTAAACTAACTAACTAACTAACTAACTAACTAACTAACTAACTAACTAACTAACTAACTAACTAACTAACCTTTAAGTGAGGACCAATCTTCATGAACATCATGTTGAGAAATATTTTAATTCTTATAATAGCTTAATCTTTAACATTTAATTTGCATTTAAGGGCCTCATGCAGGAACTGATAAATGAACAAATCTCTTTTTTTTAATCTAAGATTTGTTCAAATTTATTTGGTACCAGCTGATCTCTGTGATTCAACAATGTTTGATTCGTTTTGCTCCTTTATTAGGGAAAATAACATTTTACAAATGGTTTACTAAGATAAGACAAAACATGTTTTCACAGTCCACAAATTGTCCAACTCAAGGCAAACATGTAGTTTAGATCAAATTAATTAAATGTATATTAACATATATCATTGTATTTATTAGATTATTGGATGTTTGAGGTGTTTTTAATTATGTTTTTCCTGTAATGGCAGTACTGACACTCTGGGAAATCATATTTACTTTGTTTATTTAACAGTCAAAGTTTTTCTTCTTGCAGCTTTTTTATGGTGACATCTCTCCAGTTCTTAGACATGTGTCAGTGTATTTGTAGATGGCACAGAAGCTGCTGTTTTATTGTGTTTTTGGAGCTAGAAAACAATTATAATCAATTGGGATTCATCATTCATCACACCTCAGTAAGAGCAGATCTATATGGTGAAGAACATTGCTTCAGATAAAATATAAGACAAACATGGGGGGATGTTTCTGCACGAGGCCCATTATTAAATAAATAAGCGCATGAGTTAACTAAAGGTGTTTCTGGGACAAACATGAGTGTGACGTGTGCGAATGCTTTTAGTAAAACAACTCCTGAACTGACAGCAGCTCTGACGGAGAGACAGCAGAGACCTGCTCTGCTCTCTGTGGAACAAACAATGCACACAAGACATTTTTAATGGTGAGGTGAGCCGCTGCAGACAACAACAGCGAGGGCGAGATGACCATGCGTGCATGAACTTCCTCTGCTTCTACACCTCGTTTGGTGCATTCCTCCTTGTCGACAGGCGGTATTATTTATAACCTCCTCCTAAACAGTGGAAAGAGGAGGGCTCCATACTGCGGGGAATACATTAGTAAATATGACGAGTCACCAGAGACAGGACATTTCATGGATCAACAGGAACCGCAGATACTAAAATGAGTTGAGAGCTGCTCGGCTGGGGTATGCACTCCCTCCTCTAGTGCATCAGCACGAGGGAGAAATGGCCCTGAATGCACCTCCAGCCTCTCTTCTTAAAAGTACCTCTGGAGCCTGTTTAGACGCGCTGTATGTTTAGGCCTGAGTTACACTTTGCCTGAAGGTTTACAGCCGTGAGTCTCTCACTGATAAAATGTGGGCGAGACGATATATATGACCTAAAATCTGCAGAATACAAAGAGGATTATCTTGCTATTTAGATTTTTTTGTTACATCGGCACTACGGCTGCTACCAAATGTTATTTTCCTGATTAATCATTTGGAAACGTCCTTTAAAATCCAGTCGATGTCTTTAAATTAGAGACTAACCTATTAATTGGTCGTAGTGGTTTATGAAACTCTTTTTACACATATAATGCAGAAAATTATGCTTGGAGTGATTTAAAGGGGTGTTAGCTATTCATTTTACTTTTATTCTGTATTGAAATTGTATTATTTTTTTTTTATATCACAACAGCCTTAATTTGAATCTGTTTAGGATTCATAACCTCAGCAGGTTTATTGTCTCTAGCTCTACTTATAGCTCCTGATAAAATATATAAGATTATGATTTTATAAGCTGATGATGCATTCCTGGTTAATTATGAAGTTAAAATTCTGCTCATGTTCGTTTATGCTGACACAAATGTGTCTTTTGAAATATGAAACTAATGACGACAGCAGTTCATAATGGTGCTTTAAATTCTCAGCGGTGTGAAAACAATAATTAAAGCGACTTATCCGTGTTTTAAAGCCTAAATCATGTAACTGAAATAAGAAATGTTTGACAGTTTTTTACATATTTTACAGTTAAAACTGAGCCAAATTTGATCCAGAAGAGGACACATGGGCCCATCATTGGTTTGATGATGCCCTCTCGTAATGTCTGTGCCTGTTTAGATAAACTAATAAAGTGCCTGGAAACCTACTGAGCAATGAAAAGAGACAAGATGGAAGCATCTGTCAGTGTCTGTTCACTGTCTGGGTTCAGAGCCGCAGCCCCAGAGCTACCATGACGTCCCGTTCCTCCTCAAACTTCATGTCTGTGTTGATGTTAACTAAACTAAAGCATGTGGAGTTTGCCCCTCTACTTAAAACATCAGGATGTCATGTCCAATGTCATACAAACAAAAAAATTGTCTTAACGGCATGAATAACAGCCCACAGAGTGTTTATTTTTGAAGCTAATGGCTTTTAATGTATGTTATAAATATTTGAATTATGCCCGGCTGTAAATATTTCATGTGTGATTTCAAGACTTTAAACATTAGTCAGAGATGGCTGGGCCTCATAAGAACTGCCGCCCCTGTACTGTTTCACATTTTATCGGCTGTTTGATGTTGATGTGATGAAATTTTTAAAAGTGCGTGGCAGCGCCGTGTCACATAAACAGTACAGGTCATCAGCAAAGCACATGCAGGGCGACATTAAAATTAATATGTGAATGAGAGCTGAAAGCCGAGGAAAATACTGATGCCAAAGTGTGTTTTTGGCAAAGAAAAGCTGAAAAACATGTATAGTTTTAACTAGGATAGTTAACATAAACTGCTATTCAGCAACTTTTTAATTAATCTTACACTTTTAATTGTTTTTGCATTGTAGACTAATAGTTTATTACTATTTGATTCTCCTGAAAAAGTAATATTTGGGCATGATGCAGCCCAATTATTCAGACTTGAAAGGGAAATGTGGCTCATTCATGCAAAATGTTAGTCAAGTGGAAAAACAGGAGGGATGAAACACTGATTGTCTGATTGTCTCATGAATATATAATGCACCATTTATGACTAAACTGTCCTGGTGGCAGCAGTAAAACATGGCAATCTTATTAACAGATCATCGCCGTCAAGCTCTCTCATGTTCAGGCGGAGCCGGCGGCGTCGGGCCTTAGTAATTATTAAATGCTTTAAGTGCTTCGTGTAATACTTGTGTATGTATTTTGCATAAGTAACGTGCGGCTGTCATGTCAGCGGGTGAAAGAGAAGGGAGAGGAAGAGGGGTAAGTACAGACATGAGAGCTTCGTTTGTCAGGGTGGTGATAGTCAATTATGTATTTTAATATCTTAATAATGTCTGTTAAAAACACGGGATGAAAAATGGATGGCGGCAGGAACTCAGTGAGGGTTTATGTGCTTTCATTTGACAGAATCAGGACATATTGATCAGGGATAATGAAGCATTTACTGTTAGTTTTCCCCTCTTTGTTGGTTCTTACCTGCAGATGGCAGACTGGCTGTATGCCGGCCCCTCGGCGGCGCTGAGCGCCTGGCCCACCTGAGTCTGTGTCAGGCCCAGGGACAGCCGGCGGATCTTGAATGCTTTGGCGAATTCACGAATCTCCTCCAGGTTGACCCCGTCCACCTCGCTGGGGGCGGTCTGCGGGTCTACAACACAACACACACGTCTCATTTTATTAGCCCTCTGCTCCTCCGTCGCTTACCTCATTTTCCAGAGTGAATGAAGCAAACATTCAGACATATGTGATCATGATCGTCTCCAAACAACTTTGAAAAAACATATTCCGGCTCGGGGTCACAACTTATTATTTCTCTCTGCCCTTCTGCTGTAAACTACAGTACACGAGAAATGTTTGGGAGAATAAACTCATCTGAGCTGTGAATGCAGGCGTGTCATGGCTCTGACTTACAAGTGTTAATCTTCAATCCAACATACAAAAGCATATGGAGAAAACCACATAGCACAGAGCTGCAATCAATAGCTGGGTAGATCTTGAGCAGATAGATTTTGTAGGTCATCTTGTACCTCATCTGTATTAATACACAGATATTCTAAAGCCAGCACTCTTCAATGGATATTAAAAAATATATTAAAACATTATTTCTTCTATTTGACCCTGAGTGAAGACAGTTCAGGCCTTCAAATCTCCTCACGCACACACAATCCCCAGCTCCAGTCCCACAGAGAAAACTCTTTATACAAAGAAATGCTGTTTGTGAATCTCTCTGATAAACTTCGCTGAAGCATTTTGAAGAATTTCCCTGCTAATAAAAAGTGATTTCACATTGTACATCAATGTCAGGTGCCCTGGCATCCTGCTTACTAAAGCAAAGTTTGTGCCTCTGAATTATTCATCTTGGTCATTATCAATGAATTATTAAAGGAATCCTCCAAGCGTATTTAAGCAAAAATCTATGGGGCTGCCATCTCGTTGTGCCTCATAAGTGACGTGTAGCGTATGCGGCGTGCTCCAGACGTGTGAACGCTCGGAAGATGAGGGACTCGGAGCCGACTAAATGGGAGGGATGAGCACTCACAGCTTCGGGTCCCATCATCTCCACATTGATGAGCATCTCCTCATCATTCCCCACAGAGTCTATCTACTCAGTGCTTTGAAAGACTAATGGTGCTCTCCAGCAACTGGTCTGACCTCTGGATCCATATTTGTCTTTAGACATGAAGTCACAACCCAAAAACACCATTCAGGATTTAAACTCTAATGAATGGCGGAGTAAAGCTTTCACAACACAAGCACAGAAAGTAAATAAAATGTTTGAAGAGACAAATTAAAAAACAGCTGAAACAAAGGAGACAATCAATTTCTGGGCCTTCAGAAGCTCCTTTTCATCACAGCAATAATACACTAATACGCTTAATAATTACAACAGGACAACAACAACTTAAACACTCAATTTATCTGCTGAAAAGGAAAATCAGACCTTCATAAATTACAGGCAAGACCCGTGCTATTATGTGCCGGGCACACAAAGAAGTCAAGCTTTTGTCTCTGTGTGTCCTCCACTTAAAGGTGAAAAACTGTTTTTCTTTTGTTGTAAATGTTCATAATCCACCCAGGCCAGACTAAATGATGATGATGATGTTTGTAGTTTTGACCCAGCAGTTTAAAAAAAGAGGCCTCATTCACCAATATCGTTTTATTTGTACTCGAGAAAGATCCAAAGAAACGTGTTCTAGTGCTGGAGAAGATGGACAAGATCTTCTATCAGGACCGCTCGCTTTATGTCTTGTTAACGATATATATCACAATATAGCATGCTTTATTGGTAATTCATAAATAAGTAGTCTATATGAAATAATCACATGTTAAAGCCTGTTTCTGTACACTCCATGTCAGTGAAAGAGTGGCTCCATGGTTCCCTAAAGCTTCGCTCCCATGTGCAAGAATCAGAACGTAAAGCGCCGTGTAGATTATGTAACTATCAGACACTGGTTTATGACAGCCTGGTAGAAACGCTACAGAAACAAATATAATAGACATTTTTGTATTTTTTAGATAATATATACCGCCATATTGTCAACTTATAATGTGTTTTTAAACCGCAGAATTGTTCGGACCTGTGTTCTTAAAATGATGAATCCTATTGTCCTCTTGATATTTGCTAAAGTTGATCTCTATTAGATGCTGAAAAGGAAAGTTGAGAGAATCAAGTCAAGAACGCCCCCTAAAAAAATCCAAAGAGGGCGGAGCACCGGCCTCCAACGTAAAAAAAACCTTGAAAGGTCATATTTATTAACGTCTCACTCTCTGTAAATAGATCTACATGGTCTGTAATATGTTTTGCAAAGCCATAATGCTGGGTTAAATAATTAATATATATATATTTTTAAATGCTGTCAATGATAAAAAAAATATGATCGTCATTTGAAGCTTATAATGTTATATAACTGCTTAATTGAAGACAAACACGTCAGCGCTCTAATGTGTGTAACTGTGTTCTTGAGTGAACATAAATTCTGTTTTTACTGGAGAATAAATCCCAAAAAAGTAATCTTTATCTTAATAACCTTTAAACTTTCTTCATGAGAATGGTTGGTTAATGAGGCCGAGCTGTCTTAGAAAATGTGACTAGAAAAAGTAAACATGTGACGCTCTCCTGTTTCAGACTTTATTTACACTACTACTAACATGTGGTTTGTATCTGGACACATTTTCCTGTCTTTGCATTAACACCTGGTATCTATAAATGTTCTTGTTTTGTGAGTCCGGATCGCCCTGCGATCAGATACCACAATGCAAATGAGTCAGGAAATGTGGTGTAAGTGGTGGTGGTAAATTGAAGTAAATTGCTAGAAAACAGTTTGCATGCTCGGCTGACTTTCTCTTGATAAATATAAATATAAAGATAAAATAAAAACAGCCTCAAGGCAAAATAGTGCTGACATTCTTCTTTCTCATTGACATTTTCCCATCTGATTATTTTTAAATAACAGTAACAGACACTCTCAGCTTTTTAATCTGTTTCTGGCACTTTGTTTGTGGCCGGCGAATGCAATGACATTTCATCTTCTCTGCTCGGCAGACGAGTCTGATCCTGTCATGGGATTTTCTATTGTGTATGTATGCTGTAAGTGATATTGAGAGGAAGTGATATGGCTCGTACTCAGCATAAAGCATTAATTCTATTTGCCGCAGAACTGAGCCACAATGATTTTGTGCAGACTCAAAAATGGTTTATAAGATATTTTCCGAGCTACAAGTAAACACAAACTAAACACAGTGTCTACAACAAGTTGATCAATGACGACTTGTGTTTTTATTAAATTCAGCAGCATTGTAGCTGCCTTTGAAATGAGTTTACATGGAGTTTAGGGGAATCGACTCTGACAAATGAAATTTATCTGAATAAAAGAGAGTTTTTAAAGGCAATAGCTGCATGCTGACAGGCTGTGGCCCAGTGATTTATAAGGCTCTGCCAGAGACCCACGCATTGAGGGAATGAAGCTTATGTTCATTAAACATAACACACGCCACTTTGGATCGTCTAATAAACCAAAGAATTGACAGTCAGGAAAAAATAAAACAATTGTAGGAGGCTGGGATCAGTCAAAAGCTGTCCTCACTGAGAGTAATGTAGATTCTGTGCGGCCGACATGTTTAATCTCTAAAGGGACGGTTCACACAAATTACAAAAAGACATTTTCATTGTCATACCTCTGATAACTAGACAGACAGAACGGAGGTAAACTGAATTTCACTGCAAAAACGTCTATATCATCATGTAATGTCTGTATTTATTTGATTATGCTGCGTATATTAAATGATATTCTTGTCAAGATTTCATTTCATTCATTATTCTATTATTACTTACTTAAAACAAAGTAAAAGAAAACAGGCCGCGGCAGAATGAATCAGTTTCTAATTTAACTATTACAGAATTTTCACTTCCTGTTCCAGCACCAAAAAATCTGGATGAACAGACATCTGCATATGAATGTGGATATATGTTGGCAACTGGACCAGATTTTGGTTTCAGAAGCGTTCTGGTTTGTAGTCAGAGTGGTGTTGACCAATCATGTTGGAGCGGACATTGTCTTTGTGGAGAGCAGAAAAGGCAGAAATGAAATCTTAGAACCCGTCGGCTTCTGTCTGACAAAGATAAATCTTTCTTTTTTTAAATTAGTTTCTCTAAATCTAACTGCAATCATAAACAGATATCTGTTTGTTAAGAATAGCCAGAATGTTATCTGGACCTAAAACATCTGCAAAAACTATCAATGAAACTACTTATTGGACTGTAAACAACGACTGGCACTGATTAGATCCATTACCCAAAGTACAGAAACAATGACTGTTGCCCCCAGAGGCTAAACTATGATCAGACTGATGGCTGATGAGTTCAGATATTGAGAATAATGTAATCTGATTTAGATATTTTAGTTTTTGACATTGAGTCTGGTGCTGTATTACATATTTTTTATTGTGAACGAGTCCTATACAAGATCAAAACCACTAATGAATTGACCATACTAACAAGTATGCAGCCATTCCTTGATATGTCTTATTCTTCTGTACCATAGCGCTCCACTGTCACACATTGTGCAACATGTTCCTTCATTAGGTTTAACACTCACACTGTAGTTTATTTAGAAAAAATACCACATGCACCATCCTGCTGCTGTAAACACTAACTAAAGCAGTAAATGTGTAATAATCCGCTGCTGAAAATAGTCCCCAAAAAATACAGTTCTTCCTGTTTGGTTGATGTTTACTGAAGCTCCAGTTGCCAGCTGATAAATAAATAATTGAGCCCTCTTTAAATAAAAGGGAAGTGTATATTTGTGACATGTTTTAAGATAAATCTCTTCGATATAAATGAAAAGGTTTTGAGCTTAATGGCTGAACATTACAAGATGTGTGTAAGAGGATGTTTTGTTGTTATTTGGGAGGACCTAACCCTTTATTGCACAGTCACTGTCAAATAAAACAAGAGTCAGAGAACTTATAAACAGAGCAGGGCTGTGGTTGTTTCCTCTAGTATTGTGAGCTGTGTCGGACACTTACTGCTGACCAGCTGCCCCACGCTGAGAGCCGAGGAAGAGGAGGAGGTGGAGGAGGAGGAAGAGGCCTGGTGGAGAGGACTCTGTCTGTGGGGCATGTGGAGCAGGTTGGGCTGAGACGATGCGGGGCCTGTCTGACCCTGCTGAGCCTGAGGCAGCTGGACGCACACACAAAAACACACACAAACACAATTGATATGGTATATTGACAGCGTGCAGCACAGAAATATCCATTATTCCCTCATCCAAACCTTCACTATAATCATCAGTTACAGTAATCATGTCATTACAGTGATTGGACTATAATATTAAATCTAATCAACCAATCAGCAGCTATTAAATTAGCCACTTAGAAGCTAAATATAATGAGATTTACCTTGTACCTGATGATGAATAAATGTTAATTACTGCCTGCAGTATTTAAACTGACAGCAGAATATTAACCTGCTCGATAGACTACAGCAGAGATTTGCTCCTGCAGTCGACAGTGAGAGTCACTTCAGGTGACTTCCACAGCTTTGCAAGCACAAATCCACTTAGTTATGAAAAAATAAAAGCTGCTCATGGCAATTAGAGCCTCCTCTCTCGTCATCAGACCTGTGAGGATGCTAATAATGGCAGCCTGAATCTGAAATATAAACATGTGGACACAGCAGTCCCCATATCAAACATAATTCATGATCCACAAGCTGTGTGCTCTGATGGTGAAAAAACGATGTATTTTCATGTTTTATGCACATTTGAATTGCTTTTACAAGATCAAGATGGTACGTCTTCACTTTTAAAGCGAAAAGCTGTCTCCGCTATAAGCTAGGCCGGCTTCTCCTCTCCTTCTTTGCTATTAATTATTTTCTCTGTGGCATGTGTTTGTTTGGATGGTGGGGGGTGTCAACAGCGATGCACACACTGTCAGGACTGTTGACAGGCTCGGAGAATTATCTAGCTTCACTGGAAATATTCTAGACTGCAGGCTCTGACAACCGTAAATTATGCCCGTGGAGCAATGTGTACATGCAGGCTTTGAAGTGGAGACAAAAGCATAAACATTATTACAAATGCATTATTTCATTCAAGAGTATGATCTGGTGTTTCGGGGAGCCACAATTAGGTGTCCATCTGCGGTGAGTTCATCCATTCTGCACTGTACAGGCCTTCAATGAGAACTTTTACCCTGTAATTCGGCGCTGACATCGTCATTATCAAGTCAATAAGATTTTCATTGTTGTGTGCATCTGACAACATCCACAATTGAACACTGTATGGATCTTCAAGTTGGGAGGAGAAAATGTTTGAGACTTTCTACACTTACAGTTTAAACTCAAATCTGGTGTACAAAAAGAAAAAAAAAGAAAAAGAGGAGAGAACTTGTGTGTTTTATGCGGCGTCCTTTAAATCAAAACAAAATACTTCTTGTTCAGGTCGGAGAGGACAAATCATAAGGCTGGAGTGTGATTGAGGAAGGAGAGAAGGAGGGAGAGGTGGAGAACAAAGGCGTGAGTGTTTGAGTTTTAAGTGAGGTGATGAAAAGTGTGTCTTTGTGTTTTTTGTTTTTTTAGGTTTGGGCTCTGCAGGGGTGCAGCAGGCTCCTCGAGACTGAAAGGTTGGCTGACAAGCACCTTCCTAACATGCTCAGACACACAGTGAAACATGCCAACACACACACACACAAACACTGTGAACAGTTGTACCAAAAAGCTACAATTTTCCAGGTGGAATGCTGCAAATGAGCATTATGAGTGTTGAAGCAGGGGAGATAGGAGGCGTTTAGCATAAAGCAGACCTGACGAGCAGGGCTGGAATAATGCGTTCATGAATGAACGGAGCTCTGGTCTGACTCCACTAGGTGCTGCTCATTCAACAGTTTTAAAATCAGCTCTTGATCATTGTAGAAACATCTTTAAGTGTATAATAAGCTGCTCAGCGGACATTCTTTTTATATGTGTGTGTGTGTGTGTGCACGGAGTGTATGTTACCTGCTGTCCAGGCTTGATTGGTGACAGCGTGATTCCCTGGGTGTTGATGACAGGCAGGATCTGATTGCCGATCACTGTGGCGATGATCTGGCCTTGAGCGTTGGTCAGAAGCTGAGGTGTAATTGGCTGTACCTGCAGTGCTGGGTTGCCACCCCCTGATTGGCTGGAGGGCCCTGCAGAGTTGGGCATCAGTGGGATTGTTCCAATTATCTACAAAGGGGGTAGAGAGGAGACAAAATCAGCTGGGCAGTTTTAAAAAAGAAGACGGAGCAGAGAGGGTAAACGCTACTGGAGATATCAGTCTTAATGATCTCTGCCGCTGCGAGTCTTTTTTCCTCCCGTGCTTTTTGCATGTGGTCAGACACTAAGCGTGAGCGGGTCATTTGGCTGCGTTATGAGGTTAATCAGAGCACTCAGTGTTCCACTCAGTCCGTGTGTGATTCTGAGAGAGAAACATGTGTCCACTGATCATCTGTCACTGAGGTGGTTTTACAGGCTAGAGCAAGTGAAGCCAAAGCAGACTGCTGGGAGCGCACTGCAAAGGTCAGCGCTGAATACCTGTGTGTGTGATGGTGCACACCACTGACTGTATTATCCATCACCAGGCCAAGACCGGGATGAGTGTGCGTATGTGTGGCTGTGTGTGTCTAAGTGTGTTTGTGCTTAAGTGTCTTTGTCTGTCTCTGGTGAGAAGGAGTGAGGCTGCTGAGAGACAGAAACCCCCATTTCACCCTCTCTCCCTCACACAGGCAGAAAGGAAGAAGTGGAAAGAAAGAGCAAGAAAAGAAACAATAAGAGGGAGAAAAGAGGAGCATCGGAGAGTGAGACAGGACCCTGTGTTTCTAATTCAACTCTCAGGGTCCCAGGGGTACTTCACCCCTCCTCCACCCCCCCTCCAGCCCATGCTTTCCTCTCCTCTGTGGCTGTAATCAGGAAGGGCAGATCAAAGGGGGCGGCAGAGTGTCACTGCAGCGTTTTAGCTCTCAGAGCTGCCAGAGTGTGGCCAAGAGTGGCGCTTTAGGGGGGACTTAGCGCCTCTTCACCATGATGAAGGTTAATGTCATCTGGGGACTGGTTCTGAGCAGCCGTCGCCCCGTCCCCCCGCTGACATCGCTCCTCCACCAAGCCTCATTACACCGGAGAGCAGCTCAACACGGATGAGACGCCCATCATTCCAAATTCTGTTATTTGGCGACTGGGCACAGAGCTACTTTTGTAAAATTGCACTGTCTTCGTCTCTTCTTTAAGTTTATATTTTAGTGCAGGCTTCCACACCTCAACACAAAACTACAAACACCTTCTACATAGCATCAGGCTTGTCTAGCTCCCCATTGCCACCACTGCTGATGTGTTTCAGCGCGCGGCCCTCCTCCCCCTCCCCTCTCGCCGTCTCTTTGACATAATAGGGAGGGATCAGTGAGAGAAAGGTGGGCCGACAATCTGTAATTCATCCCTGCCACGGCTCATTTGCTTACGTTGCTTCGCATTAGGGGAGAGATAATTTATCTCTCTCTCCGCGCCGGCTTTACAAATTCGCTGTAATGCTCTCCTGCCACTTAGCATATTTTATTGCCCTGCCTGACGCTCTTGTCTCCCGAGTCCCACTGATCCCGCTTTGCATGCCACAGTGGCAGGGAACTTGTTCCGCTCAATTATTCATCGTCATTGGACTAAGTGGTTGTTCTATAAGCATAATAAAAGAGCAGGCAACTGACAGCTTCGCTCTCATCCCTGTCCCACCATGCAATGCTTCTCCATCCGACTCTCAGGCAGATGTTTCATGGCAGCGTCTTCTCGAGCTGGAGGGGTAAAGTTCTCAGAGTATTCAACTGTTTAAGTGCTAATTTATAGACAGAAAGGACTTTATTATACACTTTCCTAATGGGAAGTATTGAATAGATTAATGCTGAGGTTTACAGAGCGTGGCCCTCATTTATAAATGTGTTCTTGAGCTTATAGTTTAAGATAATAAAGCTGTGGTATCAAAGCTCAATACCTTTGAATACCAACCAAAACACAACTGGAGTGTCGATAAGGGAAATTATTAAGACAAAGGATGGTCAGATTTTTTGATGGTAATTTCCAGATATAAATGATGAATAGTTTTTAACTTAACAGAGTAAAGTACAGAGTAAACAGATTAAGAGAATAAAGATAGAACACAAAATAAAAAAGAATAAAGATAAAAATAGAATAGAAATATATGGTATAAAATAAGAATAAAATGTGTACTATAAGACATAAACATCCACTGGTGGTATTCCAAAACTAGTAGTGCAGAAAGCATATGAATGGTAATATTATACAAGTTCTAAAACAAAACCTGAACACTGCGCAGCTTTTTCCTTTTTGCACGGCTATTCATTCTGTTGTGTATTTCTGCCGAGTTGCAGATAAAGACCATTTATAGAATTAGGTTCCAGTGGTGGCTGCGTAGGATTGTTTCTGACTTATGTGATGGAAACTTCTGCAATAACTCCTGAGCGTTGTAAAGTCCAAAAGTCAAAATGTACTGAAAAAAGACAGATGTAGTGAATTCTAAAATCTGTATCTATGTAATAAAATGACCCTGCTTCAATCTAAATTTGATGGTGTTAAGCCTTTCAAAAAAACAACTATTTCACTATTATCGAAAAACTTCTCTTAAGCTTGCTGCACACAGAGAGGCAAGCATCTAACAGCAGCAATATTAAGTCAAAGTTCATTTAATAAAAAGATAATAATCAGATGAATGACTGTATTCAAATTTGATTTTGTTCAAGGATGTTTTTTTACTTCGGGTGATGATGAGTATGAGGATAGGCATTGAAAGCTTCATTTGAAAACCATAATGGAAGCTTGAAATGTAAAAAAAAAAACAGCCCTATTGGCTTTATTCATTTTAATGCAGCACACATCAGGTCTTGCTTTAAGTTCCTCATGTTTTTACTGATTGTTTACACCGGTGATGTTATATCAAAAAGGTTGCACAGCTCACATTTGTTGAATGTGGGCATCTAAACCTGCAGCACTCCAAATCAACCAGCAGGAACTTCACTCTCACAAAAAGCCCAAATTTAATGGAGACATGCAATCATTCTTTTTTCTGAAGGTGCAATTTCATCGTGCCACCATTTCATAAATAAGCAGCTTTCAGGACCTTCTCTCATTCACTACTAAGGCTATGTCCTCAGTTATCTTTCAGTTTGTTCTCCTTTATTTGGCTTCCTGTGTTTGCTTCCCGCTCCACTTCGTATGGCATGTGAGTAACGTGCCTCTCTCCACCCAGCAGAACTCATTAAGATTATGCTGCTCTTGTTTCCACAGAAATGTCATCTCATCTCTCCAGCCAGGGCAATCTGTGTCTTTAGCCATGGTCGCCAGGCAATATCTCTGCCCATTTTCTTTCCTCCACTGTTCATGCGGTGAATTGGGACCCGAGAGGGAAAATGTTTGGGAAGTTTGGACTCGTGTCAACAACACAAGTCCAAAAAAGCTAACATTCAGAGTAAATCAAAGGCTAAAACAGCAGACTCGTAATGTTGCACTGGATAGAAGACATTTCCTGGGTAGGGTGGCGGTATTTTCTTTTAATTTAACAGTCTTCATTTTATTTTCTCAAATACAAAACAAGATGCAGATTTAGTGGACTAGAGTAGCAATGATGAGCTGTTTATTTATGCAATAAAAATGTCAAACATTAGCTGTTTGCAAATATTTGCTGCTTTTCTGTGTTTTTTTTATCATTATAAATGTAATATCTTTGGTTTTTGTAGTGTTGGGCGGCCAAAAAAAGCAATCTGGGAACTTGTAGGACATCGACAGAATAATTGATACTGAAAATAATCAATAGCTGCAGCCCTACAGTAGATTTACGATTACAAGGGCAACAGCAGTTTACACTGCGGTTGCACTTGATCTAAAGGCTGGAAGCTTACATCAATACAAAGGGCACACTTGCTTTGCAGGTTAACTGTGCATGTGCTCCTTACCTGTTTGCATTAGTGCCAGCAGCGTCCACCCCGAGGACCAAATCCCTCGCCAAATGCTGGGAATTGTGGGAGTTAAAGGGATGGATGGCCTGATAGCACAAGTTCTGGGAGGAGAAGGTTTTCTTACACAGAGGTAAGGCACCATGGTTTATCAAACTGGGATTTGCCACACACACAAACCATTTCAGGAGTGTCTACACCTTTCAGGACGCACGGTGCGCTCCATGAAACAGCCCTTAATGTCCTCATTTCCCAACACAGTTTTACTGCCATATTAAAGCTGCAGGCAAAGTGAGAATTTGCACTGAATAGAAGACGTTTCAAAAAAATGCCACTGATTCACAAAGGAAAAAAAAAATCAGGAGTGAGAGTGACTTAACAATATTCTGGCTTTTATCCACAGCCTTAATCACTGTTGTAGAGGCTGTGAGGATAAAAGAGCCTCATTGATTCTCCTTGGAGAATAAAGAGGCTGGGGCCAATATAATTAAGGTTTAAAAACATATTGAACTCCAAACGTCCATCAAACTCGGCACTTTTCAAGGTCCCCAGAGCTCTGGCTTATGAAAAGGTCTTTTGACAGAGTTGTAAAGGAAATTAAGAGGTCAAAGACAGTATACCATGTTTTAAATTCAACTAAAGGTGACTTTTTTTAACTCATGGAAAACAGTGATGGCAGAGATTGTACTCTAAATTCCAATTAAACACTACCCTGAATGGATTATATAAAAGCTGCTCCACTGCCTCCTGTAATGTAGCTTTTCCATGCCGACATAAGTTCTCAGAGAGTGTTTGGTGGACCCCCAGCCTTGTTTGAGGTATGTATTAGCCTGTATAATCTCCTCCGTGTTGGGGGGAAAGGAGGGGCGGGACCTTCTGATATGGTAGTGCATGTTTCAGAGCCCTCCGTCTGAATAATGCTGTGGAATAATGAGGTGGGGAGCAAAGGCTGTAGCCCACGGCTTTGACCGTCTCTGTGACCTGATTATGTCAGGGACTGTCAGCCGCCAAGACACTACAAAAGCACAGAGCATCCCATCAAGTCCATATCCACAGTGATCTGTCCCCAGTGCTCCAGGCACCTTGTGAGCCAGGGAAGTCCATACTGTCTCATTAGCGGCGTTTAGCATCAAACGCTCGCACACGAGACACTTAACTTTAAACAATGACGCATGGTCACACTGGTGGTACCTAATTCAAGTAAGCTAAATGCAACATTCACCGATAAAAAATCAATCAGCTTGTTTTTTTTTAGTGCTTATAAATGTGACCTACTGCTTCGGTTTCATCATGTTTGACTTTAGTTTACACTATGGACAGTGCAAGTGTTAAAAGATGAAAAAGGGGTTAAGGTAAATAACACAGAGTGGCACGAAAGGGCACATTGTCCATACAATTTTCCTTTAATATGTGCTGTGTGCACCTGCGATAAGATGATTCATTAGATAGGGTCCCACAATGACAAGCATCATCGTTCAAGCCTCTGGCTACTGATGGAACAATTCTGCAGCCACCCTGTAAATATGACAAGGTCAGAGTTTTACTGCGACAGGCGCATGCGGATAAGAGAAAGAAGGGCTTTGTTTATTCCCAAAAAGCTTAATATATGGTGGGGTGGCTACTAGAGTGTAGACAAACAGCTTCAAGACAACACACAGTGGACCCACCACTAGAAATCTATGAGGAAAGATCAGAAATACTATACAAGTGTTTTATTTGGAGCTGCACATTCGTGCATGATAGATGGTCCAGCAACATCTCTTACAGATCTGTAAGCAACGAAACTGTTGCATTTAATTAGCTGTATATATATATAGATCATTCAGAATTTTTTTTTTTATTGTATCGTCCCCTACACAGCACTCACCTGTCCTTGTGCATTGGTGACCAGCTGTCCGGTGGCTCCTTGCAGGTTTGACAGGGTGTTGCCGAACACTTGAGAACCGGCGATGGATCCCATGGCTGCTGCCGCTGCTACCGCCGCCTGGCTGGCCAATGGATTCAGCTGGTGAGGGCAAAGGAATCATCGTCAAAACTGTACCTCTTTATGTCACCCGTGTAGATGTTTTAAAAAAAAAAACCGGTCCAGGATGGCTCGGTGTGGGGGGCTTCATTGTTACCAAGGCCAGAATAGGCTAAATGCAGTGAGGCCTGTATAGTCCAGGAGAGAGGGCTATGCAGTCCATCATACAGTTCCCACAGGTCTTTGCTCCTGAACCCAGTGGGAGGCTCGAGGGTAGGGAGGAGCAGTGAGAACGGGAGGGTGGTTGTGAATAAGTGGCCATTTTACCACTCTAAGTGCTTCCTCTGGCCCCCGGGGCTCCCCACGGGCCGAGCCGAGCCTCTGCACCGCCGGCAACGGCCCAACAGCATCCCGCTTTTACAATAGAGCCAGGCGGCGCGGCCATGCATCACTGTATCGCCAACCCCTTCAATATGCTTCGACTAAGAATTCCTCCCGCTTCATAATGCACTAGCACAGTGTTACTTTTGAAGGAGAGGAGGGTTAAAATGACCATCTTTACCCCGCCGTAATGGACTCATCTGGTCTGGCCTGTGGTTGTGAAAAGAGGCTCCTTGCATCGGGGACAGGTTGTAGAGCCCCGCCACATCGCCGAGATTACCCATATAAATCAAGCTAACCACTTATTAGGGGGCTGAAAATGCACTGCTGATTTGGTTGTAGTGCAGCAGAGCAAAGTCTTATTAGGTTGAGTAAGTAGATCAAAGACCAAGAAGAGATAGGAGACCTCCCAATTACTCAACAGAATAGAGAAATAATAGAAACACTGCTTAGAAGCAGGCTGCCTGCTCCCTGCTGCTGGAAACATATTCAAACAAAACTGCTAAAAATTAAAAGTAGAGTTTATGTAAAAGCCTCAAAAGAACATAAGTATTGTCTAGGATTTTTATTACTGCGTTAATGTTAAATAAAATATGGTGAAAAAGAAACTCTTTTCCTGAAAGCATCAATGTTTCCACACTCTCTGCACTCTGCAGGGAATTCAGCTTTGTTCATCTGAAATCATTCAGTTGCCATTCATCTTTTATCTTACCCCACCACCATATATTATTACACTTTCTGAAATCAAATGATGAAAAAATGCCACAGAGCGATCAATACTTTTTCATTGACAGTAAAGGTTAAGCACATTAAGAATGACACTGCATTTGTCTTATGAAATCATATTTCATGTAGGTGGCCTCAAATTGGCCGTGATTGATATTGCCTCCCCTCGTCTGAAAGTCATCCAGTTTTTCCTCGATAATCGCAAGATTGTCTTTTATGTGTCCAGCGGTTGTCCTTCGGAAATCTGGATGTCTCAAATGTTTGAAAAGCACAAACCTGATTCTGACTTTATACGCAACAAAATGCCAGAACTGAAAGCTAGTTTGGATGTTTTAACACACAGAGAAATTACTATATATGTTCATTTAACTCAGAGAGAAGAGTAGAAGATTCAGTCTTTTATCACATGGCACACAAATCATACAAAAACATGTGATTTATAATTACATTCACTGATTTTTCTTCTCCCAAAAAACATATATTTTATTACATTGGAGTTAATACTAACTGGGAGATGAGTTAACTGTTATATCTTGTGAATTAATCTGCTGCAGATTATTCTCCTCTCTACTAATCATCATTTACTCAGTATGCTTTGCTAAATAATGAATTTTCAATTTATTAGAGATCTAACTCGTTTGACTATAATGCACAGTGCAATATGGGATGAAGCAATAACTGTTATTAAGCCTGGGGAGAAAAAGCAACAGTATACTGACAATATTTGAGCACTTTTAGTATGATCTTACCAGGTTATAGTTATACAATTGTCTGTTGTCAGCACTAATGGTTAGGTCTGGTTTCTTGTAATGTATTTAGATTATTTAACAACACAGGAATAGGCCAACATAGAAGTTAGTTTCAGTATCTTAACCAAAAAAACCCACTGACTGAAGTACACATTTATTAGGTTGGAAAACGGCAAAAAGAGAAGAAGAACAGAAACATTTTGCCGAAAGACAAAAAAGAAACAAGCTTCTCCGACTTTTTCTACACTTAAAGATAAATGTGAAAAGATACTTTTGTTTTAAAAAGGTTCTAGAAACAGATGACAATATTTATAAGAGCAGCAGCTAAAGGCAGAAACACAACAAAGCTGAACTATCTTCACCACTACGCAGTGAAAAATGTCACTTTGTTAGTGGTTAAAATAGGTTCTTAATAGAAGGAGCTTTGTGCTATTTAAATAGTTCTCTAAATTATATACCAAGATAGATTTAGCTGCCAAACGTCGAGTCGAGTAATGCACATTAACACCACTATCTTTAACGTCCTAAAAGTGACAGATAGAGAAGGAGTTTTTTTCAGACAGTAAGTGCCGGTTGTTGATATGAGTCAGGAACTGATACTCTGCAGATAATTTCCTCTTCACTTGTAACTGAAGAAGTAGTAGTGGTAGTTGAGAGGAAGAAATAAAACCTGGACCAGCCGCTGTGGTAGACTTGTGAATATAAAACACCTTAAGTGTTGATAAAAGAGGTCTTTCAGCCGTGTTGTTGAAAACACAGTATTATGGGTGTTGTGATAGTGAATGGGGACACAGAGAAAAGCCAACAGGGCCTGTTAAACAGAGTTTAAAAGAGGCAACAGATCAACACACAGATAATGTGATCTGCTCGGGCGAGCACACCCAGAGTCTCCCTGAAAATCTGCTGTGCTTGGTGTCATCGTGTGAGTGATAGGCTGTTGGAGAAGCTTTCAGATTTATTTGAAATATTATCATTGTGTTTCATTCGATGATAGCCCTTTCAGGTGCTATGTTATTCTGGTAAATCTAGGTGAAAAGAGAGCAGGCTTTATTGCTGCATCTTCCTGGCACTGGGTAATATGGATAGCAGTTGGAAGGAGAGCCAGGAATAAGGAGAGGCGAGGCTGTGTTCAACACCTAAACAGGTGATTTTCCGCCACGGTGACTCCTCTCAACACCTCGGCGGGAGGCACAAAATGACAGACCTGGCCTAGCATTTGTACTGATTGCATGTGTTGGAGGAGATAAACAGTGATCTTCCAGTTTGCAGAGCCTGCATGTTAACCATTGTGTTTCGTTCTTTTCATTCCCCATGAAAAGGGGCGTCAAGATGGTTCTCAGCAGCATAGACAATTCCGGTCAGTGCTGGGATAACAAAAATACTGAAGCCAAAGCATTTCTTAAAGAAATGTTCAGGATGTTTGAGTTAAATTCAAGTGAGAAATGTAGAAATATTACAACATTTCACTTTCATTTTCACTGCTCAAGCCTCCATTATATCAAGTGACATCATCTTATCACCTTTAAGTAACCGCAACTGCTATCACTCGCTGCACTATCACAGTTTATTATTGTATAGTTTAATATAATATAAAAGGGCTACAATGGGGTCAGCAAACACAAAATAAGTCTCTGAATGGACAACAAAAAAAAGCCTGCAAATTGTTAAAAATGCATCTTTTCTCTGGACGGTACAGAGGGGAGGGAATCTAAACTCCGCCAGGCTCTCCGTCGCCTGTTTGACCATGAGGGTCACCTGGTGCAGCAACCCGTGTAATCTCAGGAATAGAGGGAAAAATAGCGTCCCCGCAAACCGTGGAGAGACCCCTGGAAACCAAAATTGTCTGACACAAACTAACTGGAGTTTATTCTTGGTTTTTGCTCTTTTCATGTGGCCGTTTTAAACTTAATTGCTTTTTTTTTTTCTCCTCGGCCTTCCCGGGACAAAAAAGAACAAAGATAAATGGACAAAGTGGGGCAGACACAGATTTGTCTACACTCAGGCTTCAGCGGTGTGTGTAAAACTTATTTTCTGCTCATCTATGATTCAACAACAGAATCAAACATTTAAAATATCAGAGAAAACTGAAAGAGAATTTAGGAGCACAGAGAATGATTTAGCAAATTAGTGGTCAGTGATGTTTTTAATTGACAATGAAAGCAGCTACATGGAAACTTTAGTCTTGAAAGTGAAACTGAAATATTTTCCTTTTCAAAAGGTCTCTCAGATATATTACAGATATGTAGGTATAAAATGTGAGATTTACCAAAGTCTTCATGCTTTACTTGCAAGCCAAAAGTGTAAATTAACAGCATTGTTTCTGAGAGGAAAATCCTTTATCTGAGAACAACATGAAAGTTTCCTCGTTCATCCCGACCCCACATCTCCGTCTCTTCCCTGCTCTTTTCCCACTTCGGAGTGAATGTAATCAGCTGTGACATGAGAAAACACGTTCTCTGTCTGTCAGGACTCTGCTAGTCTTCCGCTGACAGTCCTCTGCTGACTCTCCTCCCCCAAAACGGCCTCTCCCCCACCTCCCTGTCTCCCCCTCCCTCACATCCGCTGTGCTTATGAACATCAAAATGCCATTAGGCCCTCCAAAACACCTCTGGTCCCTTGGTTAGCGGGCCCTCGCACTGTGGTCGTGCACTCTGAGTCCTCTGAGCCCTGGCTATTGCTCACCACTGGGCCTCTGCTCCAGCCGTTGTGAAAAATAAACCCCAAAAAGAGCCATTCTTGGGGAAAAATATTGGGAAGTGAAAGACGGATAGAACAACTGGGGCAGATAACACCCGGCAAAATACAATAACGCTGCATCCGGAGACAGTCGGACATTGTAATTGCTTAAGGCAGTGGAGGGATGGTGGTGGCAGCGGCGGGTGTGGATGTGGAGGTGGCTGAGGTGGCATGGCGGGTGCTAATGGAGTGATGTCATATGAAACGCCAGAATGACAGCTAGTTAACGGAGGAGGTTTGGCTGATCAAATAAAATGCATTAACTCCAGGAAATGGATATCGCAGGCAGCCTCAGAAATGGCCATATCTAATGAGGCAAAATGCAAATGAAGGAGGAAAAGAGTCGTGAAAACGTTTAAACTAACTATAAAGGGATGATGGAGTGTCGGACAGTGGCCGTCAATCTCCCCACTCATTACCCTCATGTGAAATTAACAGCAGCTTTAATCATTACATAAAATCTGCTCCAGCCCATTTGTTGATAATTGTGAGGCACAGAGGTTCAGAGTGGGTTCTTTGTCATCAATCACAGCAGCAGTGTATTTCCTCTGGTTAGGGGACACTCTGCGAGTAAAAATATAAGTTATACTACATTCCTCTTACACTATTTCTCTTCCTGAGGAATGATCTATAATATTTAGCTGTTTCCAGATGTATTAAATTTGAAACTACTTGGTGATTAAGTATCTACAGGAAAGTGCTGACCATTTCAGCTCATGATGTGACATATTTGGTGCAGTTATTTCTGTACCATACTAGTGTTGGGTTGGAAATCACAGCAGCGTTAAACCGGCGTCGCAGTAAATCTACTGCTGCTCTTGCTATGACTTTCAAGTGGATACCTGGCTTCTATGTTTGCTTGGCTGCTGTGAGAAAATGAAAAATAAAATCATTAAAGTCAGGAGATCAGACTATAAAGAAATGATGAACACTATTATTTTGGTGTATTATTGAAGACTCTGCACCCGTTGGATGACAATTACCTCAATTATTCAATGTGTAATAAAACATATTTCTTGATTTCAGGAGCTCCATTTCCATTGCACCGACTACATCCCATTCGTTTTCGTTTAGTTGGTAATGGCTTCTCTTTTCACTCTGCTGTTGTTTGACATATAAATATAGCATTTGAATGACTTTAATATCCTTCTAATCAATGTCCAGTGATCTTTTGATGTTCTCAATTCAATATAGGAAGGGTCATCCATGCCGCAGCTTTATAAACACAATAAAGGTAAATGATTACTCTCCACTGTGGTGTCCAAAAATACGGCCAGTAATGAAGAGAAATGGAGGAGTTTGAGGGGGAGGCCTGTCATGTGTCATTGGCCAACTCTAAGCCCTAAGATTAATCACGAGAGAGGGGCTCTGTGGCTAAGATGTGGTCACCCTTGATCGATAAATCCACCTCCCTCCCCTCCCTTTATGTCTCTCTGCTTCACTGTCTCTCTCTTTTTCTCCAAAATACACACAATCTTTGGCACAAGCTAAATCAGCATAAGTGGAGAGATGTATTGATGACATTTACAGCCAGATTTGTATTGATTACTGAAGTTCTGACTTCTGAGGATCCCCTCTTTGAGCAGTTGACTTAAGAAAATGCACTGCTCTTGCATTCTAGTTGAGTCTATTTACAAAACCATCAATTGCACATTCACATAATGAAAAGGGGCATAAAATCACCCACCAGGAAAAATATAAAAATTCAAAATGCTCCTCATAGAGTTCAGGGCAGCAGAGTGCAGTTTAGAGGAATTTCAATTTACTCAGCCCACTATACATTGCAAAATATATACCAATCTAGTCCCCGCTAACCCTGACTGAAAACACTGTGGAGAAGAATTTCTGATAATATTCTGCAGGGACCATAAATGGGACTTTTGACTTGGTCTATGAGGAGGGCATAATGCAATAACATTGCATTAGAAGGGTCTTTTTACAGCGTGGCAGTGCTGCGCGGCTGTATTCCTTGTGTGAACCGGTGCTCTGTTTGCGGTCACTAATGGGCATCAGAAATTACAGGCAGTGGAATCGCGCCCCGCGGGGGGACTGGCCTCCTCAGCGGAGCGGAGCACTTAGACAGTGTCTGGGAGCCTGCTGGAGGAGGAAGGGGGGAACTCAATGTCACAGCCCTGGCTCATAATTAAAGAAACCCTATTCCTTATCCACTGTTAGGTGAGCCCTAGCTTGGTGCTCCATCTGAAGGCTCCCCTGTGGGCGTCTAATGCGTGTTGCCCCCAATGTGCATGTGGGCTGATCAGGGAGCTGTGCCTTTCTGCTGGGTGTCGGAGCTGGAAGCCCTCTGCCCACCGTGAGAGTAGCGGGGCCACGTTTAGAAGAATCACAGACCTCAAAAAGCGAAGAAAATATCAACTGAGGTGAGCTCTGAAAACCCAACAAAACCGAAGAAGCCAAAAACTAAGTGCAAGGCAGCCTGTAGGTGTAATTCTAAAAGTGAAAGAGCCTCCACGGTTTTCCAAATGATCCTTCTGAAATATGATAAATTTAAGTTTCTATCTATTTATAAATTCAGGGCTCATCGTTGGTCCTTAAGTCTGTAGATTTTCTTCCTGCCTAATCCCTCATTTGAAGTAAATAAAAGTAGTAGAGCTGTCATGGTCAGGTTGTTTTCCTCATCTAGCTCCCATGCTTTATAATTATTCATATGAAATGTGGTTCTGTTGATGGGCAACAGTCTTATTTTCTGCTTCAGTCAACAGTGCACATTTGTATTTCTAAATTGTGGAGCGCTTGTTATGTAAGGCAATTTTCTGCCTTCTTAAGAGCCGGATCTCCTGTGCATTAATAAGAGGCTAGGCTGAGCTGCTGGAGAGCTGAGGGCCTGTTCATGCTCTAAACCACACAGCCAAAACTAGCAGCACACAGTCTGGCTCCACATACCATTTATACATATTTAAAAGTTTTATTAGAAAATTCTGGTTTTAAAACAGGTGTTATCATGGATAACGGTCAGATGTGAGAATGCTAAAAAAACTCAAGTGTATCCCCATTTTTTGCAGCTTCACCTTAAGATTAGTGTTGAATGTAATAATACAACTTTACCAGTTCCGCAGCCAGGATATTAAGAAATAGTGAGACAATGAATCCAGTTTCTCAGCCTGAGACATATGACCTTACTTTGTGATACATTAATTACCTGATTAATTAGGTTTTTTTTGACAATTTATGTACCACCTTGATGGTTTGAATGTTTCTTTAAAGGCTTGCACAAAAATAAATCTTTGATTTAATGTGTATTGTTTTGTCTTCAAACAATCAAAATTAAACATAATAAATCTAAAAAAATAACAGAATGAGGAGCTTATAGACTTAGCAATGACTGAAGGTTTTTTTTTGTAATTATCTTTGTGACTTTTTAAAAATAATGCAAATCTGACCAACACGCCTTTGTTCACGAGCACTAAAAAATGCGAATTGAAGTTGCACAATATAGTTAAGTGCAAGAAATCAGTTGAAAAAACATCTATAATATAATATTTCTATTAATAAACTCTGTGATCGTCATCCAAACCACAGACACCACAGATGAGTTATGAGACATCCGATAGATAATGGACTCTTTCCTCAACTTAAGCGTTGCCAGTTTCATCGACAAGCCACAGTATGAGCCATTGGGTCCACATTTGAGCATGTCATTTTAATTTTGATTTAATACCCCGTGGAATGATGGCGGCCCGTTTCGCTAAATTGAATAGACGTGGAGCTGATCTGGAAAATCAATTAATCGATGTGCAAGGCTCATTTAATACACATGTTAATATAATGGGAGAGATGCCCACCGCCCATAAAAAAAGACACATTTGGAGCAAATTGGACAGTGGTGATTTTAACAGCGGTTGACATAAGTAAAAGTGCACTGCAGCGGAAAACAGTGACATGAGTGTCTGAAGGGGCCTCAGCTGGAGACAAAAGCAGCAGAGATGGGCCCGAGACTTGAGGAAGATGGTGGAGCGAATGGGAGGAGGGGGGAGAGGGGGAGGAGGAGGGGAGAATGGCAAGGAGGTGAGGAGAGATGGAGAGTGCAGACAGTCAGGCCTCTGAAAGGCCGTTGTGGTTGGCAGCCGCTGACCTTGGTGACGATGGGTTTTCACCAGAGGCTTCTAATGAAGGCTGATTGCCAGGGAATAGTGAGGGAGCCAAGGGGTAGAGAGGGGAGCAGGGGGGGAGAGAGAGCAAGAGAGAGTGAGAGGAGGGGAGAGAGAGAGAGAGAAAAGGATAGAGGAGAGGCTCAGGTAATTGCAGCACTTGTGGGTCTGAGGCCCTGCGGTCCTGTGATGTCGGGGTGCAGTGGGGAAGAAGAGAGATGTCTGTGGACGCTTTGGTGGTAAATTGTGGAGCACAGGGATAGGAGGCAGGCCCCTAGGCTGTAATTACCCCTATGAGTGTGCGGATGGAGAGTGGACAGGCCCAGTGTGGGGCTCTGACAGCGATCAAGGAGACGACTGCAAAAGGGGAGTAGAGACAGACACACAGACAGACGGCAGGAGTCTGACGGAGAAGGAAGACAGGACGCCTCCATCTCCGCCAGGCCCCCTGAAAACCAGCCAGCCAGACACTGGACCAAGGTCAGAGGCTATTAGCTAACACACAACATACTGGTGACAAGACAGCCATGACAAGAGCAGCAGAGGGACAGCTCAGCAGTGGTGAAGATGCTGCTCCCAGATGGAGGAAGACATAATGTAGAAGGGGAAAAAAAAGCAATAAAAAGCGACTAATTAGATCAGAGCCACAGAGAGAGATGTTGGGGCTCCACTGGATGGCGCAGCCGGGTCAGGAGGGTCCGGGGCATGCGAACTGGAATAAGGGAGTTGATAGGCTGGCCTAAGCTTCCCGCTGCCACGGATCAGTATGTACTACCTCTCCTCTCTCTGCCTGGGCTGATGTAACTCACTGGAGTGGCAAATTACACCAGACCTACAGCTGTAGCCCGACATTATGATTAATTTGATCAGTAATTTCTCCTGTTTTTCATTTTAATCGCCGCGACCATTCTGCTGTGGCAGGTCTTTCAGATCTAATTAAGATCAATTCCGGTGTAACAGACTTGGCGAGCGCCTTTACCCCGTCAAATCCCTGAGCTCTCCGGGCGTGGAGAAAACCCGCAGCTCTAATCAATCAACTTCCAGCAAAATCCAGCGGGCTCCCGCAATCAGCCCATTAACACACTTAAGCAAATTTCATAATCTCCCCCCGTCTATTTGTCATCACTGTGGTGGCTATTTCAGGCAGCCAACGGCCGCATCTCACTGTACTCTGCATGTTGGGGAGCAGAGAGGCCGTGGGCGGGGGAGAAAGGTAAATTCTTACTCCGTTTAACCAAATTAGCTGCGGTAATCTGAGTTCAGGCCATTGACTCAAGGGGATGTAGTCTGTTGTGGTGCGATTTGTAGTCTAATCTGGATATTAATGAGCCAATTAATAAATTCTGTTTCACAAATTAAAAACAGCAAACACTAAAAACACTAGGGATGTAATGAATGCTCAGGATTTCCTCACTGTGGGTTTACGAAGAAGATCACACACCTCCCATGAGAAGAGAATTACAATGGGACATTAATTGGAACATAATGAGTGTTTGTCTCTCTGCAGCTCGGTGCTGTATTTTCAGCAAATAGTTGAATGGTTGGGTGATTCTGCATGTCTGAATAATGACAGTAGGAAATAGGGGTGTTATCTGCGTAATGCTGATTGTATTATGGTAATTATGACTCGACTTTACTGCACAGACGGTTTCCTCTGGGTGAAGCATGTAAAAACCACAGAAATGCCCTTCTGTCTCTTCAATTAAAACAAACAAAAGGGAAGATCACGTTGGCAATTCACATGTGTTTGTGTGACTGCTCAGGGAGTCTCCCTCAAATTAAAAACTTCTGTGAATTAACCCGCGAGTCGCTCAGAGATTGTGGGACTAAAAAATCCAATCACTGACCCAGGCGGCGGAGAGAGGTGGAGCTGCTGTTTAAATCCTATTGCAGCCTTGAGTGGGTGGTGAGGCTGTGACCTGTCCTTGGGCGAGCCCCTCGCTGGGTGACACACTCTTTGACAACACCAGCACTGACCCAGAGAAACTAAACCTTTTACGGCCATTCTGCCTCTCCCACACACACAACACACACACAAACACACATGCTCCATAATCCTATTTGATGAGGCAATATCTTAATGATACCTGATGTGGCCCCTTTGGCCCCCCTTGAGGGAGGTCTGTCCTCAGTCATCATAATCAGCCTCACTGCTGCTTCTAGAAGAAGACAATCTGTATAAAGCTAAGGGTCTCAGTCTTATCAGTGCAGGGAGCTCAGAGGTTGTATTGGACTTTCATGTTGTTCTTCATTGATTCTTCCTTTAATCTATGTCTACCCATCATTTTCTTTTTTAATGATTAAATTAATCATATTTTAATAATTGCAATATAAAACATGCCGATAGATAAGGATGTTAATAAATAATAACCGACAATAAGAATCAAGAATCTGAAGCATCAGTTAAATAGTTAAAAAGCATTAATTGAAAAAAATGATTTAACAAAAAGTTACTATACAGCTATACAGCCTTTAACCTCCACCCAAAGATTCAGGCAGGTCGCCTTCAGTATTATTCATCTATCGAGATGATGGACGACCTTCAGATTTGATATCAGACGAGATAGAAATGTTAAAGAAAAACTGTTAAAGAAATTCAACCTATGATGGACAATATTGGGCTTTGTGCTCTCTGGGTGAGCTTGTTCTAAAGTAAGTCTGCCGCCTTTGTGAGTCAGGAAAAAGTATTCACAGATTCCGGGAAATTTTGAAAAAGTGGTTTCCTAGTAAATCAGAGACTTCTAAGCTGGATCGTCTGATTGTATCGTATATGTAACCCAAGGTCTTTGTACATTGCGTGATGCAGCTTAATGTGTGAATTTGTATGTTGGTCAGTAGCCCTTGTATCCACAGTCAGACTGGACAGTGTGTTTGGTGCGATGTAGCGGCTAGCCCTCGGAGCCCATTAAATCCAGAGGCTGTTTTTCCTGCTGAGTCTCACTAGGCCGTGACAGGGCCGGAGAGGGCTGCAAGGGGGGAAACAAATAGCCCAACTCATCCTGGCCATAAAGAAGGTTGCACCACAACCCAATAAGGGTCTGACGCTGATGAATGTGACCAGGGACAGAAAGGCGACCCTGGCCAGTCTCCACCAGAAATGAAACCACAGGGATATAAAATAGGTTATTATCGTCACACAGTGACAGCCAGACGGACAGAAGGGCAGAGATGGATGGACGGACAAAGTGACTAAAAAGGAGGTTGAGTAGGAAGAAGAGCAAAGATAAAAGGGACTGATTACAAACAGAAAGCCCAAAGTTAGATACCCTCAGAGTCCACCATGGATCGTAACTGCTGTTGATATTGGTAGACATATTAGATTAATGAAATGAATTATAAGTCAAAATTTACTAATTCACATTAAAGGTATAGTATTTAACTTGAATGCATTAAAATGTCTACTAAATGACATTTGTTATATATTTTTTGCAAGTTCTGTACCTACATTATCCCAAATGTTTCTAGCTATTTGAAATCTAGAGAATTAAGTATATTTTATCGAGGTCACAGGCCATTTCATTTGGTCTTGTGTCAATGGCGTCGTATCCTTTCAGTGTTGTGAATGCCTGCAAGAAGCGGTCATGAACTGACTTTTTTCCCCCAGATTTTAAGCCATATTTCTCTGATAAACTGTTGTAGAAATGTCCTGTGTCCACAAAACAGCATCAGGGAAATGTTGATTTTTAATGTGAAACGGCTTTATCCAGTGTCTTTACTGGTTTTATGTGGACAATTTAGCTCCCAGTTAAAACGATGAACACTAAGAGAATCCTAACAGGGAGACTGCAGTGATGTCAACAGGGGTGAAGACAAAAACTCCCATGATCCAACACTAACGTTTCAGTTTTTATAATTCTATTTGAAAACACTGTATATTTAACATTTGCACACTAAGTTCCATGAGTTTATGTACCAGAAAGAGATGGAGGAGTAAAGTTCATGGACTTACCGGCAAAGGCATGGGTGGGGTGACGGGTGAAGGAAGGCTGCGGGCCGGCGACTGGTTGGGCCGGTGCGGCGGGGAGTGCTGCGGCTGTCCAGAGGTGGAGGAGCAGGTGGAGCCTGGGGAGGGCACAGAGGTCTGCTGCTGGCTGGGCGGGGTCATGTGATGCTGGGGTGGCAGCTGGTTCTGGGGGTGAGTGAGGGTCTGTTGGTGATGGTGTTGCTGCTGTTGCTGTTGCTGATGCTGCTGTTGTTGCTGCTGCTGCTGCTGGTGGTGGTGCTGCTGCATCTGTTGGAGCTGCTGCAGGTGTTGGAGCTGGGAGTTCAGTGATGAGGTAGCTGTTGATAAAAGAGCAGTGAGTTGTTTGAGTGACCTGAACTCTCAACATAGAGTGCAACAAACACAAATAAAGGCCTAAAACTGACAACATGAAAACATGTGTTTTAGCACATAAACATTGCCCTCATTATTTGAAGAATATGCTCACACCTGAGATGGAAATACACATAGAGGTGTGGGATGCAGAGGGTGAGCGGTGAGAGTCAGATGTAAATTGCATGGAGCCACAACAAGGTCCTCCAGGGTTTTTACCCTGCATGATGGAGTCCGTGAATTTAATTTAGCTAGCTGGAGGACAAAGCTATCAAGCCTGACTGATATAATTGCTCTCTCTGGAGCCAAAAGTCTTCATTGTCACTTGGAGAATGTCAGAATCTTTGGTTTAATGGCTTAAAATCTCATAGGAAAGAGACATCCATCTTCACTGGAAGACTTCAGAAATAAACCCATTAACTAATTGGATCCAATAATGGCAAGCCATTAGAACCTAATTTCTACATTTAAATGCTTATAAATTTTTATGTTGCTTAAAAAAATGGTTAACACTCAAGCTGAGCCAGGCTGCAGCCACACCAGCATGCAAATACTCCCATGGAGCCAGAACGTCTCCCTGAAATATAATAAAACATAAATATCTTGTGCAGGTGCACCTCAACTTCATGGCAATTTTCTGTGGCAGTTCAGTCAAAAAACATCTGAATACAGAATTTGTTGGCTCTTATATCACACATGAATTCATACACAGACAACAAATAATGTTTACTAAAGGTATCAACTGTAAGATTATATGTGGAGAATAGGGCTAAAAAATAACATCTAAGCTGACCTTCACAGCTCTTTAAGTAGAAAAAAAGGACACACCGGGTTTCCACACAGATATAAAAGATAGAAAAGTGTTTTTATACCTGCGCTCACATTCAGAAAGCTCTTGACAGCCTTTTTTCAGTCAAACACGCCAAAAAATCCTTAAAAGAAACTATATTCTATATAGAAAGAAAACAGCTGTGTATATAAAGTGACTAAAGTCATAAAATAAACAAATCACACTGACTTTAACCTTAGGATAATATTATTCCCACTACAGACTACGGACTGTGTTGCTACAAATGTTTGTATAGAGCACAAAATGATGAAAACAGATGACAGAATCAACATGATTTACTGTGCATCAAAAGGTACAAGCTGGGGAAGAGCCATGTCAAGTCTCATATGATGACATGAAGACACAATGACCAGCCCTTATTTAAAAGACTGAAATAAACAATTAAAACTGGATAAAATAGAACAACTTTTCTCTCTAAATCAGTTTAAATAAATATAAGAATTGCCAGCAGATTCCAGATTTGGTTTCATTTGATATATATTATAAATATATGTTGAAAGACCCTTCACTACAAGCTAACATCTGCAGCATTAGCAGAAAGCAGAGGCTCATGTATTACTACGATGACTCGAAACAAAGGAGTGAATAACAAAAGAGTGTTTGTGAACATCTATTGATAATGCCGCCGAGCAATTGTGAACAGAGGCGTAGACAAGCTTGTATACATACAGAATCAATGCACTTAAATAATTTAAGTATGGTTGCCTCATAAAAGATGAATAAAACATCAGGGCAGACAAGTCTTTGATTAGTGTGGTCACTACGACTGCAGGACAGGCACATATGAACATTTGATGAAGATCAGATCATCCTCCTCTTTCCTCACTCTGCAAAAGAGCTGCAAAAGAAAGCCGGCGTCTCTTGGCCAGTAAACACCACACTTTTACATTTCTTCTACCTCCTGACACATTGACACCTCTCTCACACCCCCATCATGAATTATATATCACCAGTGCAAACGGCAAGAGTCCAATTCTCACTTGAAATGTTGGGGCAAGTTGTCTAGCGAGCGCCGAGCCGCTGACATGACCGGCTCTCTTCCTTTGCAACTTCACAACGACAAAAATGTTGAGCCCTATTTAAAGATGGAATAAAAGGGAACAAAGAAGGCGAAAACAAAAGGGGGTAAAATGAGATTTCTGTCAAAAAATTATCGAAACCAGGCGAAGATCAAAGACGACTGGAGAATTTCCTGCAGCGCCAACCATTACGCCGAGGAACAAGAGGTACAACAAAAAATATGAGGCAAAAGAAAACAAATACAGAGGGAATATGGAAGAAGCCCCATGTGGCCTTATTATAAGGGCTACACCGCAGGTACTATATTCTTTAACAGCAGTGCTTTATAAATTCTGTCATCTTGTTAAGACTGTCAGGACCACTGACCCTCCCTTCCCCTCTAACTGGGCAACTGGCATTTTGAAGCTCATTCTTTTAACCACAGCTGTCTGATTGCTTTGGTTGAGCACATAATCCAAACGGCTTGTCTCAGCTAATTGTTTGTCCTCCTTCCTCCAGCAGACACAGGGCCAAGGATGAGAGTGGGAGATTCAGTTATGATGGAGAGAGGGCAAAAGGGTGTCGGGATCCTATAGTGCTCATTATATCTCCCACTGTCTCTTTGTTGTGTTTCATATTCACCAGTTCTCCGACTGCGATGCAAGCAGCGCTCCCACTTGATCATCGCGCCCGAGGGGGTGTAAGAGCAAGGGGTCCCACTTTCACTGTTGTCACAACTCGCCTATGTTAATGTTTATAATGAGGAATGAGCCAGATCATAGAGGAAAGTCATGCAGCTAAATGATCAGATACAAGCTGAACTCTGGCATTTTGTGCTCCATTTAACCATTTAACAACAATCATTTGGGACTCTGAAACAGCAGCACTGAGAAGTCTGCGGCCTCCAACCTCACTGCATTGAGAAACTGTCTGCCATCTCTCTTTCTCTTTTACTTTAGTGCCACAGTAGAAATCAACTGTTATCTTTGACTGTCCCGGCCCCGGCTTCTGAAGTACTGGAGGACGAAGCGAGACTGATTGTCAGAGGTCGAAAGGCTAGGTCAAAGCCGGCTCATTCGTCAGACAAAATGCTATTTTTGTTTCCTGTGCGGTTGAGGAGTGAAGGTGGGGGGAAGCAGCCTGCTCTCTCATTACCAGCGCTATCTCAGTAGTCCCTGCCAACCCCCCTATTACAGCACTTTTCTCTCTGGGGCTGATTCAAGCTCGACTCCTTGTTTTCCTCTCAATGCACAACACCTACGTTTACAACTGTTCCCGAAGAGTTATCTTATATATCCTTTGTTTGTGTACAGGTGGGGTCAGGACACAAGCCAAACTTTTAATCTGCCACACTGACCATGTTTGCATGCACAAAATATTCTGTTATTTGTCTTTATTACCGTTATTGTGAAACGGTTGTAGTTGGTTAGGCTTAGGCAACTTGTTTAAGGTTAGGGGAAAAAAGCACATTGTTAGGCAAAGCAAAAGAGAGTTTAAAAAAAGCATGATGTAGCGATGCACGGAAATAAAGTTCATAACTTTAAATAACAATTTAGACTTTTGTTTTCACAAAGGACATTCTGCATCACTTCCGTCTTTGTGCACTCCATAATTACTTTGGCCACTAGAGGGCGCCACTAACTACAAAGGTAAATATGGGACGTACAAACAACTTTTGGAGTAATTTTTTAGAGGAGCACCATTCCAGCTTTTTACAAAATAAATATTCCACTAATATGACTGTTTGGAAGCAAACGTGCATACTCCAATTAAAATAAAATGCTATGATTTTCAGAGTTTTCACTGGTGGCGTTTTTCACTTGTTTGACCTTGCAAACACAGACTCTCTCTTTCCCTCCTTTAAGCACCTTTTTAAAATGGTTGGCGTTGTGATTTCTCTGCATATCTAAAAACCTGCTGATATCAAAGTATTTAATTATGTTTAAAAGTAGGTGTGTTTCTCCTTCTGACCATAAAAGTGGGCTTTTTTTGGGACATGCATCTCAACTCCGAACTTGCAAACTGTTAGTTATGTTAGTTATACTTATACTTAACCTAAATGTGAACTTTTAAGACATTAATGCTGAAAAACTGCCATGAATTCACAGACTGTGTGACTTGCATGTATGAAAATGACATAAGATGCCATTGTACTCACACTACATATCTTTTTGTATTCAAACTAACTGCAGCTGTAAATGTATTACAATAAAAGAAATATCTATTGATGCACTTAGACTCACCAGAAAGCCTATACTGACGTGCCCATCATATTATAGCCCTTAGAAAAGGCCCAGCCAAGGCCAACAGAAAGAGTGACTGCAGTGTAACAAAAATGAGCTCTACACAAAAGGACTTTGACCATCTTTCACAGCATCAAACTGTATGTGCTGCACAGCATAAAATGTGGTCAAAAGAAGGCAGATGTGATCATCTAATGTCAAAGGAATTCAAGTTTCCTGGGCATCAAAAAGGAAAACATACTGTAAAGCCTTGAAGAGAATGTATTGAGTTCACAAGGATGAATAAAATCTATAGAGGTTTTTTATGTAACATCAGTATGTGTGCACGCTCCGATTTTCTTAAAGATATTGCTTCTGAAATGTGTGCATCACCTCTTCGACTCAGCACAGATCCATAATTAAACTGAGAGTCATCTCTAATGTTAAAGCGTTTGAAAGTCTTTAGCATCATCTGGGCGTGCTGTAAATTACCAGCTAATCAGAAGCTGCAGAGGAGCCTGTCAAGAGTTAATGAAATCGTCCGATGTGACCCACCCTGTATTTTTAGGAACTGCTCGAGTCTAAACACAGCTGTCGTTCTCTAACAAGAGAGGTGAGAGGGGACAAACAAGCCCCCCATTACTGCTCTGCCTCACGTTCTACTATGGGAGTCCATAAACCACAGTCTCAATTGCCTTTTCAGAGAGTCACACTGATAATTACTCCACTGGAGGTAAGGAGATTTAGCCTCTATGAGATCTGGTAATTACAAAGGTGGTCAAAGGAAGGTCATTTTTACTCTGAGGATTAGATCGGAGCTCTCGCACACTGATGAAGTGGATAACATCACTGTTTCTGCACTCATTTCTCTAGTTCACTGTTAACTTTTATCATCGATGGTCACTTTGATAACTCGTCCATGTGAAGAAATATTAATTATTTTCATTATTGATCAATCTGTCAATTGTGTTTTTTTTCTTCCCATAATTGTTTTGTTATAATACTGTCCTGGATAATACTATAAACTGTAAATCTTTACAAGTAAGATGACTCAAAGGTATCCTTTATTTAAATTATTAAGAAAAACAAGAAATATGCTCAGAATTCTTCACTCAAGATAAAGTAGTATTACAGCAATATTGCTACTCCATGTCCTGAATTGAAAATTTCACTGAAGTACAAAAGTATTGTTGGTAAAATGTACTTAAAATATTAAAAGTTGAAGTATACATAACTGAATGATGGTTTTATTATATGTATAACACTTATTCTTATTAGTCTAATATTACTGATGCATTACTGTGTAATTGGAGCAAAGTCTATTTATATATTATACTGCTGGGTAGTTTAATTGTATTGGTTTATATATTGTGAGCCTGTTCTATAGGGTTCCAACACATTTTTCATGGACAAAATCTCAAAACTTTTTAATGACTTTTCAAGGATCAATGACAAAATGTCCCTTGCCATTCCCAACATATAAAACAAACAGAACATTAAAGTATAGTTTGGTCCAAACTTTAATTATTGTCTGAAAATTAAACGGCAACAGGCAAAATGAAGGAAAAGTAAACAAAACATCATGGATATTAGATCTATGTTACATCAACAGCTGCAGTGTTCCATTATGCGGAAGGTTATCCACAGAAGATTACTGTCAAAATGTATTTAATTATTATTATTTTATTATTTATGTTCTAAAACTACTATTTCCATGACTTTTTAATACTTGGAAAGTGAGGTTTTTAAATTCCATGACTATTCCAGGTTTTTCAAAACCCCGTGAACCCTGAAAATCCTAATCTATAACTATGGCTGTCGTGGAGTGAAACATTTCCCTCTGAAATGTGGTTAAGAAGAAGTATAAAGTGGCATAAAATGGTAATACTCAAGTACAAATACCTAAAATTGGAACACAAATATGTGTTTCATTCTTTAAACAGCGACTTCATACAATTGGTTATCATGTTAAAGGAATGGAAAATAGATTCCTGCCTTGGCGATGGCTGGAATAAACATGGAGAAAATGAAATGTTAAAGGAACTAGTGAACTACTGAATAAAAACATTACTCAGAGCCACAGCAGGCAATATCACTGTTTCAGTCCTGCTGCAGGGGGAACTCAGCGACTACAAAAAAAAAATATAGGCAGTTAAGATTTGAGTGGAGTCGCGGAGCCACAGGATTTTAGAGAGTAAACCACATCGCTTGTAGGGATCCAGAGATAATGCTTTCACTTTGTGATGCAAGGCAATATCAAGCTGCGTTGTAGAATTCTCACTCTGGGGGAAGCATTTCAAAGAATCAAATCCTCTCCATGGAGATGTTACACATACAAGAAAATCCCTGTGTGCTCGATAATGTTGCCCTTTTGTGTGTTGCTTACGCTCGGTTATTGATTTCCAAAGTGTGGTCCAGGGACCTCTAGAGGCCCTTGAGAGAGTTCCAGGGGGTCCCACGCACAGGAAGGTCTAGTGTAATTTCAAGATTTCCTTCCTCAGAGAAAATATATAAAGGTTATTGTAGCTTTTTCTGCCTTTAATACGGACATGTGCTACCAAACTATGTGCTAATGAGGCTGTTTTTTTTCCATAGAAAGACAATGCCTCTCAGCTATGATATAATAACATACCTGGCATAAGCTATTGCTGTATAAAACAGTCTTTACTTATAGAAATATGTACAGAAAGACACATTCCTATTTAAACTCTTTTTTTTAAATGAATAAATAATGATGTTAACAATAACTAGAGACTCTTCTGTCACTGCTCAATAGTAAGGTCACCCAGGAGAACACTAACCATAACCCTTTCCATTTAGTAGTGAGATAACTTATCAACAAACAGTCAGATGCTGTTTTCAGTTTCTGTTTATTAGCAGATTACAGAAATACTGACATGAAACTTGGTTTAAGTGTTAAATGGGCCAAGGAAGCCATTACATTTTGGAGCAGATCTTAATCAGGGGGTATAGTTAAATATAATTTTTCCCTTTGTTAACATTGTGCGATAGGGTCTTTGGCCTTGGTGAAGGTCTGCGCTCTCCAAGTGCCCTTCTAGTTGATCAGTGAAATGAGCTTGTTTGAGAAACCTGCAGTCGGAAAACGAACGGAAAACTTAAAATGTGGTTCTTAAGGATAAACCCAATGAAATAATGAAGCATTTGGTTAACTCTCATCCTCTGAAAGATTTGTAATTGAAAGACTCGAGATGTAGGTAATGAATCCTGTTTTTAAGTATATATTTTCAAAAAATTCTTTACAGGGAAAATGTTTTAACATACCTAACTATTCTGTTAAATTTAACTATAAGAGCATGTAGAGAGGGCAGACCTTCAGCAAGACCAAGCCCTGTTTCACTGTGTTCCAACTTGAGGAGCTATTTCAGTAATTTCCCCAGTTATTTGGAATTAAAATAAATTGATTTTTCCAATTATTCTGACACCACTTGAATGCAGTAGAAATGTTTAACAATAGTGGACAAACATTTGTGCATCTGTCGTGTGACTTCTTCCTTTTCTAAACCCTTCCACCAACTTTTATAAAAAAACAGGCTGGTAGTTTTTCCTTAATCCTGCTGACCTGCTTGGGGGAGGTAATTCATGACCGATCTCTTGTATACATTGAGAGAGAGATGTCCCCTTGCTTTTGAACACAGAGGAGATTTAGTGTAATTTAGCATACTATGGATAGTATGTAAGACTGATTTTCTCAGAAGGGGGTCCCTCGCTTTTGTCCTTCAGAGTCCAGAAGGTGCTGGACCCCCCTCCCTTCTTTAAAAAAAGAGCCTGTCTGCTTGGCAGGACAGACTGGGTTATTACAGCGTGTTCATGGTCCCATCATGTGTCGTCAGACCAAAGCGGAGGCCGCGAGTAAAAGCCTCATGCAAAATTTATGTTCATGCGGCTGTTTCAGTGGGTGGAAAAATCAATATTGCGGGCCTGATGCACGGAGATGACTGAGTGCTCTCTGACTGACAGTAAAAGCTGAGAGAGATTGAGGGGCTACATTTACTGCTCTGGAAATGGAGTGGAGTAGAGTTGCTCTAATAGTCTAGTTCACCTTAAATTTGAATTTCATTGTGGATTATTTTGGTAACAACTTGGATACTGAGGCCTTGAAGAAATTACGCCATTAGAGAAAAAGAGAACAAATGAAGAGTGAGCAAGCTTGTTTTCAAATCGTCTAAAACACATCGAGCATTGTGGTTTCTGAGCAGCTACAGTATTGTATATTATGGGGTTATTAAGCCTTCCCTTCCTTTCCAACTTACACAGATATAAAATGATTGTAGAATAATCAAAAGACAATGTGGGTATGAGGAGGACATCATAGGGATTTTGTTCTGCGCTGCTTCGCTTACATATGCTTTTGATAGTGTGCCACATACCCACAGTGCATTTGGGGAGGAATGTGAGAAGAGAGCGAAAGAAAGTGAGAAAAAGAAATTCAGTGGGATGAAATAACCCCAAACAATGGGATTTGCTTTCCATTCTTCTGCCTCCATCTTCTGTCTTTAATTATTCCCTTTGGTTGTCTGAGGGAGCGTGTAAGCACTTTCACACAGCACAACATGCCCAGCAGCACAACACTGTCTGCCTTAGTGATGTGGAGACTTCTGAGTGACACTGAGCCTCTTGTGATTATTAATGCTGTTTAATACAACACAGGGCAGCCACTATGATTGAGGGAAAAAACAGATTTCAAAATGCATGCATTCAAAATGCAATGTGAATGGAATTATGTACAACATGAGCACTGCACTTGAGATACATTTTCCCCATGCTACATAAACAATGTGTACACCATGAAATGAAGGCTAATGTTCTGTAGATGCAACACTGAAAATGTGTATTTGATAACAAGTACCAAGTGTGCTCTATTTTGTACACAGCGTTTAATGGAACCTCAGCTGATCCTGGTGGGATCCTTTGTGCCGGTTTAGTAGTTTCTTCCTGAATCGCATATGAGATATTTGAGAGCCCAGAACGATGTATGATGAATGAAGTAGCATGCTACTTATACGCTTATCGTGCTCACTGACTAGCAACAGGTTCAGCAAAGGGCAGCGGCAGTAAATGAAATTCCGCACCGGGACAATATATCATCAAAAGAAATGTATGCACCCGAAACTTACAAGCCTTCTTCAGATGCGGACAAGGTGCCTGACGGGGTGGGGGGAAGGGGTGAGGACGGGATAGTAGGAGAAAAAAAGGGGGGGAGGATGGGAGAATAGGGGGGAGTTTTTTTTTCTGGATGGGTGAGGAGCAAGCAAGGGGAAGCAGCAGATTTTGTTGAATCAGTTCTATTTTCATACTGGCTGATCTGTGTCTTTTAACCATTTCACTGCAGCTGGAAAATGAAAGTACCAGGGCTAATTTCACAGTGAGAGCTCACTGAACAAAACCCCCCACGGTCGGTGGAAAAAGGTGCTAAGTCTACTTTGTCATTGTGAATTACGGCAGTGTAATTCAGGAAACGGGCTTGTGTGTGTGAGGGAGAAAAGTAGAAAATATGTTCAGGGGGGAAAAAAAGAAAAAGAAAGAAAAGCCTTTTTCCTCTCCAGCCTGAGATGTGAGGTTTACTTATGATCTGTAAGTAACAGATATCTCTCTCCCCAAACATGCCGTCCTGTACTGATGCCACAGGATCCATCTGTGATGTGTCTGCAGTTAGTCCAGAAATAGCACCCACGGGAGTTAACACACTCCTCAGGCCTCCTACGGGACCTTTTAAGCTGCACTGATACTGATAAAAGCCCCCACAAATCTGGCCCCTAGATACCTCAGCCATTAATTAAGGTAATTAGGCCCTGGTCAGCAATTAGTAACCACAGATAGCTTTTAGCAGCGGCTAAGACGTCCCCGCTGGTGTGGGGTTTGGTTCCATACCATCTGCTGACAAATGTCACTACGGACTCTTTGGTTTCACAGATGGGGAACTGGAGAGCCGTGTTTAAAAATGACCTCTGTGTGATCCAGACTGGCTCCCAGACTCCCACAGCCTCTCTGCTGCTGCACGATCACTTCGTTTGTTCTTTTCACTTCTTTGGTTCCTTTCTCTTTCAAACATGGAGGAGCGAGCTCTATGAAAATCCATACATGCTGTACACGGCCAGAGAGGGAATAGGAAACATTCACTGCACAAGGTATCGATCAAAATTAGAACATCTGGGCTGAGTGTAAGTAGTATTGATTAGAGCGTAATGCTACATTGATTTGCTTGTATTATTAAGTCCATGATAGATCCATATCGATAATGTGTTACTTTACGTTATAATGTTATATATATATACACTTATATTAAAAGAGAGGATATCAAAATGATGCAAGCCTTAAGCAAGTTTTCACAGATACAATATTTTCACCGTAGTACAGGTGGATTATTTATATCAGGATTTTCCTCGAGACATAAAAAATGAATTCCAACAACTCAATGTGATGAAACAGCCATTAACATCCTATTAAATCTTTTTTAAAGCACCTGTGATTCACAGCAAAGCATTAACAAATGCAAAGCCCCACTGAATAAATGTGAGAAACATTCCCAAACAAATTTGGCATTTATACTAATATGAAAATACAGCAGTGTGTGTATTTCACTCGGTGGCAGAGGTGTGTGATATAAGGCGCTCTGAGTAGAAACACTGATAAAAACAGGCTGAATACTCACATTCAACCTCAGAGAACAGATCATGCAATAACTCACATTACTGGGGAATGGGAAATAAAGGATGCAGCTGTGCTACTTTACACAATTCCACATTTGAAGCAATCGGTGATAACACCATTTTCATTCCGGTTCAGTCCCATAAAATTACCATTAACATTACAACTCATGCAGAACACAGATAAATGTAAAATGTCACCCAGTTCTGCCAGGCGGGAATTCCAGTTCCACAAGATTACCATCTCTGTCTGCTCTCTCCCACTGCACCTTGTCTAATATTTCATTTACAACATTTCATAAGTTCATTTTCCCCTCACTGACCATGTAAATCACAAATCAATTTTCATTTAAAATGCTTGACTACAGATTGTTGCTGAAAGCCTCTGAATTGCGCCTCAGCAATATGGCAGACCTTTAGCAAATCTTTCGGAAACACTCTGGCCGGAAAAGGGAGGAAAAAAAGTGAGATGTAATTTCTACAAAACAACTCCGGGGCCAAGTGGTCGAGGCATTTACTGGGAGCATTTTACAAGTGTTGAAATATCATGAAAACAATACGCTATAATGTATTGTAATTTGTATCAGATTCAGTACTCAGACTTGTGATCGACTGGTCTACTCACCAGGAACGAATGGCTGATTATATTGTAATAAAAGGATGAACATTATTGATTGGGCATAATTGTTGAGGACATCTAATCAATATGCAATATGCAATCTTAAAAACTGAATAGTTATTAAAGAAATCAGTGTGCATAAGATTTAAAAAAAGAAAAAAGAAAAAAGGTTAAGATAATTGAGATTTTATTTAAAAAATTACCCACACAACTTGTAATATTTTTCAATTGCAAACTGTTAATTTGGTTGAACGGACACAACAGTTTCACATTTAAAAACTTAATTACACAGGAGAGAGGGTTATAGCTCAGGGGCTAAGGGAATAGAAAACAGCTGGATTAAAATTGAATAATTTTGCATGCTCCTAATTATTCATGTAATTGGAAGCTAATTTGAAAATTTGTCATGTTGGCATCCACGCTCCTAATTCGTAAAACCTATTCTCTCCAACTACAAAATCCATTTAAATAAATGCATTGCACTCTGTGCATACACAGTGCAGACAGACACGCTGTGTAATGTAGAGAGACTGTCTTGTAGATTGTGTGTTTATGGCAGGAGGTTTGCAGAAAGCCTCCCTCAGTGTTTACCAGTGAGGGCAGATGTCAGGGTTTGCTGTGGAGGAGCAGACACAGCCACATCTGATTAACAATATTATTGTCCTCCTCCACATCGCCATAAAGACTCATCCTCCCCCCACCTTTTCTTTTCTTTTCTTTCTTTCTTTCTATTTCAGGCTCTGGCAGTGTGCTGTCCTGTGGCATGGCTGAGCCAGAGTGACACTGCCACCATCCACAGAAACAAAACACGAGTCAAGAGCCAGAAGGTTAAGACAAACAGCAGCTACTGCGTCTTCCCAGACAGAAAACATAAAAATATCTTGGGATAAAAAAAATATTACAGTATATTCAAATACACCGTGCATCATTTGTCCTTTTATTTTTGTGCAATTATGAAATATATGTAACTTGAATTCGGAACAAATCATTAGCATGTCTGCAACAAGTGAAACACCAGGGGGGAAAATTTACTCACATCTCAGCTTCAAAAAAGACATCAGAGTATAAATCATGAGTCTCATGGGAGTGTGTGTGTGTGTTCATATGTGCAGGTACAGTAAACCTGCGCTTCAGCCCGAGTGTAAATTTGAGTGTTTGATTCTAACCCTCTCATCGCTCCTCTGTACATTTTGATTGGTGATTTTTTTCTTCTTTCCGTCGCCAAACTGTCACAAAGGCAGTAACCCCACACGTTTCCAAGCTGCTTATTGAAGACAAACAATAAACCACTGGCAGATATCAATGGCAGAGATGAGAACCCGGGTGCCATATCTGCTGGGACTGCCTGGCGAACCTGCCTCTGCCTGCGCTTCATCTCCAGCAGCACCTCTCACTCTCAATTATTTGGCTGCTGTCACAACAAATCAATCAAATTACCGCTCCAGGACTGTGTGCAGCTGCTCCTATTGCACCGCTAGTTGCATTAGCTTTGAAATGTATGAGGTCTACATTTTATCACTGTTATTTATTTAATGCAGCTCTCTCCCCTGCGAGTCATCTTACAACCACAGCAAAGTTAAATCATTAAAGGGAGACGTGGAATACATACTGCTTGAGAACACTTCAAATTAAACAGCGATAAGGGAGAAGGGATGGGTTTGGCCTCTATTGTGTTAAAATGGCAGATGTTGATGTGAGGAAATGTGGACCGCTTGCACTGGGTCCTCTTAATGCACTCCTCTGCTGGCTGAATGCACACACAAACAAAGGCTTATTTCTTTTCTCATCCCAAAATGATTCGACAAATACACACATGAGGAAAAAGAAGACAACAACCAGCAACTAGTGTGGCTGTAACAAGCCCCAAAAAGGATGCTCGAAATGCTCTGGCTCCGATAATGTAATGGGTAAAGGGACACAGAGGCATTCCCACAGCAGACAGAGGTTAAGTCAGTGGCCCGGCCCGGTGATCTAACCTCTTAAAGGAGCAGCAGTCAGCTGAGGCAGAAGAGATGCAGTCTGACATGTCTTACTAGTGTGGAAACATTTGGCTCTTCCCCCAGGAGCCCACCCTTTGGTGGTGTAATGAGCAGACTGATTTCCCTAATTTGTATCGTACCAACACCCGCAACCTGTGAACGACACCGCTGAGCGTTTTCATCAAAACGGCAGACATGCCTTTGATTGGCACTGACACCGGGTCTCATTACTGCAGGTGAGTGGGATGCCGACCTTTATCAGGAAGCCTGAGTGCTGTTTTGTGTTTCCTGCGGACGAGTACAGAGGAACAATGCTCTCACCTCACCATTAGAACTCGGCTCTCTGATGTGATGCGCTGCCTGGCTTTCTGCTGAGAGCAAATAAGATGGGATGTGCTTATTAATATGAAAGAGCTCCAGTAAACTAGCTTCTTGCATTACCTTTGAGTGAGTCTTAGAGAAGAGGAGTAGACAGATGAGACTTTGTTCTGCTTCCTCCCATTGGGCATTACATGTACAGTGCTTTGATACAACTAGTTTTACAAGTATGGTAATCATGCTTTGCTTGTTATAAAATCATGTGAAATGAAAACCTATTAAAAATGCATCAGAAAGTTAGCATCATTTCTAACAACAAAAAAATCTGTAGATGGTATGCCTGCATCAGTCGTACGTACTTATAGTTGAATTTGTGAAAATCACGTATGATTTTTTTTATTCATATGAGCCGTCATATTTACAGACCTCTAGCATGACCCAACCTACTTTTTGCCTCTGTGAAGTCAGCTAGAATTGTGTGCACTCTGTCACAAAAGATAACTTTCTCCCTTGTTTAGTTTCATTGGGAATTTGTTTTTACTGCATGTTTGCAGGCATAAATCATTCTGACAAATAACCAGTTACACTGGTGCCTGTGTTTACGGAGTCTGCCACAAGATGCTGCTCAGTTTTATTTAAGCAACCGCTCCAAATTTATAGCACAACCCCATTACAGTGATAGTTATTCATCACAGTCTGAGAGAGCTGCCCTCCTAAAGCTCACAGCAGTCCAGCCGGTTCCCTTCTGTCAACATTCATTCATGCTGAGCCAGCTTTGATTAGTATGATCAAAACATGTGATCAAAGATGCTGTTGTTACTGTTTGTTCTGATTTTATCTTTTCATTTAATTCCCCTCATT
>CAFUXE010000343.1:223354-256826 GCA_903364295.1 Serranus cabrilla
CTAACATGACTTATTAAGCAATGCTTTCTTAAAAGACCAGAGACTACAAGCGTACAGGCTCTCATGTAAAGAACACAATTCCTCCACCCTCAACTGCCCATTCCCCAAGACAAACAGCCTTATTAGTTAGTCATTAGCCGCCTCATTACATTTAAATACAACCATTGCCTGGGCTCCTCCCGGAGTCTCATTACTGTGCCTCACAGTTGTCTCGTGTCTGATCTGACGCTAATTAGCTAGCAGCGTGAGTGCTGTAAAGCACACTTGCTCCTGAGGTCGTGAAATGAGCTGACTGCTCCCCGGCGACAGTGCGCCGCTGTATTATATGTGTGATTAATCAGGCTTGGAGACCTGGAGGGGCGGGGAGGGGAAGCGAGGGGGACGCGGGGGCAGAGGCCAGAGTTGCAGTTGTCTGACAGAGGTGCTGTGCCAGCAGGCCTCATTCAGCGGAGCTGTGATGAACTCAGACAGGGGAGAGTGGAGGAGCGTCGCGTGGCCAGAGGGGCCTGGACACAGTCAAGACATTTAGCTTCACTCGTGACTTGTGTCACTTTCTCTCCATGGAGGTCCCTTCAATGCATCCCCTTCAGATAAGAGGACGTGCGAACAGGCGGTCTGTCAGTCCACACGCTTAAAAAAAGATCTGCCACAGAGGCATTTCTCCACAACAGTTTCTTCTTTTTTTTTTTGCTATCTCTCATGGATGGGGAATTTTATCAGGACATTGGATTCCAGACTGTCTGTTGGTTTGTTTGTCAGTGGACAATGAGGAAGACTGAGAGGTGTTTGTTTTGGCATCCTGACACCCTGACAATGTGTTTGTCGATCAGTTCATCAGATCACTGAAGCCTCTGGGTTGTTCCTTACGCACCAGGAGGAAGATCTGTTGAAGTGTGAGGCAGACGGGCCTGCTGGGCCCATTATCGTCCACTACTGATGGATACATTGAAGGGTTCGCTGGATAGATGCGGGTTTATTAAAAGCTCTGCCCACAGCGATGGCTGCTGTTATTTATGCATGTTTGTGTCCATTAGGCTTCTACCTCCACATTTCCTCACTCAGGGCATCTGTCCATCCATTTCCCCACATGAGGGGAGCCTTCCCTGCACTTTGCGCTGCACCGGCATTATTGTAATCTCCATCCTAAAAACACACTGCTTTACATGTAGCCTGGCATCTTTTTACATTAGTGCAGCTCTCTCATCCAAGATTTATGACTGATGGTTTCCCCATCCATCCCTCAATCTAATGGTATAAAAGAGACAATGTTTTAAACATTAAAATGAAAACCATTTACAACTATGATCAAAAGAGAACACTTGGGCATTAAAGTTTAAAAGGCAAGGATAAGTACAGCCATGTGGATGGACAGATGAGGTGGAAAAGAGATAAAAAAGTGAAGTACAGTGCACTCTTATGCACAGGAAAGAGGCAGAAAGTGCTTTTGCGCTGCACTGCAAAACGCTGACCTGTAATTAATACGGTTGTTCCTCCGGGCAAGTTGAGGATAGCGGCTTTTTGGGATACAAACCCCTGAAGGATTCTTACCTGGTCAAGAGCTTTGTAAAGCTTTTTTATTAAAGAAAAAACAAAAAAAAGTTATATGCCATAAAAATGGACATATAACATTCTCATGTTGGGATCAATACTTGTTGTATTTATTACTAGTAGTACCTGGTGTCTCATGTGTTATGCATCATCGTGCATAATGCAAAAAAAGCCCTTCATGACCATTAGATAGTGTATTTTTTATAACATCCATCAGCTTCCTGGAGTACCTGAATTATTTTCTACTTTCTTCCCGTTATATCACATTGACCCCTTTTTGTCATACGAATTAGTTTTTCCCTGTCGCTGTATGTCTACACTGCCCTCTTTCTTACCTTGCAGGTTCTGGAGCGGGAGCGTCATGATTCCCCCTGCAGCAGCAGCAGCCACCAGGCTCTGGATGTTGGCTGTGGGCAGGGAGAGAACGAGGCCCTGCTGCCCGCCCAGGTGTCCGCCTGCGTTGAAGGGGATGAGGATGGGCTGGTTCATGCCTGGCGCCGCCCCGGACATCACGCCGCCTACTGCGTTGGCCAGCTGCTGGGCCACCAGAAGGGACTGCAGATAGACACATACATAGCATTAGGGCTGGGTCAGCTTCTATTCTAATATAGGTTGATGTCTGAATAATGACTTACAATGATATAGCATGTTTTCTGAAATATGAATTAACTGCACGGTATATTTTGTATAATCCATGTTAGCAAAACAGCACAACACCACAAAACATTATGATAGAACTAATATAGAATAACGTATACAACAGATGTTTTTATATCATATTAACATCAAAAATTATATAATCACAGATCAGTAGTTTCTCTTTATAATTTTTTTTCATATCACAAAATATTAATAATGTTAGATGTTGGATGTAAAACAGCCATGCTGTGTTTTAAGCTTCTTTGAATTTGGCCATATTGTTTAGCCCTAACTTCCAGTTCACTGTGATTTTAAATGTGAATATAATTTGAAACATTTCATGTAATCTAATGTTTTACAAGTTATCTGTAATTACAATACAATCATTACTTTATGTCAAACATGCTGTTCAAGATGCACGGTCAATAGCATTATGTAAAATATTACATTACCAAACCAAATTTGTATTCAACGATATGGATGAAATCCTGACCATGTTAAGGACATTTTTCAATAATGGAATATATAAAAAAATGCAAATATATATAAAAAATCACATAAAGTATTAATGACATCATTCCGATGCTATATACATTGCATGATATCAAACTCTTTAATAGCAATTATTGTTTTAAAATCATTCCACTATTTTGAAAATAAATACGATTCGTCTGTACAACCATGATTCCAAAAGAGGCGGGACCAGAATAAATATATATAGTGTTAATATATATCCTTTTTGACATACATTCAATTGAAACTGTACTGCATATACTGTAAGTTCAAACTGATACATTTTTGCCATTTGTAGATCTACACTGTTTTTGAGATTCGGGGTCGTAGCTGAGAAACTAAATTACGACATTACTTGTAGGTGCTGCAGAATACTTGTTTCACAGAGGAAAATGACACATTAGATCACATCACATCACATTTGAATGTAGAATATATTTTCACTATTTTATATCGTGGGCTGCTTAATTGAGCCGAGTAAAGCAGTAAAGCAGATGTCACCAGAGTGACGTTATTACTAATCAATGTGTTTTGATGAATGTAGTTGTATTGCAGATGAATTCTGTGCTTTGCTGTGTCACAGACTGACAGTCAAAACACACTGCCGTTGGTACTGACAGAGATCAAATCCAATCTCTGTGAGAGAGCTAAGAATTTTTTCTTTCACAGAGATGCAGAGTGATTTATGTTTCATCCCATTGAACAAATCCCTATACCACAGAAAATGTGCCTGAAATACACAGTGCTTTTCAAAAAAAAAAAAGTAGCAGTACTTTACTCTTTTGATGAGGGATATAACACATCACTCTCAACTCTTCATGTATCCATTCATTCACATTAGTTCAAGTGGATTCGGTGCAGTCATACCCATAGAGGAAAAGATATGTTATCAGAAGAATCGCTCTGAGATATTTTGCACAGTAGAAGATCTCTTCAAATGTATTTTCCGAGGAAGTGGGTTTGGAAATACACCAACACATTTTTCATCGAGAGCTTTGAGCCAGAAGTGGGAATGTTTGTACCGTGGCTGAAATCTCCATGAATACACAGGGAATGACATCTTAAATTTTATTCATTCTGATAAAACCTTTTTCAAATTATGTCAGCGTTTGAGCACGTCAAACTGAATTTACACAGGAGCTACGAGACAGGAGATACTGAGGATGCTGCAAAATCCAACAAAATTACTGTTTAAACATTGAATTGAATTGTTTGGAATAAAATAATAAGAGTACACTGTCAGCTTGTGTTGTGTCCACAGTAAAGCAGCCTTTAGACGTTGCTAGGTAAGCCTGGCTGCACTGTGTTGACTCCTCCACTGTGACTTAGGTTCACAAGCCTTTAACTCCAATTGTCAGCTATCTGCTTCTGTTTTGCATGGTGTGTCTGCAGCTTGCACAGGATGCAGAGCGGGCTGACTGGTGCGAAGACCCCACCGTACTCCCAAACCTGGTGCTCCTAGGTGACAGGCGTGTCACTGTGATAACCCTGCATGGTGCAGAACGCCTGCACCCACACCGACATACATGCGATTACAGTTTAACAGGTACGAGGTCACATTGGTTTAAAGCCACAACGCACAGAGAGATCTTGGGACAAAATATCTGCACTGAGGGACAAATGAATACCTGTTTGTGTTTCTAAGCTGTTAAAAGAATAAAAAAGCACAGAGAGGTGATTTTACTGGCAGGAGTATTCACACACACTATATAGGATTCCTCTTTCTCAGCATCTGCTTTGATACACAACAACAGCGCATAAGAAATGACAATATCTGACGCTTCTGAGAGCATCCAAAATGACATTTGCCATTAACTTTAAAAAATGAATTAATAATTCGAGAGCTCAAAGAATCCTCAAAGGACAATAACAAAGGCAAGCCGTTTGTTAGCTGCAAGTGACATATGTTTAATCTCGTGTTTTAAACTAAATTTAATCTGGAATCCAAGCAGCATATAATCAAAGCCACTCTTTGAACATTTCATCTCGGAGTCAAACAAAATGAGACTGCCAGGCTTGACAGCAAAGACAGCCTCACATAGAAGGGAATAACATTAAAAGACAATTCTGCAATTATCAGATGTAGCCCTGATTTATTTATCATTACAGGCAGCTTTGGAGAAACAGGCAGCTGTTAGGCACACAGGCAGCTGCAGAGAGAAAGTACTTTGGAGATTATTTTTTTTAAAGCATGCATCGGTCTTTAGGCTGTTTGTTGTGCCACTTTAAGACTGATTATGATCTCCATCTGAGGTGAGAACCCTGCATACGCACACATCAAAATCAGAGATAAGAATACATTTAGCATGAACACAATTAGCTCAACTCTGCAGCCACACAACAAGCTTTTACTACGAGACTTCCCAGCATCACTCATCGAGATTTACAAGCAGTTCACCTTCTGCCTTTTCGCTTGATACTCTCACTCCTCCTCTCCATAGGTGCTGTTGGAAAGCTGTTGTACAGTGCTTGGCAGGCCTGACAGCTGAGTGTTGAGAAGTGGTCTCCTAGGGGCCACACAGATACACAGACTGGGTGTGTGTTGGGCTCTGGATGGGGAAGCAGCCCCACTCAGGACTGGATGTGGTACCCAGCCTCTCTGCCCATCAGGGGAGAATAGGCCCTTCTATCTGCTTGGCAGCTCTGGCACTGAGAAATTGCCCATAATCACCCAGATAGCAGACTTTTGTCATCCTAACTGCGAGTGGGAAACAGAAGGAAGGTGGATTCATGTTGGGTAAACTACCATCGGATAATGGTTGTTCGAACAATATCCGGCTCTGGAGCGAGAATCTATCAAAACATATTGATCCTGGAACAAGAGAATTGGGTATGGCATGCGGAGCGCCTTTGTTTCTGAAAAGTGTTAGCTTCACAGAGACTGTACTGACAGCATTAATATATTAGATGGTGACTGTTGAAAGCCGCCTGCTGAGGCTCAGACTGTAACTGCTGCCTGCTCGAGACGCTTTTCTTTTGTGTTTATTTCTTATCTATTACAAAAACAGCGGCTTTGACCAGCGAGGGTGTCTGTAATCAGAAAAGTGCTTTTAATTAAGATCATTCTTCATCTCCACTTGCAGCAGATTGACTCTTTCACTGGGGATTTCTCACCCTACAAACCTGCCCGACAAAACTGAATGACTCTGCTCTCATGTTTCCTCTTTTGTTTATCCTGATGAGGATTGACTGTCATTGAGTAACACTGAGTGCAGGGAGAATGGCCTTATTAAAGAGGGTGGAGGAAACCTGATGCTGTGTGTATGTGTGTGTGAGAGTGAGAGTGTGTGTTGAGCGGTGACATTGAGCAACACTAATGAGATAGATGTTCATTAAACATCCCAGAGCCACCAGGCCAATAAATCCAATCAGATAGGACAAAGCCTGATTGAGCTATTAACAGGGCTGCAGGCTCGGGCTCTTTGCTCCCCTGCTTGTTTTGACAAGGCCTGTATTGTCAGCTCATTAGTGCCACAGCTCAATTACATTTGATGCGTGATGACAAAATACTTAACGATTTCACATTTTAGCTGAAAATGATTCACAGTGTAACATTCAGCGAGGGTGTTTTATGTTTTTATGTTTCACTTGCAGCATGCACTGAAAGAATATGAATTTCATTACTGAAACTGTCAGGCAAACACCTTAATCTTACTCTAATGACGCCTGTGAACAAAGTAAACATAACTCAATTATCAGAGCTCAATTAGTCATCTTAGTATACTGAGCTTATTGTGGCCTCGTAAAATCAGTCCACACGTGCAGAGGAAGGAAACACAACAGGAGCAGACCGAGGACAACGTCGGAGCGCTCCTCATCAAAAAGAAGGATGCTTAAACCAACCAATCAGAGAAGCGGACCTCCCATGACTTCTCATGCACACGGCCCCGATTTGTCCAATCATTTATCATCATTATAGTGTCACACTGATGGTTACGACACTGCTGCAGTAAAACCAAACACTGGATGCTGTTCAAAGCCCAGAATAGAAACAGAAAAAGCTGTATGAATGTGAATTGCTGATTTTATTTATTTCACACTAACCGAAAGTCTGAAATCAAAGGTCCTTTTTAGGGGAGATAAGAACATGGAGGCATTTTGCCTTTTTGGTCAAAATTCTCACTGGCTCTGATTTAAGTATTGTAGCTTTTTGTCTGGTGTCACCTGTGTCCCCTTTCTTCTTGACTTCTCTAGGTGTGGAGCAGGTGGTTCAAAACTGATGAGGCTGGCAGCTCTCTTCTTTAGACACATACATTTTTCGCAATTACCTTTAGTAGGTCAGAGGTAGGGTTGTACCAAATAGTTCAAAACTAATGTTGAATTTTGAAATCTAAATCAACATTTTTATGTTAGGATTTTTTCTTTGCATGTCTATTAATTCAGTTTAATCACTATATTTTTGCAGAAAAAGATTATACTACACTCTTATAATTAATATTATACGACTAGAAGAATTCTGTAGACTCTGGTGTTTGCTACGTAGGATTGTTTCTAACTCATGTATATCAGCCTCAATCCCCACCACAGAGACTTCCCCCCGAGGAGTTACAGGAGTACAGTTAGCCGCTGTAGCAACTCAAATTCACACAGCACAAACCAAAGGCAAGGGGGTTTGATCCCAGACTGCCCTGACTCCAAACCTAGCCCGCTGTGACCTCAGCAATGGGGTGAGCACTGGCTGAATTCAAGTTGCTACAGGCGCAAACTGAAGGTCCTTCTGCAGAGCTGCTGTCTGCTCTCCTCCTGTGGAAGTCTCCTAGCAGCGGGGAGTGAGGCAGAGGGGCCGCGGGGTGCACTAGCTCGCTAATTCTTGTCTCATTTGTGGTCTGATAAACAGAAAGAGAGAGAGAGAGAGAGAAAGAACGAGCTGGGCAAGGAGGGCTGAGTGAATCAATGCTCTGTGCGCAGCCTTATATTGAAGTAAGATTTCACCCATTTTAAACAGAAAAATAGCGACAAACAATAAGTGGCAATCAATGTTGATATTCTGGTGTGTGCCACAAATAAATCCAATGAACCACTTTATTCAAATTGAGGAATATTTTTTAGGGTGATGACATCATAAAACAAGATTACAGGCACCGGAAAACATTCACACAATACGAAGAATGTGAAATACTTCAGATTTGGAGCAAAGTTTTCATAAACTTTAAACTGACAAACAACAATGGAAAATGAGGCTATAATAAATGTATTCTTTCTGTGTCTGAATAGCTTCTCCAACGTTTTTGTGTGTGACAATATGTGACAGTTTAACTTGGTTACTCACAGCTGACACTACTGCTTAAAAGAGTTCAAGAGCAAAAACCTTTTTAAATGCGTTTGTCTAGGATCTTATTATGCCAGTTTTCTTTTAATTAAATTTCTCCAGACATCTGTAAGGTTGTGGAGAATGATGTTACTTCAACTTTTATAGATAAGTACATGTGCCATGGCTCAGTCGAGTTATTGTAGGAGCTTCAGCTTTTACAAACGTTCTAAAAGCCTCGATTTAAATATGAGCTTATTCAATGTGTTAACATTATTCCTGCTTAAACAGACTGCACTCACCTGTGGACCCATTGGGAATCCTGGGTGGGACTGGCCCAGGTGACTCTGCTCAGAAGGACTGCTGCTGGTGTCAGACTGGACTGAACCGTCACGAGCCCCTGGGAGAGCAACAGGCAGAGAGCCATGAAGAGAGAAAAGAGACAGAGAATCCACCTTAGATCAACACAGGCAATATGAGAAGATAAACACACAACACAGACCACGTTGTGATATTACAACACCGAGTGTCGTACGGCGCAGAGGAGGGCAGTTGGGAAAGGAGGGGAATTTGTATTTAAGTGCTTTATCAATAACCGTTGTAGCGCTGAATAAATTACCAACCAGTGGAGAGGCTCATTGATGAGGGATGATGCATACTGGCGGGTCCCCGATGGCCTAGATTACCGCTGAGAGATAGAGCTCCACCACAAACGCTGGGGCCATATTATTCAGCCATTTACATCACCGAGTATCACTCATCTAAACCCACTCCCCCCCTCCGCTCTGAGCCTGCAGCTACGAGACACAATTAGACCTGTTTGCTATGAGGGCAGAGAGGAGCGGAGCAGACAGGGACATGATAATAAGCTTGCTGATGGCTGCAGGGAAAACAAAGGACACCACCGATTGGATATCATAGCAGTCCCCATCTCCCTGAAACTCTCAGCAGTGCACTGAGTGTGGATTGCTCCGAAAGGTCAGAAAGGCTGCTTTGACCCTCACCCTTTGACCTCGATGATATCGAGATCACATGATGCCTCACTGTTGACACAAAGACTTGCTGAGTGCAAAGACGAGTAAATCTTGCAGAAAGAACTGTCAGAAAAATTAAGTGTCTCGTAGATGTCTTTCACCAAACTGACTGTCCAGAAGAAAAATACCAGGCGACTAAAATTTACTTTATTTAATTTCCTGGGTATATATCCGTTTAAAAAGAACAAAACTAAAAGCTGGAAGAATTTCATGTGAAGGGCACTTAGATCCTATTAAAGAAAGAATGTACAAAAAACTTCTACCAAAATACATCCCTGTTAACATAAACACATATCTAATACTGGTATTTGGAAGAAAAAAGCAACTATCATAACATTCAGGAGGATTTTTTAACAATTAAAGGGATTTTTCTAATATCAAAAAACAGAGAAGATGTTACTTCATTAACATTCAGTTAGTTTTCCAAAGAATTTCAGTATTTTCTGCAAAGACATTGTTATTGAGTTGAGTTTTTATATCTTATTTTGTAGTCTAATTGCCTAAAATTGTCTAACTGCACTAGCGCTCTGACATCTTTCCGAGATTTTCTGCTCTGATTGAGTTTTTAGTTTAAAAGGCACAAAGATACACCTTTTCTTTCTTGATAACATATTGTATTCATGGAAATATATTGTATGGTATTCACTACTTAAAGGTCCAGTATTTCAATAAATGGAAAAGAGAAAAAAGGAGCAAAAAACAGCAAGAGCAAACAAGATATACCTAAAAATCGATTTAGTAAGATGTCATAATACGTTAAATTTGCTGTAAAACTAAGCTAAGTCATAATGTGCTTTTCAACAGATAAAATGGCATTTTAACATCACAACAATGTATGCAAGGAATGTTTTTTCAAAATTTGTATTTCATAAGACAAGTTTATTAAAAACATGTGCCACTTAAAATGTGATGTCATGCATTTGTACCAAAATCCACTAGTTTTGAGTAGGATTCTCCAAATAAATACTTAAGATTACCTAAAATTTGTATTTTTCTGAACTTAAGCCGGCTGTCGCTTATTAATGTTACAGAGAAATACTTCGTAATTGGAACCAAGATTTAAGTGGCTTTAAAAATCAAGTTAGTCATTGATTCTTGCACTTCAATTCTTCCTATCCAACAGCCATGTAAAACACAGGTTGGAGACATTAACAATTTAGTTATAAAATAACTATTTTATTTAATCATCTAAAAATTAACATGAGTAAGCTTCTCATTTTTGATTGACTTTGTAATTTAAAGGCTTTAGTAAGTACAAGTGAGTGCCTGGGGCTCCTACTAGTCATAGTTGTTAAGTCAATTTACAAACTCAATGAAATTGGCAAATGTATTTCAAAACATAAATGTGATCATTTTCCAAAAAGGTTATGTGCTATCTGTGATTCAATAATGATGGTTTTGAATGTGTCATACAATAACCCTGACAAACAGTCGATAAAACATCTTTTTAGGAGTACTCTCTCATACAACACATCCTCTCTACAATAAAGTGGATTTTCTAGTTGAAGTCACAATAACTATGTGGAAAGTATTTGAAGGCCACACAACCTCATTAAACTACACAATTTTTGCAATGAATAAAAAAAAAATGTAATCACATTTTTGCAGTAAGTTCGATTTTTTAAATGGAATATTGCAGCTTTTCAGTAAAGAATAAAGCCCTGATGTTTTGTGTCTTCTCATTCATGAACAGAATGAATACTCTTTTCCTTGTTAAACACGCAGTGCATGCAATGGTTTCTAGTCCTTTTCTAAAAGCTTCACACAAAGCAGACTATTGAATAGCCTTGCCAGAAAGATCTCATTGCCTGTCAAGTATATTTATGCATTACATTTTAAACTCCCTTCCGCCAACTAAAATCATTTCATCTTTACATAAAATCCAAATAATTGGTGAGTGGCATGACCTAACAAACCTACAGCATTTGATGGCTGATGTAAAAGCCCAAGGGGGAGCCTGCTTTTCTAGCTGGTTTCTACCTCTGGCTGGCTGACTGGCCGGCCCTGCTTCTCGATGAAGGTCCACATCCTCTCGCTTATCAACCTCGCAAGCAGTGGATATTTTGACAAGCCAGTCTCTTTTCACCAATTATTTCACCCATTATGGATCAAGTTGTGTGCAGCCCCACCCTGTGCACTCAGTGTCTGGAATTAAGATCAATCTGAGCGTACAGGAAAGACTCTGTGGCTGCATTAGAGTCGATATAAAGTGACAGATAAAGTACAATATCATCATAATCTGCTGTATTATTTCACATTTATTCTGGAGGGTGAATATTATGAGGCCATATTTTTTTTCCATTAGCGGTATTGTCTCTCAGTAGTTAATTCTTACTTTGGATGTTATCAAATTAAAGTCTTTCATTTGATTTTCCTTTACAGCAACTTTCCAACCGTCTCAAGGCAATTCTTTAAATGCTGCTGCCATACTGTGATAACATAAAATAAACCCAGCAGTGCTACTGAACAACTTTTACACCAATTAATCATCTATTAATCATTACAACAGAGCCAATTACCTAAATGAAGACATTTAGCTATAATAAGACTTTATGACATCATCAATAGGCTCAAAGCGTATGCTTCATGACTATAGTTAAGATATTGGTTGTGAATAATGTATTCTATCTGATAAGCAGTGTGGGAGACTTACTGAATAACGATTCCTTGATGCCTTCATTTCACAATAACTTAGAAAGCTTCATCCCCTTGCAAATATCTGTAACGTTAACACGTTTATCGCAGGGGGAAAAAATCGATAATAAATAAATACACATGCACATCTTCCCCCAAAGGATTTGTGTAATTTCTTTAACTAAATTAAAGAGCTGACAGGAGAAATGCCCAGGGAGTCAGTCTTCAATTCTTCTTTATTACTAGAATCTTTGTGCATGTTTTGCTTTTCTTTTCTTTTTAAAAAAAATCTACTTATCCAATGTGAAGGATTCTTAAATGGATTTCCAGATGGAGATTAATACTATATACAGGGGGAAAAGAGAAAATATCTTGATCAAACCTTTACTTAAAAAAAGTCCTTCGATGCTGTGATTATACACAGGTTATACAATGGGTCAAATGGAATGAATGGATGTATTGATGTAAGGAAAGATGAAAGAAAGGCCAAACGGATAAAAGAACGGGCGATGCACATTCAACATAGCTTTACATTTATCTGGGACATTCAGGCTTCATATTCCTGAGCAGTTTAACTGTTGCTGTAATAGTACAAGTGCATTAAACTCTTTAGCGCCTAAATGTACAGATATGCAAGTTCATGTCAGCCTTGACTGAGAGATAGACGATGAATTTAATTCCATATCTAGTCTTGTTAAATCTAAACTCATACCGACAGGGATATGCAGATACTTTCAGTGAAAATGTCTTTTCATGTAAGCAAAATAATTATATTTATTACAAGGCCCAGGGTGCTATTTGATGTGACTTATGTCGTGGAAATATTGCCAATATCCACCACTATATAAATTCTCTTTCATTGATCACCAAAGTGGCCACTGGAGAGCGACTTTCAATGCCACACAAGGCAGAAGGTCTCTGTGTGCTCTGTGTGTGTGTGTGTGTGTTGGGTGGTTGAGGGGAGGGGAGGGGGGGACAAAGAGCCATATTTATTTGACTTCATTCGGCCTGTCTTAATGCAGGGTGCCCCAAGGACTACACCACAAAACAATTAGCCTGGATTTCATAAAGCAATCAGCATGCCACCTTGTCTAATGCAACCGCTTCATACATTGACAGTCTGAATAAAATGGGTGTTATTGAAAGCTTTGTGTTCATGTTAGCTTTCGCCTCAAAGCATTCATGAATCAATTTTTGCCCATAAAAGAAGCTTTAACACTTAAGCTATTTTAGTGGAAATGCATTATGTAAGTTGTCAAATGTACGAGAGAGGCCTGGTAACGATTCAGGCTATTCAGAATGAACAGCCAACCCCCATTTTTATAATGGTCCTTTTGAAAATGTCTGGCTGAGTGCATGTGTTTGCTATTAAGATGGTGTCAATCATTTTGCCACTGAAATCTAATCCATGGAAAATAATTTCACATGTGAACACATTTAAAAAGACTCAAGATTATAAGATGATTACATTCTTAATTGCTATAATAAATTGAATTATTGAAGTAGAGATAATTATAGCTCAAAAACATGCAAAAGAGCAAAATGATTTTCATTATTAAATGTGTGCTGTGCTGTTGATTCAAAGCGTTTGTTGGACAGTGATCTGTTGGAGCGTAAAGGATGGGGCCCAGATAAACAACAAGCACATCATACACAAGCTTTAATTCCATCAATACACAACCAATTGTCCCAGATTGTTTGACCATTGATTTTGTTAATACCGCTTGGAAAGTTGATGTTGCATTGCGGCGAGAGCTGAGAGACAAAGAAATATAAAGCGGCAGCTTATTGTACTTTCATTTTTCTATCTAAAGCAGCCGGGAATAAAGTCTAAAAAGTAATGTTACATACAAGGCATGCTGCTGTATGGAAGAGAGCCGCCTATAATATGCAGTGTCGGCTTTATCGTGATTTACTTAACTCCTTGTAGAATGCAAGAGGGCCGAAATCACCAGTGATTTAGCTCAGTGTTTCATTACTCCCACCAAAGCCCTCAACAATAACACAGGGCATAATCTGCTGCCAATAACTCCAGGTGCTCTTAGTCAGATGGCTCCCTCTGGACCGGCAGGGAAGTAATACTCTGTTTAGAGGCTGGGGTGGAGAAGCTGCTAAGGATAGGTCAATAGTGTTTCTGGGGATAGAAAATCACCAGAGACGGACTTTTGAGTGTCTGCCTGTAACACTATTAGCTACATTATGGCTACTGCTGCTGCTAGGAGAGCTGTCATTTCCTTAATTAAGAGCCCAGCGCAGGGCAAGAGGGAGAAGAGGCCACGGCACTCTCTCCGGGCCTCTAACATTAAAGCCTGATTCCTCATCGCGCAAGGGCGGACACCTTACAGGGGAGAAAAAAAATCTATCTCATTCATTATTCTGGCACAAAGTGGAATTATGGAGTTAAGGAATTACATAGGAGGTGGTGCCGTGGAGTATGCCGAACAGAAAGGATTTTACACCTCAGCAGTTCTGTGACTATTTCTGAGGTGATTGTTAAGCCACAAGCAGCGGTGGAAAGATTCAGAGGACAGAAGAAGAAGGACAGGCAGAGAGGAAATGGATGCGATGGTGTAATAGATGTCCCCACTGGCCGGAGGTTTAAAATGTAAACAACAGAAAATAGTACACTTCAGGTTGTAAAAGTAACACCCTTGGTTCATGATCAACGGATGAATCTGCATGCAAACGATGCTTAAAGCAGTGAGGACCCAGTGCTCCAACACTTATGCTCTCACTCGTGGCCATAGGTCTTCACCAAAAGGCTCTTTGACATGAGAGTGCTCTGCTCCAGCTCTTACCTGTCTCTCCCTTGATGCTGGAGTGGAGATGGAAGCAGCACAAGCACAAGAGGGACCAGAGGGAGGTAAATTGGTGAGAAGAGGCAATGCCCATTTCAAAGGTCAAGAAGGAGAGACGGTGTGATGGAGAGAGGACGGATGGGGAAAGGGAAGAGAAAGGGGAGGGGAGAAGAGGGCTTTTGTGTTGCATCTTCACGGGGGAACTTGGAACACTTTGCACATGAGCACATCTGTTATGGAGCGTCCTCCTCATTCCCAAAGCAATGTCAACCTGATTAGCTCAGGGTTGAAAGAGGCAAATAACAATCCAAATGATTCTTCATCCTTTTACAGCCATCAGCGAAGGTGGGACGCTGAGATGAAGACTAGCTTTAGCGAGCTGTAAGCCTTTTAGGAGATGCCTGCTTCACTATTGCTCCTCCTCTTAAATTACTTAAATGATATTTGCTGTAAATAGGATTCTGCTGCCGGCAGCCTGCAACCCTGTGCTGAATAAAGGCTTTCCTCTTACCCTGTCTCATAAATCTGTGTCCAGACGCTGTCTGTATCGAAACACAAGGATCTTATGACTAAAGTTAAAATGATTATCAATCACTAAGTTTATCAAAGAAAAATAATTGTTTTTAAGAACCAATTTAGTTCACTTTAATGCAAATGTCCAAAATCTTTATTCCCAGCTTCTCTAATAGGAGCATTTGCTGCTTTCCTTCATTTTATATACTGTAAGGTAAGGTACCCTGATGACAAAACAGTTGGGATGTTGTTTTAAATGTAAATAAATCAGATTGTGATCATTTGTTCATCCTTTGTGACATATATTCAATTAAAAGAGACAAGACAAGAATTTAAGCTCTTACAACCAACCTGCCTGGTAAGGGTTGGGGTAGAATTAGACCCATTTTTTGGGCTTTTTCGAACTGCTGTAGTTTTATTTATGTTTTTACCACATATAAGCAGGCACATTTGCTGAAACTAGAAGGCGTTACCTTTCAAATGAAGCCTCATAGATGCAGTGTGGCCTTCTTCTGTTATAAGCTTTGGCTAAAAAATGTTTTAGGTCTAATCCTAACCCTCCTCCTACCCCTAAACCTACCCAGGTTTTTGAGAGATTAATGTTGAAACTGACAAACTATTGTGTTTTTCTAATATGCATATGAATTCTGTTTTTATTTATTGTTTTACACAGGGTCACAACATCACCTTGAAGCTTTGGAAATGTCCACTATTTTCTTTTTGGATTTTCTAAACCAAACTTTTAATTGAATAATGAGAAAATAACAGCAGATTAAACTGCAAAAAAAAAAAAAAATTATAGTTGCAGCTCTTCTTATTAATCCAATAAAAGAGGGAAGGAAAAAATCTAATTACACAGAGCTCCATAGTTATAAAAATAAATAGAGAAATAATTTCTGAAATTCAATAACAAGTCAAAATGTCAAACACTCACTGGTGCGTGCTTCTCAAATATGAGGATTTGTTTTTGTTTTTTTTTGCTTCACATCAGTGCCAGTGTATTAGTTTTGTACCGGTTATTGAAATAATTAAGAAATATCATCTTAGGCTCTGGAAAGTTAAGATGGATATTTTCCAACATTTAGTAGAATTAAAGAAATTAATTGATGATAAAAAATCTTCATTAGTTACAGTTCAATACTTCAAACTATTATCTTCAAACTATAATCACTCAAAAAAAGCATCTTTTTAGATTTTCGTCCATCCTGCTTTGCATCTGGTCAGCTGCAGGACATTTACAAGTAGCAAGTGGGGTGTGAGGGCAGTCCAGGGCGTGTGTGTATGTTAGTGTGTGTTTGTGTGTGCGTGTGTGGGGGGCTAGACACCCACATGTCATGCCTGACACATCAGCCTGGGCCCCCCAGGCTATCCGGCACTAATGCTGCCTATGTCCCACTTTCTACCCCTTGCCCCTCAAAGCCTCCTCTCCTCCCCCCTCCTCAGCCGTTCCTTCTGTCATAGAGGTATAATAACAATGGATCACACCAGCGCTGCAGCACAGGCTCAATCACTATAGGATAACATCAGGTGATACAAGCTGCACAAGACTATACGTCCACTGAACCTGAGCTAAACGGAGTTTATCTAGAAATGAGTTTATCTGGAAAAAGTCCTGTATTAGTTGTTACTGTGTTCCCCTGTTGCAGTGATATTTACAGAGCTGAGTGGGTAAAGGTGGAAACAAGTAAATAATCATGTAGCTAAAAGACATCCTGCCCACCCCATCACACCCCACCCCTCCCAGCACATTATTCTGGTGGAGCAGACAAATAGTGGAAGGAGGGACGTCTGGAAATAGTATTGCTTTGAAGCCCATAACTCTATTCTGGAGAAAAGAATCATCACAGTGTTATTCCACATCCTCAGATATAAAGGGAAAAAACATAATAACTTCTCGATAGCCTGGATCTCCACTGCCCTATACTAGCTCCCCCCCCTCCGCCCGCCCACATCCCTGCCTCATCCACCATACACCCACTTCTCCTGCCTCAATCTTTGGTTTCAAAGGAAGCGAATCAGCCAGAAGGACAGAAGGTTATGCATTAGTACTGGTCATTGCTCAAAGAGCGAGCGTTATAAATAATAAAGGCTTGTGAAGGACACAAGGGCTGTGGGATGCATCTCTGGTTCACGCCACACAAGTCAAAGACAAGACTGTAATTTCTATTCCGAAAATGTGACCCTTGCAGCTTCAATTACATCTCAACAACACCAACCGTGTCCGTGCCAGGAGATGTGATGCCTCTTTGTTAGCTCTACATGAAAGGCTTATTGATATTGGTTATGGAGCGCATGCTACACACATATAAGTTTTGCTGAAAATGATTTCCCAACTTAAAGACGGTGTATAACTAAAATAAATGCATATTGAAATTCAATTTATTTTCTCCACAGCTATCCATCTAGAGGACTTGTGATGTGCTTTTGTTTGGAATACTTTCTAGTCAAGGCAACAGTAATCTTCTTAACTTTAAATAGACAAACAACAGGGAGAATTATATTGTCAGTTATTTTGAAGTTCTTTGTTTTGCTCAAAGTCATTTCTGCATAACCAAGCATCCGTGAAACCTGATGACCTTTACTGCTGTTTGCATCGAAAACAAGAAGTCCGTCTCGTGTTCATCCTGCCTGTCCTCCATGCCACGCAGTGATTGTGTTGCTGTAGCCATGGGCACTGCGGGCACATTAGCAAATGTATTACACCTGCTTTAAAGGCATGCATTAAGCTTGTTTTCAAGTTTGCGCAGACAGCTGAAATCCCCATAATGAGATCCACCTCCTGGGGAGAGACTTGTTCTCCCTCGCTCTCCTTTATCCTCTCTTATTTACTCAGCGTGGCCCATTCAGCACTAGGTTTGCGCCACTTTATTACTTAACCTCACCACACAACATTACGAGGCTCTTTGCATCAGCAAGCAGCCTATCCCACCATGCATCCTGCTCGCTAAGCTGATTACACAAAAATAATAAGAACTTGTGCCTCCAGCAGTGTGTGTGTACGTGTCTCTTTGTGTGTATACGTGTGTATGAATTTGCAAAGGCAAAAGACAATTTTGCACGAAACACAGTTGTTTTATCCCGTAGCTACATTAAATAATAATCCCACAAAGTATGCATAATAGTATGCTTAGTATGTTAATACACAAAATTAGTGTTTTTTACCATTTTGTGATAAGGAGAAATTACACAAGATGGTACAAAATGAAATCAAGTCAATGAAAGTCAAACTGTGACTTTTAAAGGTGACGTTAACAAGAAAAATAAAAATGTTCGTACTAAAATCTAACACTTTGTTTGTTTTTTTAACTATTCTTAAACCTGTCTCTGATGTGTATAGCTCCATCTGTACTGCATTATGAAACAACTGTGTCCATTAACACTTAACTCAAAATGAAAACAAATTTAGCATGAAAAAGGACATTTTGACTTTCAGGAAAGTGAATTTGGGGTCATTCATAAACTAAATACAAGATTAAAAAGTGGACTTCGGAACAGAACTCAAAATCTGCCATCCACGATGTAAGAAAATTGTTGAAGAACTTCTGTTTTGTAACAATCGTGAAAAGCAACATTTAGGGAGAAGTATTGCAACTCAAAATTAAGTCCTGTATGTGTGTTCCGATTAAATTAATTAAACTAATCCGGCATACAATCTGATTGTAAGTGACGCCTAATAAACCTGGAAATACACAAAAGCCAGCAGCAGCGTTACAGCAGATATGGCAATCGGTGTGGACTTTTTGTTCTGAATGACCTCCAATAGCAGGAATCAATGAAAGATTCATTTTGCTCTTTTTGGGGAGGGGGGTCTCTAGGTGACCTTTGTGAAAATGTTCCACCATTTTGGCAGAATCCGAATAAGTGCAGACCATTTCATGTAGACAGTAAGTGTATGAAATGAGTGCTCCTGTCGTTCCAGCCTGGCTCCCTTTGACAGCATGATGATAGAAGCGTCACATCCTTGGGAGAGTAAATGCAAACTGACAAGAGATGAGCCTTTGGTTGCTGAATATAATACGGAATTGTGCTCTGAGTGTCTTATTATCTTGTCTGTTGATGTCTGAAAGGGGGAGATTTGCTTGAGAAGAGAAGACAGAAACTGTACGCATCCAACACCATCCCGTCCTTTGAAAAAAAATTGCTTGCCCTACTAACCACAGCTTTCCCACCTAATGTCCACTTCTACTTGGAATAAATACAAGGCGGCAGGATGTTTGTGGTGCCTCGTAGCCCCTGTTAGCTGAAGTGGAAGACTATTTGCACAGGCAAGCTTTTAGGAGGAGAACGACCCTTTCACCACTGCAGTAAGCATGTGGTGGGTGTAGAAGGTGGACAATTTACTGTAGACAAACATGACCGCTACTGTCATTGTCTCCAACTGACTTCTCTTTCTCATACTCGCACAAAAGTCATACATCAACTCTGCGGGGAAGAAAAGTTGTGGCTGGCTTTCTGGATATGAAAAATCATATGGCAAATATTAGTATCCTGTGAGGATTTCAAACTGTTTAATATCATAATGTGCGTATGAATGTGTGTTTGGATGCACACTTCCAGAGAGTAATACAGGGCTGCAGGTTTATCACACCTTTCATAACAAAGAGTCCCTGCGACAAGAGATCTAGTACATATTTCTTGGGAGTATATAAGTCATTAGCAGCAGACTTCCAGGCTATCCTCGCAACTGTGTCAATCATACACTGTGTATGCATGAAATAAAACAATTCTAAACTCAGTAAAGACGTGTTAAGTTACAATAAAGTATGATGACATAATTTGCATTTCCTTGAAACTATTAAGTGAGTGCTGTTATTCTAAGCATGTTGGCTTGTGTGAAAATGTCACTCATAAAATAGGAGCACTGTGTCAGAGAAATGTATGCAAAATGACTGTAGTTTTCATGTTTCTATACTCGGAAGCGGAGGAATCCAAAGTATTCTCGCTTCTTTACCACAGTGCAATGAAAGTGGAATGAATGAATGATCTTAATACTGTGGCTTCTGCACAGCAGAACCACATAAAGAAAACCACAGAATAGTGTAAGGCCCAGTTTAGAGGCTCAATCCAGGGTTGTATTTGCATTAGTGGCATTCATGTTCATAACAGAATGGTGAAAATCGCAAACAATCTCTTCGAAACCACGAGAGTTCACTGCAAACACAAATACAAGCAAATGTGGTGTGAATTACTACAACACAAAAAACAAAAAATAAACCTGAAATCCAAATCATTGTTTAAATGTTTTTTTCATGATTAAGCTACTCAGTAGTTCAAAATGCCTTCAGATGCATTACTTCTCGTTGTGTGGAAATTGTTCATGTTCAAAATGTCAACTCATCAGGAATTAAGATAAACAGGATCGCTTTTACCTTTATGACCACATGCGTTACACTCAGTTGGTTTTAGAAAGGTTTCATAGACCCGACTGAACTCGTAGCGGGTAATATAATCAATCATCAACTGCAGCAGAAGCATTAAAGTTTCAAAAATGTTCACTTAAACTCAACTAAATAGGAAGGAAACAAGGAGATACTAAATGTAGATTGAGAAAAACAAGTGTGTGACCAACCGCTGTCACCACACCTTTCCCTTCTGTCTGGTAGCGTTTAAGGAAATGTATACAAAAAATGCTGACTCTCTCTTCTTACACCCCCCACTCTCTCTCTTATTCTTCTATCCTATCTCCCTCAGCAAAGGACGCAACTGTGCCACATGTCCTCGTCTGTCTCTGCCTTTCTCTCTGACAAGTCATGTGGGCAGCGGTTCCAAAACCAAACCTGCCGCTGGCACAGCCCAGGGCTCCGCCACCAGGCAGAGAGAAACCATGCCCCAAAAAATCTCACTGGAGAGGCTCTGACCAGCCATCAGACAGGCCATCTGCGACAACAATCACAAAATACACGCAACAATTCTTAATTTTATGGTTTGAGGAATACAACACAGCAATAAGTTACTTGCATGTTGTAATTTCTCATTCAGAAGGAGGAATTGTTTTAAATATAATTAAATGGCAACAACAACATTTACGTGCACGTGAGAAAAAGAGAAGCTGAAAGTAGCAGCAGGAGAGGAGCCAGATATAGAGAATGATCAGAAACGAAGAAAGAGGGAGAGACTTGATGCTTATTAAACCAAATTGCAACACTTCTGAGACAAATCCTGCAGTACACAGTCCTTGTTTAGAAGACTCTCGCTTCGGGTTATTCTTGAAAAAGGGATTTAAAAGACAGCTGAACTCACTGATTAGGTTTGAGCGTAATATTTGGCTATCTCCTCCTCCAAATTCTTATTTAATTTCTTTCACAAATGTTTGCCAAGCTCAGAATATACAGTAGGCACATACTATACTCTCTGCCACTGCCAAGGAAACACGCACACACACACACACACACACACACAGACATCCAGACGTAGTGATATTCTATTAACAACTCATTAAAATCTTGCAAAAAAATATGCACCGTTTACTGATGTATAAATTCATAACCCGCGGTAAAACAATTATATGCCAGAATCTAACACACAAAGACATTCACAAACACAAATAAACACTCAGTTTAACTTTCAGAAATGCAAAAAGAGGCACACCGTCACAAGCACAAGGAGTATAAATATACAAAACAGAAACCAGCATCTACAGCCATTAGAGAGGGATTTTTGTCATCTTGCAACCACATAAAAAACAAATATAGTAATAATAACTGACAAAAGTGTGATGAGGATATGTTAAGCTAATCAGCTCTTCATAGGAAGTCTTTCGAATATGTTTTGCACAATATTTAGAGTAGTCTCTTCAGAGAATCTTTTCCAATTTTACAACAACAAAAAATAAAGTCTTTGAATTAATTCATTAAGCTGAGATGGATATATTTGACAAATACTGACGATGGGAGCACACAATTTCCTCAAAATTAAATATATAAATACAGGCTGAAATTCTGAAGCTCTCTCCACAAAGACAAATCTGTTAAATCTGCATTGACTGGACACTGAAATTATATGTAATTACAAATATTCAGCTTGTAATTATTACTTATTTTAATTCATTTAAAATACCTCTAATGAAAGCCTTTCAAGGGGGAAAAACTTTTTATAGCTACATTACTTTTCTCATTATAATAAATAATTAGAAAATAAAATGGTAATTCGTATCATTATGCTTATTGATTTATAATGAGGCCCAGTGATTGAATTAGTCCACATGATTGAAACACCTCATAATAAAAAAGCACACACACTAATTTAGACACAACCAAAATAGAGTGTGAACACTCAATTAATGAGGTAACTGCAAAAATAATGAGGCATGCTGATATAGAAATTGGCTAATTTTGAAGATCATTTGCAACTGAGGATGCCAAAAGACTAAGATAAGAATATATAAATAACTGTAAGAGGGGGTTCTGCAATAATCTGTATGTATTGATGATTCCTATTTTATTTGACATAAAGTAGAGGCTTTAATTTCACACACATTTTAATTTCACACTTTTAAGTATCTATTAATTCTAAGTGTAACAAATAAAACATTTTCTCCCTTTCAATTTAAAAAAGGGAAACAGTATTACCAAACATTACCAGAGTTTTGAATATGTAGTTGAAGCAAATTATCCTGACAGGTTTTTAATCGTCAATTAAACTTTTGAAAAGATTTAATATAAAGGAAAGCTTCTGCCATAAAATACACTACACTAATAAAGCATCAAATGTATCAAGAATTTAAGAAAGACAATACAACAATAATATACCACATGTTTAACATTTCTGTGGTATAACTGCCTGTTGTATTGTCAATATACTTTTAACTAACCAGACTGGACCCTACAAAAATAAAGTGGTTTTATAAGAAAAATCCAATGTCTGAAGGTGCAGGAAACATCTTAACACACAAAAATGAAATTATGTCCAGTTCCCCATAAAGATATAAAAGCTTTAAAAGAGCCAAACACTGACTTGGTCATTGGACTTCAACTTAGTTTGCTGCCTGACACTGCTGACACCTGTCCCAGCACAGAAAGCTCTCTGTTCTCACCTCACCGCTGCCTGACACAGACCTCAGCCAGCAGCTTTTTGGAGGAGAAGGGACAAACAGGAGGCGTAAGCCGACTTACCATACAGCTTGTTGGGAGTGCCCTCTCTGTCCGTGGCCTCGGAGGGCAGGAGCAGGGGCTCGTCGTTCAGATCGCTGTCTGGGGTGGCCGCTTTGTCGTCCGCCCGGAGTTCTGCCGCGCTCATGTCGCTGCGCAGGGAGAGCAGCGGCTTGCTCAGCTGCCCTGTAATCATCGGATCCTGGAGGGAGCTGGGAGCCCAGGTGGGAAACAGGGAGGAGAAAAAAAAAGAGAAAAACACCCCTGGTTAGATGTGCTTCGGCGTCTCACCCTCACCGGCTCCTTCTCTATGTCTCTACTCACTCTCTCTCTAGCCAGCTTCTCATTTCTACCGCTCACTCATCACTCTCCCTCTCTCTCCTGCTCCCTCCCTCTCCAGCTCTCTCTTTTATCTGTGGCTGGTGCTACCCCGCTGATACTGCCGGCTGCTGCCTGGTGAAGAACTGTTACGGATCGCGTGGCGTTACCATTATACCCTGCAGTCCTAAAACGGTGATACATCCATCTCCAAGGGCTCATTACTACCTGACATGTGCCTCATCTTCAGCAAACACTAAGCTGACAGCAGTCTACAAAGAGGTCCACGGGCTGTGCGCTGATACATAAATGAAATAAATATAATTCTACATCTAAAAAGAAGATATGAGTGAAAATACACACCAGCGATTATATCAATTTTTACATAGTTGGGGACACAAAATGAGATCAAAGGTGACATCTTGCAGCAGCCTTTGAGGCAACATGAACTTAAGGCCTGATTTTAACAAGAGATGAAGTCACTGATGTTCCCAAAATTTCCTCCCAATTATTTTAATTTTTTTGTCAGCACTTAGAAACAAAAAATGAAGAGCATCTACATAACATGATCAGAGCATTATCCGTCTGAACATCTGGGAATATAATAAATTCAGCAAAGAGAAAGATTAAGAACTTTGAAATAGACTGAAATACGACAGTTTAAAAATACAAAAAACAGAGCATTTTTACAAATGCCATCAAGCGTTTAAAAGATTCCATCAGGACATTTTATCTCGAGAAAGGTCCAACACAATTACTGGAATCCACTCTACAGATATATTTTCTGACTTTTCCAAATATTAAAAGTGAAGTTTAAAAGCTGTTGTTCTTACCTAAACAAAGCTCCAGAGAAAAGAGGAAAAAAAAGAGTTTTCAGAAAGTCCAAATGTTGAAGTCAGTCAAACAGCAGCTAAAACATGCCACCACAGCGCAGAGACCAGCTAGTACATGCTTTCTACTGAACCAGAAGCAGCCTCCTAAACCTGCGTGTATCTGAATGGCCACCACAGGTTCAAGCCTGAGGTTGCTTCCTCAAGACAGGCACTGGAGATGTCACCTCCTCCCTCTCTCTCTCTCTCTTCTCTCGTTCTCTCTCTCTTCCTCACACACAAACACACACTCCCTCCCGCCTTCACTCCCCCCTGTCTCTTCCCCCTTGTGTCCTCTGACTGGAGAGCTCCTCAGACAGTGTTCACCCCACCTCAGGCTCTGAGACAGACACAAAGCAGCAGGACTACGGCCCCCTTCCTTATTTATGAATAAAGTCCAAACTAAATATATCTGAGCAAAGGACAGGTGACCAGCACGGAAAGGAGAAAAAGAGGGTGACTCTTATCTTACCGCTGCACCCATCAACACCCTCCCACCCACCCCCACCACTTCTATCAGGGTGGTCGATGAGTTCCTGCCCACAGGGGCCTTTTTAATGTGCTCATCACGGGAATCAGCCCTCTTTGATATGACACATGATAATCTATGAAAATGTTAATCAATAGAAATAGTTTAAGCTGTCGTTAAAAACGTGAGCCGGCTGGTCAATACTCATATCCCCGGTAACAATGTCACTAGTCATCAGAGCTTCATTTGTGGAGCACTTAAATGTGGGACACTGCGCATCAATGCACCTCTCTGCCCGGCGAGGTAAACACATTTTCCCCTCTGTCTGAGCCTAGCCACACTCTGCATGCATTTGGGTCCACCCCCACCTCCTACCTCCTCTCCTTTGAGTTGCTTGATAGGTCCACTGGAGGGCAAAATTAATACCTAATTGAATCTTGCAGTCATCAAAATAATCAATAGTTTTTTATTATTTATTCTTCACAGTCTGTTGACTGTTTGAAAGCTCAGAGGGACAGGGCAGAGCACAGGCAGCCCTGAAATTTCTACCGTTTCACAATGTAATTTTCACTGGGGCATGAGAGTTTGCAAGACCTATAAAAAATGAGAGCAGTGGTTTTTGTTAGGAGGTGAGGGAAAAAAATAAAGGAAAAATGGGAATCTTTGCCCCAGCAGCTACGATGAAAAATAGAATAAACAAGCTACTGACACTTCAGAGAAGGGCAGGGTCCTTTCTGTCCATCCCTCCATCTTTTTCCCTTTCCCCTTTTCTCCTTATTTCATCATATCAGGAGTGTGGCGGTACCTCTCTAATGCTGGCATTTCTCTTCCTGACAGACTCCAAACAAGTGCTGGGAATGAGATCAGAGCTCTAATCTTCCCCTGGCCTCTGAGGCTCGAGGATAAGGGGGCAACACATCTCTCACCATTTTACGCAGCTGTTAATTACCTCATTTCAAAACAGTTTGCTTTGCCTATTTGCAATCATGCCACCAGAATGGGCGTGTTTATTAATTTAGGCTCAGGGAGTAATGTAATTACACATAATGGGATAACTGTAATCTTATTGTAAAAATCCGTAATAAAAAGGGATATTTAAAAATTACCATAAGAAATTACATTACTGATTCTAAGCAGTGGATGTGTAACGGATTAGCTTCATTTTTTAAAGTAACCCTCAGACCTCTGATTAAAGCAATAATGTGAGTTTGTTCATGTGTGTGTTTAGCAGGGCTGGCGGGAGCAGACATGAGGGAGGTTTGTCTCATTTCTTTTCTGTTCACTCAGTCTGGCCACAGCTCAGGAACAGGTTGCAGGAACAAGAAAAAGCACTTGATCCCCCCCTCTGCCTCCCGCTCACCAAACTCCCCCAGTGGCCGAATAATCAGTGGTTAGCAGAGTCATCAGATACCCATGCTAATAGCTGGTGGTCTTACCGGTGCTGTCAAAGTGTGAGGGACACTGTGTGAGAGGTTTCAGCCTGTGACCGTCACACTCCACTCCAACACTCGAGGCTCCTCTGGTTATTAAACAGAGAAGAAGAAAAGAAACATCAATACTCATCATACCGGTCATAATATTGTTTTATCTTACTCACAATGATCTCCAACATTTATATTGGTATTCAGCATGGACTGGCCAAACATTTGGAACACTACTAGAGAGTATCTATAGCTATGTTTATATATACTAAGTAAGCAGTTACAAAAAATATTTAACTGTTGAAGACATTAATAATAGTTTGATATGTAAATGGACAAATAGAGGTCTTGGTGATGTTGTAGTTATAGGGTGAAGATAACATCAGTGTGCAGTTGCATACCAGTAGAGCTGCAAAGATTCCTTAATTAATTGACTGACAGAACATTAATAAGCATCTATTTTGATAATTGATTCATCACATTTTTTCAGCAAAAACTAAAAGCATTTACCAGTTCCAGCTTATCCCTGTTTTGTCGTACATGATAGTAAATTGAATATCTTTAGGTTTTGGACTGCTGATTAAATAAAACAAGCAAAGTGAATGCATCATCTTGGGGGACATTATAACATTTTATAGACAAAATAATGGGCAAATTCATCTGCAAATTGATCAATGATGAATATGATTGCTAGTGGCCAAACTACATACCAGAATTGAAACTTTCTTTCACATAAACTTACTTTGAATGCCAGTGATAATAAAACTTAAAACAAAAGCAAATGTGTTTGATTTTGTGATTTTGTTATTAAATGTTTCATATAATAATAATAATAATTTTTTTTTTTTTGCAATGTCCTCAATCTGTCTGACCACCAGGTGCAATTTGCATCAATCTGGTGATACCATATATACCATGATACAGGGGTTGAAATTCGATATTTTGTGATATATTGCCATACTGTAAGCAAAGCTATATATTGCAAGTTTTTAGTTTAGTATAAAGAACACACCACTATGGAAAATTTTTAGCAAAAAAAGGTTACCAGGATCTGCATTTATCACAGTCCCTGTAACATCCAACATCAACAAGTTTTGTGTTGTCTGCTAACAATCTTTTCATGTAAACTATTTATTAAAAAGCAATATAATGTTTTTGAGAAATTAAACAGTGTTGCAAAATATAATATCTACTATACTCCTAGCAATTAGCATATTTTATTTTGCATCACCCCTTGCCCCTTTTCCTTTTGGCACTGCACTGTGGAAGAACAGTGCAAATAGTGCAAAACATTACAATAAAAAAAACAGGCATCTCTAGAATGCATACTGACGTGTATAATTGATCTTTTTATCACGTCTCCACTGAAACACACTGCATATTCGAAATCTACTCAGCATTAGTATGTAGTTTGGAATTGGGATACAGCTTTATAATCTCCATAATGTACTAGTGGCCTGTACATTTTCCTGCCCTGGGCACAGTGCATGCTGGTATAGGACGCCTAAGCACACCTGTGACACTAAACTCAATAAGCTGGTGTGAAAAAATCATTAAAGAATGATATTTAAAATCCAGAAATATACAAAATACCACCCGTCATCTGTCAGCCTTCTCTTTTAGTTGTCTCAGTTGTCAGTCTTTTAAATCCATGAAAATGTATTACACTTGACCACCAACACTAAATGATAATAATAATATATTATAATAAAGCATGCATTATTGCACATTCATCAATATGCACTTCACTTTACTCTGCTATGACAGTCCATGCAGTATCAAAAGTCATCACTGTATATCATTATCAATGTATTATATTTGATTGCTGAGGTAAGTATAAGTACTCAAAATGTATTATTAAGTCAAATCTAATGTTTGATGATCAAGTTTTACCATAGGTTGTTCTATTGCTGCAACATGAGTTAATTGTGTCACCTTTCAGTCAGCCTTTTATTTAGTTTTTCAGGATTAAATATGAATTTTGACAAATGGATTACTGAGCTCCAATAATGTGTGTGTGTGTGTTTAAGGAATGCTTTACACAAACAACATGTAAGAATTGAAATAAGATAAACATCTTTCCTTTCTCAAAGTTAGTGTTGATATGACTACTTTTAAAAAAGACTTGAAATTTAATAACTGAAACTTATTTCAAAAACTAAATACTGAACATTTAAATTTTTAGTATCAGTCAAAGGTAAACAATAAATCTGAAGCACCTATTTTGAATAACTGTTCTGCTGTTATACCCGACTGTATCGGGAAAATATCTCAAGACCCAAATGTCTAATGTAGTATGTTAGATGATGATTTGTCTCCCCCTTAGGGTTATTAACCAAACTGTTCCCCTCTCTTATTGTAAATGGATCTCTATGCAGTTCAGTGACAGTTTCACTGAAGCACCTTTATGCATGCAGAAGTTAAGTATTAGTGCTTTTGATTACTGTCATTTTCTCATGAAAAATGCAGGTTTGCATTATTTTAGTTGTCACATTACTAGGTAAGCTACTTAATTTGTATAAACAATTTTGGAATAGCAGGCCAGTGGTATAAATAGTCAAGATGTGAGGTGATTTTTTTTCCACACTCATTAATATGATCAGCAGTTATTCCTCTCTACTCCACTAAAGCTAAAATGCTCCCCAGTGGATGGTCGGTGGGTCAGTGAAGGCTGAGGGCTATCAAAGCAGTGTATTAAAAGGAGCTCTTTGAAGCTTGTAAACCACGGTGCCCAGCAGGTCCACAACGGATAGACGCCTCTGATTGGTCAGGTGTGTGTGTGTGATTTTTGCTAGATCGATCCACGGAGCTGACATTCTGGAGCATCAAAGCTTTCAGCACACTAATCTGACTCCTCCTATGAGGGCAAGGGTTGTTTTTATTATTTTTCTTTTTTTTTTCTTCTGTGAAATGCTTATACCCAAGAGGGGCCCCTGCATGCTTATGATATGAGAGTGGGCGAATCATGTGTTTTAAAGGTTTGGAAGGGAATGAAAACATATTGAAATCAAGCTCAGACACTGTATTTATCAACTGATAAATAATGAAAAACTATAGAGAGAGATGGGGAGAGCAGCAGAGAATCACGGGGCCATCCATGGGGCATAGCATTGGCAGCAGAGGAGTGACACCGCAGAGATTCACACACCGCTGCTCCTCAAAGTCAGTTTCCCCTCACACTGTCTCTGGAGACCTGCGCCACATACACACTCATGAAAGGTGTGAAAATCTGATTTCCCAAAAAGGATCGGTAATTCTCTGTGAGGGTGGAAGCCGCAATCAATAAATCATTGCTAAGTAGATTGTAAAGAAAAAAAAATTATTCCCCTTTGGTATCAGTGCATTAGGATTCTCCTGAGGATGGATGAGGCGAGATGGGGGTGTGAGACAATCTCAATAAAGAAGAGGCAAATCATACCTTTGGCATTCATCTGGACTCTGGCAAGCAGCTGTCAGCAGGGTGAAGAAGGACCAGGAGAGTCCGCTAATATCTGAGAGATTCATCAGGCCATCAAGTCCAGGAATGTCTGGAAATATACAAAGCCAAGCTCATTGACTGCCTTTACAACATGCATGAACAAAGCATCGTACGTCATTTTAATGTTGAGATTTGACATCTAATTCTGACACTATAACCATCCAATGTTTTTTAATTCAGGTATTGAAGAGGGATTTTCTTTTTCAAGGGACACATAGGCAGCAAGTTCTAGCAGTCTAATGTCCCTATGTACATTTCCTAAGTTTTTAGGTAAAAGTTGCATTTTATTCTACTTTATCTGTCTACTCCTCTTCTATGGAAAAATTCTTCTTTGCACAACCAGATTTTACCAACACAGCATAGGGTGTTGTTTAAATGAGCACTACCTTGACCAATCATCATGACGCTGCATAATAATCACTTCATATTTAGTAGATTTTGCAAAAATATTTTAAATAATGCAATTTAAATATTTTAATATTGCTGTACTGTAATTTTTACTCAGTTGTAGAAGCTGTATTGGGATCCTTTACTTTAATGCCAATGCAGCAATGTAAAAATACTTAACTACAAATAAAAATCCTGCCTTCATGCTGCCGTCCTTCCTCAGTGATGCATGTGCCTATAGGTGTGTGTTAATCAAAAACTTACAAGAGGAAAAAATGAATTTCCCCAAATAAAGTACATCATTATTCCGCTAGCTAATTCTAACAATCTATGTAATGTGTATTTATTTCCATGAGCACTAATTGCATTTATAGTTTCTTCTTATTCTAGCATTATATATATTGCATGTGTTGTACCTATTCTTGTATCCTGTCCGGTTTTATTTTTTTCTCTTTTCTCCAGGCACCAGAAAACACAATTTGGTTCCTTTATATAATATACTGCACTGTATATAACGTTAGATGAATGACAAAGTCTCGCATTATCTCTCTTATATTTTATTATTAGTTGAGGAAAAGGTACAATTTATCCAACTAAAATGTGTTTGAGAAGAAGTATGAAGTACCATAAAATGAAAATACTCAAATAAAGTACCACAAAAGTGTAGCTTGGCGATACACCTTTTCCATCTACTGATGGAAGAGTTTTTCATCCCAGTAACCGTCAACTTTTTTGGCCACTTAAGGAAAGTTTTGAGGATTCATGGTCTAGCTAGCTTTAAGTAATTGTTTTTGGCACCTGTTCGAATTATTGAAGTTTAGATAATGAAACCTCTGTGAAGATTTGTGACTTATATACCAGTGCTTCTGGCAGTTTGAAAGTTTGAGAAAGTGTCAGACCTTAAGCTGTTTCCCACAGAGAAAATAAGCTCACCAACGTTAACGGACATTCTTTCTAGAAACTTGCTAGCTAACGTTAGTTAGTTAACTGTTTCAAAGACGAACACAAGTGGGGGGAAAAAAGTTAAAACCGATCAAAAACTACTCATAAAAGCGGGTAAGTTTTTGTTAAACACAAATACTCCGTTAAAGTACACATTTAATGTCTCACCTGCTGTTAATTAGTGTCACCACCTCCTCTTTCGACGGTTGGCGTCTTTCTGCCAGCAGGACATCAATTCCCATAATGCTTTGCGGCTTTGTTTCTGTCATGTGATGTAACTTATGACAGAAGGAGCAGGCTCCGAAAACAAATATCACTTTGTTGTGTTGTGGATATTTTTGACATGAAGCACACTTAATTGCGATGTTGTGGATCTTTAACATGTATTTTCTGAAAACGTGCTGAGATATTTTTACGGTTCTGCTCGGATACAGCAAAGAATAACGATGGCGGATGTGGAGGAGCAGGTAAGCATAGCATGCTAACGTTAGCTGGCTAATGTTTATGTTTTATACGTATGTACGAAAACATATAAAATAGTGATATATGTCAGCTGCCTTTTGAGTTGATTTAGCTTATTGTCTGACATTATATGTGGCGCAGGAAGCGTATATGTGTGATTTGATAGCTTTATATTGATTTGTCATATACAGTATGTGTTGCCTTTGCTCAGTAAAAAGGTGCAGCTTTAGTGCCATGTCTAGTCTTTCCAGTCTGTTTTTGAGTTAATTTAAAGAATAATGCATTATCACTCTAAATGTGACAGTACTACATGATTTGGTGCTATAGTATAGTAAGATATATAACGGCATATTGTTTAAATCCATTCAAAATGTCTCGTCATTCAGGGCAGAAAACCAAGTGAGGAATTCACAGATGAGTCTGAGGTAAGAAACATCACTTTCTGTTACCATTTCTTTCTCCTACAAAAAGACAGGGAGAGGAAGTTTATATTGAAGTGAAATGGGAGAGAATTACAGGTAAAAATGTCATGCAGTTGCACCAGTATGTCGATGTAGCAATGCATCAAAAGCAGCATATTGTCGATGGCAGGGGTGTGCATAGTTCTGTCAAGCATGGGTGATTTTTGAACTCAAGTAAAGCTTGCTGCCTACTGAAAGGGCTGTAATACATAGCCAGCCTTTATCAACCGGGCTTGATCCCGGAAGGATCTTTGTCAGGTTTTGAGAGGTGTCAAACACTCATGAATTACAGATAGCTTTCCAGATCCATCAATATTATGACTGAGCTTCGGCGTGTTACAGTACACTTGTGCTTCTGAGAATCACAAGTAGGCTAAATAAAATATAGCTTTATACATCAGCCTGGCAGGGAGGGGAGTGTCTTTATAGGAAGCAGAGAATTGAATTAAATATCAGAGAAAGGCTCTCGGAAGAAAACAGTTAGGACTGAGCAAAAGGAAAGAGGGGAAATTTCCAGGCTGGTAAATAGAAAAAGCTCCTACATCCTGTTTTCTGTCTGCACACGGTGCATTCAGTGCTCTGGGACAACACTCATAGGGAAACAAGTACTACGAACTGTTCAATTGTGTCTCCCCTCCAAGTGGCTGCAAGCAGCTGTTTATTTAGAATACTGCAAAATAATGTAGCTTGCTTGGTGTCTTCCTGGTTTACAGCATTTTATCACTAGATAAAGGAAGTGAAGGCCTTGTTGCTACTAAGAGAGGAAATAAGCAGGATGACAATTTGATCTCAAAAGTAAGAGGCATGTTCTTAACCACCGTAATCTGGTTGGACTAGTATGATTTGTTATGACATAATACAGAAATAAAACATGGCTGTAGTCAAGGAAATAAGTTTCATTTTAACTCTGGAATACCGTGGATCAAACTTTAGCAGCAGACAACACTTGATAAAAGAGCAACAGATTTATTGTACATCTTTCTCTTACTTTAGCACTGAAACAAAGAATCAATTTTACTTGACCAATTAATTCCAGAGATTTAAAAGAATCAGTAAGAAAGTAACTGAATCCTAATCACTTCTTTTTCTGTCAAAGTACATGTTTTAATATATTACAAGCTACATTTAAAGTGAAAAGAGTTCAATCTTTTAAGGACAATGTTTCAGTCTGAGATTGTTTCATATAATTGGTAATTTGTAAAAAGCACGCAACCAAAACAATAATTAAAATTGACTTTTTAGAGAATAGATTATAGAATAGAGAATAGAGTTTTAGAGTTATTAATTAAGTTTATTTTTTTCTGTTCAATTAGGTTAGGCACTGTGAAATGGTCAGAAAAACACAGTTGTTTTTATGGCACCATGTTGGTGACATGTAAACACAAGGGGTGATATTGTTAGATATGTGGACATGGCCTTGATCACTTAGTTGAGCTTGTTGATTTGATATTGTAATTATTGTGACAATGCTAAACTTATATAATTTAGGTTTTTGAGTCAGAAAGCATGTTGAGGTGGATGATTCATTACTTTGTTATTATTAATGGAGATCTACATGACATTTAAAGCCCCACACCTAGCTCTGTATGTGAGTGAGTGAGTTATCTACTTTCTTCCTGGGGTGGTGTCGCAGTGCATGCCTCTTTTCAAA